>CM019713.1:45431089-45991089 GCA_009760885.1 Achatina immaculata
GTGTGATTTTTCTTTCTCTCACGTCTCACTAAAGTGCTTTGTCTACGATTTTTTTCTCGAGGTCTAATCCTACAAAAACTGTGTTCACTTACTTTACTGTACGAAAGCCTCGTTGTTTCCTATTTATACAAAATTGTTCCTGGAATAACTTATAAGGACGTTGAAAAAATACAGGAATATTGTTATTTTTAGGCATATAACATTTCGTATGCGGCACGATCTTTTCTTAGAAGTAACACTGGTCAAATCTTAGATCCGCAACTTCATCCACTGTCATGTTTGTCTCCAACCCAATCTAAGATCGCATACCTCACCCAGTATCATATCTGATCTCTAGAAGTCGCCTTTACGCCATCTTTCCACTGGACACTGTAGTGCAGGCTTAATGAGAAGAGGGCCTAGCAGATGCATTGCTCCGGGCCCGGGAGTACTACCCTTATTTTAAGGGACGACTTAGAGAATACTACTAGGCACACTTCAACATTTGTTTAGTGTCAGCCTTCCTAGATATATTTTGGTTATACTTTGGAGCATGGGGGAAAAGGGGAGGGGGGGGGCCGATAGATAAGAACAGAATGAAGTCAAAAGCGTAGTGTTAGTGATGGCGAAATACAATTGTATAACCATAATACCAAAACTTCTCATTCTTGATATTTCCAGTAAAAGCCTGACAAATGAGGCAGTTTAGTGTCGAAAGATCAATGTAGCTCCCTTGAATAGCATCCTGTCTTTTGTGTTCGTCTCAACAAATGAGTAAAGCAATAACAATGAAATTTCATCGTCATCTGCAGCATATACGGACAACCCTTGCCTCGCGGGTCATATCCGGCCCACGGCAACAATTTTTTTTTTTGGTGACCCTTGGCCAATGTAATCAGTTAAAAAAAATAGTTTATATGCTGCACTGATTTTATATAAAGTCTTTGGAAGTACATACAAATGAGAACAGTTATTTTCTAGATCTAAATTCATCAAATCTAAAATAAAATGCTGTCAGAAAAGAACTCCAGAGTTGCGACGTACCTATTCTAGCAAATATTAATCGTTTAACAAAAATTTATAAAGCTCAAGTTTCTCACTAACTTTATGTTAAAAAAAAAAAAACACACACACACACACACAACACACGCACGGACGCACGCGCGCACAAGAGATTGTGTGTAACTTTTTAAAGTGTGTGCCCAGCATGAAGATGGCAAAACGTCCTTTAAGGCCTGCTGAACAGAAAAAAGCCTGCCCATGCCCTTTTTTTTTTTTTTTACAGCGACCATCACTAGCATATGTAGAAGTGAAATCAGCTCGCTTACTTGTCATTCAGAAAGAATCGTGGACAAGAGCTGATTTGTTTGTTTCGGCTCTTTACGTTAACACTTTGAATAATGTCAGTATCCAGTGTATAGTTTCGAAGCCATTAATAATTCTTGAAATTAATTAAGATTATGACACAGCTGATAGAAAAGGATATTTTGACAAACTATATTTTATTTTGCAATCTCAATAATAATGAAATTTGGATGAAATTCAATGGTTAAATTTTTGCCGCAGTTTCGCATGTCAAGTGTCACACGTAATCAAACTTTTGATCATGGACCAACAATCTTGTCTTCGTGGATGTACCGAGAGCCGGACACGTCTGTGCTAGGAGTTCCGTTTGCGGCAGTTGTGTAGCGAAAACAGAAGGTTTAGATGGGATACATGAACTGTATATTACTGTCATAAGCAAGTGAGTAAAGGAAGTAAATTTGTAAAAATGCAAGTCGAATGGCAAATGATTACAACTCATTTCTTGAGTTTCTGCTGATGACTGAAGGTAACGGAACAACCAAGTCAAATATAATCTCTAATTTTTGTATGAAAAGAGTGCCAACAGTTGTAGTGCTGTATGTTATAAATTTTGCCAGGCAAGTACAATTCAGTTTTGTGTGTAAATGTTGTCTAGCCATCAGACAACAAATGTGCCTGCTGAGAATATCTTGTACAGCTGCAAGTTAACAGATGATTAATGTCTAACACAAGTGTGTGAAAAAAGACTATTTAAAGTTGTAAGAAAAAGACAGTCAGCGTTCACTTGGGCTTGTAAGGAAAAGATGAAAACACCTTTAAAATAATGCTACTTTTCACATTGCTAATCATTAGCTTTTTGTAGAATTTGCCAAGAACATTATTTTGCTGAGTATAACTTCCAGTGTGAGTCATGGTCAATTCAGCATTAGATTTCCTTGATCAGTCAGAAAAACAGTAAACAATATTTTCAGCTGCTCTTCATATGGCCCAATATTTTGCTAGTTTTTCCTGGTCCTCCCTGGTGGAAAGATATTGTGAATGACTTACAGATATCCATTTATCTCAGTTTTGGTGTACCTCATGACCTTCTTTCCTGCAAAATTTACCATATAGCATGTCTGTTGGTCATTCATTCTTGCTACATGCCCTAACCATCTTAGTCTTCTGCTGCTTAACTATTTCATTCTTTCCGGGCTGGAGGCAAAAGTGTGGACGTTCCAGCCATGCGAGATTAAAAGCATGGGTCTTGATATGTATAGCAGCTACAGTTGTAAAAGTGAATGTAACAAAGTATTTCCATGTTAAAAGTATAGTTATTATGCATCAAAATAGTTGTAAATGTATGAAGATTTCATAAATGCAGAGTTTTTTTTAGGAAAAAAGAGGTGGTGTGAAAATATAACATTTTTAGCACCAACAGCAACTAAAAAAACAAAACATGATGATTGTGTCCTATTTACCATCGGCTAAGTCTAGATCTAGTTGTAGATCTGTATGATCTCGTCTTATGATATGTGGCATGCTCACAAAAATCATCATCATCAGGTGCAGTGCCGACTGGTGTTGGCTATTATGCTTCTCCAGAGTACACAATCCTTCATGCAGACCATCAGCTCAGTTGGTGATCTCCTCTCACACCATCCAGTCAGAGTGTCCAGTATTATTTCTCTTGGTCTTCCTCTTGATCTTCTTCCTTCTATTTTTCCTGTTGTTATATTTTCAATGCCCCCTCTTCTCATTGCATGTCCTATGAAGTTACATTGTCTCTCTCTTATTTTTTTTGACAAGATTTTTTTTTGTGTCTCTCCAGCTCTTCTCATACATTCTTCATTAGTTATTTTTGCTATCCAGGGGATTTGCAACATTCTTCTAATAAACCACATTTCTGCTGCTTCCAATGATTTTTGTGCAGACCTGGCTGTTGTCCATGATTCACTTCCATATAACAAGATAGGTTCAGTTTAGCATTTTAGAACTCGTTTTCTAACATTCATTGATAAGGATGTGTTACATAATGTGTTTCTCATTCTCTGAAATGCAGTCTTTGCTTGGCCTATTCTGTTCCTAATTTCTGTTCTGCATTTCACAAAAATGTCTGAAATAACCTTCAACTACTTCTCCAGTCTGTCTAATAGGTCTAGTTCTACATGGAATACATTCAAGAACAGTTATCTGGTCATAGGGCATGTCCATATGCCTATCTACATCACAAAAAAATTGAAAATCCTCAATTGAAACATCAAATTTCACACATGTTGTAACCACGCTTTGATGAGGACGAAAAGGGTCACTGGACATGCGGAAATAAAATGTTTACAGTAAAAAGTTACACCAGTTTTTAATGAAACAAAGCATGAGCCAGTATACTGACACTCAGCACAGCACGCGTATACTGGAAGTGGTAGTACATTGGCATTAAGCTCGGAAAGAGTTAGTATTGCCATCATTGATGAATGTTTAGCATGCTCATCACATCAGGGTGACTTAGTTCATTATTTTGTGAGGGAGTGAAGGTGAGCAGGTTTCTCATGCTTTGAATTTGATCCCTATAAGAGAAAGCTGAGCCTGCAGGCTTGATGAAAGAGAGTGTTTGTATTCAGTGTTTATCTTGTATTGTTGCATGCCCAATGTCTTTCCAGTTCATGTATTGTCATACAGAGAGATGACTGAAGAGTCAAAATAGTCTGACCTTTCTCCAAACTAAAGTGGATGTCTGTTCAAAGTTAAATTAGTCACTGTGTTTGTGTTTTGGATTGATGATAAATATAAATGGTTCATGAAGTGTAATGCAGATGTGACACAGCAAATCTTGCTGCAGCCAGCTGAGCTGAACAGAAATGAGTATCTGTTAAGAGACTAGAAAAGTTCCCAACCCATGCAGGTCTTAGCAGCTTGATGTGGCCTGAAGGATTGGAGCAGAAGCAAAAGGCATGGGGTTGCTGTAAGCCTTAAGAAAACAGCAATTTCCACAAGGAAGAACTCTCTCTCTCTCTCTCTCTGAACCTTAAGTGCCCAGGGCACATGGGGCTTCCGCAAGGGTTTTCCACAAATGCCTGTCCTTTGCCTTTTTTTCTGCTCTTGCCCAGGTGAGCCCTCTATTGCTCAACATCCTTTCTGTTGTTCTTCTCCATGTCTCTTGTGTCATCTGCTTTGTGATTTTATATATGGTTTTCATAAGGAAAAACTTAATGGTGAATAAATTACTTGTATTACAGTAGCTGCTTTTATAAGGCAGGACATGCTTAAGTTCAGCAAGTAGAAACTGGATAGTCACATTAAAATCAGTCTTATGTAAGTGGGACTGTATCTGTGTTGATACAGCTCCTTAGGTTATGATGTTTATGTACTGAGGATGGTGGTGATTTCAATGATCAAGCTCACAGAATGTTAGATTTTATTCTGCCAACATGGTTAACCAGAACATGTTCTCACTTCATCTTGGAACTGCATTAGCCATCTATTTTGAAAACAAGACCTCGCTCCTAAACTGCCCTGTAGCTTGGACAGTTAAACTGGTACTCACTTACCACTCCCATAGTTTGGCAGTTAAGAAAATGGTATTTCGCCATCTCCATCTCCTCCAGACCGAGCCAGATACACATGAATTCTTTGGAGAACAGTCACCTTAAGACGGAGGACACTTTTTATGGTACCAGACGTTGTGGACATCATAGATATAACACTTGCCTGTTTGTCATTGAGGCTAGCCAGATCTTCTTCCGTAAGTCCACATTATCAGTTCAAGAGGGCTTCACCTACACTTCATGCAGTGTTATTTATGCCAGTATGTTCACGCTGCTGGTGAGATTCTTCAGCTGCCATGCGTGGGGTGAAACTCATCCCGGCTATTAAGAAAAATGCGATCAGGGTTGATGCACGGTGACGCCGTGTAAAAGGTGATGGAAAACTTTAAGTGAAGTTTAATCGGTATGGCCAGTAGTCTCACGGTGAGGGCTACTCATACCATGGCACCTCTGCTCTAGAGGCTGATCACGTCCTATATACACCAATACTGGGGCAATATGCCTAAACTGGGTTAACCCAGGGGTGAAACTTGATGGCTACTCATATCACAGTACCTCAGCTCTAGAGGCCGGTCACATCCTATTTACACCCATACTGGGATAATACACCTAAACCGGCTTAACCCAGGGGTGAAACTTACTAGTGGCGAGGATTTGTCCTCCTTTACAAAAGCTCCATCCTGGTCACCACCAGAAAGGGTAGCAGCCATGACTACAAAATGTTGAAGTCGGAGACCTTGGACCAGTGAAGTCTAGATAGGCAACCACCTCTCACCCGATGGGGATATATTTATATCTAAATCACACTGAGGTTTTCTGGTGAGAAAGTCCAACTCTGGACTGGATGGGCAACCACCTCTCACCCAGTGGGGATATACTGATATCCAAAACACATCGAGGTTTTCCGGTGAGAAAGTCCAACTCTAGGCTGAATGGGCAGCCACCTCTCACCCGGCAGGGATATATTCATATCTAAACCATGTCGAAGTTTTCTGGTGAGGAAGTACAACTCTAGACTAAACTGGTGCAACAAAAACCACAATGTCACACAGTGCCACTTCTGTGACTGACCGAGAATATAGGCCCAAGCCCCACGATGCTCTGAGCCTCCATCCTAAATGAGGCTATCGTGAGAACCACAGCAGCAAATTCAGTAGGATCACAAGGCGATCTTGATTGTAGAAGCGAACGAAGAAGAAGAAGATACCATTATGTGCAAATGTAAATTGAAATATATAGGGAGACTGTTTTATGCTTAGGAGATCGTTTTCTTCAACATCTTAACATTTCCAAGAGAGCATAGACATGTTTTATGCTTAGGAGATCGTTTTCTTCAACATCTTAACATTTCCAAGAGAGCACAGACACCGGTGGCAAAACACTTTTGCCAAAGAAACCACCTAGGAAAACGGGGCATTTCTGTTAGTGCAATCCGCTCCTGTTCTTCTGATGTATGATCTCGGAAGGCTCTAGAACAGTGTCTTATTTTCCAGGCTGGCTGTCTCCACCCAGCTGGAACTAACAATAAATTCAGCTACCTTTAAACTTCTTTCAATTTTCACCTACTTTTTGCTGTTTATACTCTACCTTCTTGTCTTAAGCCCCGTGCACATTGTGGCAGTTTTTCATTCATTGATTTTAGCGTTATATCCCATCTCTCTTCCCCACCCCCCCCCCCCCCCCCCAAATATTGTTCTTGCCCCTTCACTGCTGCTGACATACAATTGGTTGAAGTTGTTTTCCTTTGTTATCTCCCAGCCTTGTCGTTAGGGTGCATTGCTGTATTCTGCACTAGAAGGGATGCCACAAAGCTAAGTTTTTCATTTTTCTTCTTTTTATTTTTGTTGTTTTTGTATGTAATCCTTGAAAAAGGCTGATGCTGAAATATTGGACTTTGTATGTTTTTCATTTATACATTCTAATCTTACTTTCATATTTTCTGCCATTTTGTTTTTTCTCACTTTCCTCTCTCCTTCTGTTGCTTTGTAAAACTAAATCATACACCTCTATCTACCTTTATGATTAAACAAAAATGAACTGATTAACAGGGCCATGGAGTTGGAGTCTTTCTGCAGTTATTTTACTTTTTGTTTGCTACTTATGTGAAAAAAAAAACAAAAACTTCCATTGTGGTTTCTCAGGATGAGCAGCCAGTGGAACAGCAACCAGTTTCAGCAGGGTCTACCTTCTCAGGGGAACCAGGTTAGAATGTTTGATCCAAGCCAGTTCCAGGCACCAGGAGCTCAGACAAGCAAGCCGAGGCTTCAACACAGGCAGCCGAACGTTAGTACTGCAGTCACACAGCCTGCTCCACCAGTACTCCCTGCTCATTCTTCTTGGAACAGCTGGGGTAGCTGGGATTGGAACTCTGAAAAGAGTGTCCCGTCATCTGGGGATCAGCAACAGCAAGTGCAGCAGCAGGTTCTCAGTGAGAGTGGTGGACAGCATTACAGTGATGTAAGCACATGGAATCAAGGTTGGGACAGTGCTGGCCAGTATTCCCAGCCTCAGCAAGCTTATGCTCAGACAGACACAAGTGTACAATACCAGAATCAGCAACAGCAGCCACAGTGGGATAACCAGTATGCAGGAAACGGTACAGGTCAAGGGCAATATAGCACAGGCTTGTATACCCCGGAGCAGTATGGAACAAATGATCCTGGTGCACAGTATCAAGAACAAAACCAGTACCAACAACACTTTACTGGCTCTTATTATGATTATCAGCAGCAGCAAGCAGTTGATCAGGGACAAAGTTATCAAGACAAAGGACAGTACCAAGGTCATGTGGGGACCTATAATGTTGACACCTGGATGCCACCCAGTGAAAGTGGACAGTGGGTTCAGCCACAGTTGCCAAGTGTGGAAAATTCCAGAATTAATGCTACAGCAGAACATCATCATCAGCAGCAAGTGAATCACTCACAGAATCCTAACACAGAATCTATAGCACAACCTGCCAGTCATCCTTATGCTAGTCAGGATGTTGCTTTCTCAAGTACAAGCCTTGATGATGATGGAACTGTGTCAGGGTTCTTTGGCAGAGATGGTGACGGGGATGTGCAGGTGGATGCACAGAGATATGGCTACAGCTTTGGTGGGGATGGGGCATTGACTCAGGGACAGAATGATGGTTCACGTGGCCAAGGTCAGTTTTTGCCAGTAACTTCAGGCTTTCATGGAACAAATTCTGCCAGTTCTAGCACCAGTCTTTCAGCTTTTAACTTATCGAGTAATGAAGATAGTAATAGAGGAAGACATCAACAAAGAGCGGGGGATGCTGTTCTGACTCAGAGAGATGGCGAGGAAAGAAACAGAGGCATGGCTGATCCACTGACAGAACAGCTTCAGAGGGATGCGGTTGTGCAAAGGGAAGCTCAACAAATTCAAGAGAAAGGAGAGTATTCAGTATTTGCTGGTCCTGTTTTTACTCCATCTCACAACCTTCCTCTTGACGCAAACCTGAGATCTTCATCTCCTGATGCAGAGCATCCAGATTCAGCCGAGTCTGGCGGCTCAGGGGGGTCATCAGGACTTACAGATTGGGAAATTGTTCCCCCACAGACGGGTCTGCTGGCTTTCAGTCATAATAGCTCTTTGGACAACACTGGTCCTGTCAGTGTATCCAACAGTTATGGAAACTTTGACAATCAAGACAAATCTCCACATGCCTCGTTATCTCTTACTTCTTTGAGTGACACATCTGCTCAAAATGTTCCCAAAGGATTTCAGAATTTGGATCCTTCAAAGCATTCTTCAGCTCATGACCTACTGACCACATCTGTTCAAGGATTTATCCACACTTACAGTGATACCAGAGAACAGTCTGGTATTCCTTCAGTTGGACCATCCACAGATCAGCAGAAGAAATCTTCATTGCCTCCTCAGCTGCCCCTGCTAGTATCAGCTGCTCCTCCAGTGTCAGTGAACTCTGATCAGGAACATACTGTAGCCCCTCAGTCAGATGTACCAGTTAATCCATTCAGAAGAGATGATGAAGGAAGACACCAGCAGCATGCAAGAGTACCTCAACCAGCAAACCCTGTTCTTTCATCAAGTAGCAGTGCTTTTTTAAAATCATCAGCAGATGCTCATTCCACTGAGCAAAAATCTGCAACCAGTCTAGGATCCATAGGATCCAGGAGTGCGGAAACACTTCATTCTTCTAAATCACAACCACCACACAGAACTTTAGTGGAAAGCAAAGGACAAATGGGAGGGCAGAAGTCTGGTCATAGCATCAACTCATCTGATGTCAACCAAACAAAAGATAGTTCCCGTAGTTCTGAAGAGTTTACAGCCCCTAGTCAACAACAACAACAACACCACCACTCAGCATTCCAGCCTGTAAGTCGTCAGCGGCAGACAGTGTCCTCTGCCACTAGCTTGTGGGACAGCTCCGAGGCACCCACATCAAACATACTGCTGGCCCCAGTAGTGCCTCTCATCATTCCAGCTCTCAATCCGTATTCAGTTTCTGCTGCTGCAACTGCAACGACCAGTGTGGCAGGAGCAGCCACATCAGCAAAAGTTGATAGTAGTGAAAGTGTCAGAGATGAGTCAAGGTCAAAAGGACCAGGAACTTCTGCTGATTTATCAGTAAGTTTTGACTGTTGCTTTGTTTTCAGTTTAGATAACTTTTCTTTAATCTTATTAGGATTGTGAACTTATGCTCTCCATACATGATACTGTGATGATCTTGAAGCACATGCATTATTTCAGTCAGGGAGTGTATTACAGCAGCTTGCTTGAAGTTCTGGAGCAGACCTTCTGGCAGACTCCACCAGCATCAGGACCTCTCAGTATATATCCAGCTCTGTGCATGTTGCTAAGATTATCAAGTTTTTACCCTTTGAACAGTCACTCTATTGCAGTTCAGATTTGCTCCCACTCAAGATAAATAAAAGCTAACAGAACCTTATGCATGACTAGTGGGCACCATCATCATTTATGCTGTCATTTATGAGGTGACTTCCTAAGGTCCATCCTTCTTTTGAGCTCACTGATTCATAACCTTTTGATATACACCATAGAAAATGTGTTCTGTTTTATTAGACCTTGCTATGGCAGGATTCAAGTTTTATTGAAACTGCTATATTGAGCTGTATAAATTGAATATTTTTGCTAGGTCAAACAGTGAACAATTCCTGAAGTGTGTATTCCTTTATTATGCAGTATTACCTTATAACTCAAATAAAAAATGGCAGGAGAAAGATTGAAAATATGATTTTTACTCAGATTAGTTACTTCTTTTTCCAACTAAATTTTACCATATCATGAGAACAGTATCAACAGTGTCTGTTTTCTGTCTGACAGAAAAAAAACAAAAACAAAAACATGCTAACCAAATGATTATTATCATTAAAAATCCTGTGACACATTTTTTACCTCTACTGACTACATCTAACTACTCTCATTAACCTTAACCCTTGGGACTGAAGTGAAACAGTCTACCTGAAAAAAACAAAACAAAACAAACACACCCACCCATACTGTGGCTGTTTGACTTTGTGGAGGCAACAGTCTAACAGGCTTAGATAATTAAGATATTCCATGAACTGGCCTGTAGACGTGTAGTTCACAAGGTAAAAACAGTGTATGTTAATACTTTCTTTTCAGAAACTGAATTAAAATTTACATAACTTAGTGTACATACAATAGCATAACATAGTGTAGCTCAGTTGTATAATGATAATGAAAATATTGCTTTAAATATTTATAATAAATGATTGGTTTTAAGAAGCAGTTGTTATCAAATGCCATGTGGATTTGAAATTATTTGACTAAATATATAACAGGCTGGTTCAGTAATTTTTTTTTTTAATCCTTGAGCAGCAGCAGCAGATTAAAGTCAGGGAGAAGAAAGAAGAGTTTAGCAGAGGCAGAGATGGAAGAGGGAAGGAGGATAAGAATCGGTCTTTTGACTCGATGGATGAAATCAGCGCAGATGGGGAAGGAAAGAGGTAGGTACTTATTTTAAATACTTTTGCTTAGAAACACATACATGTCTTTGAATGTAAATGCTACAGAAGAGCCCAAGAACTTAATATTGAAGAAGGTTGTCTAGTAAAGAAGATTAAACAGAGAAAACTTAAATATTTTGGACATATTAAATGTCATGAGAATTTAGAGAAGACAGTCTTGGAAGGGTACATAATGGGAAAAAAAAAGAGAGGAAGACCAAGGCGAAGATGGGTGCAAGATATCATTGGTGATCTGCAAATGGACACATCAGCAGCAAAATGTATTATCTAGGAAAAAAGTAGGAGCTGCTTTATTGCTCAATGATTACAAAGCTGTGACGTTTCGACGTGAGCCTTAATCATACAAAAACATACAGGACGAAGAAATAGAGAGAGGAGATAAAGTATAGATTCACATGAATAAAAAAAAATTAATAATAAATAGAGCACTTAGCTGTAACCGTAATAAGATGTGGGTTGTCCGACAATGTGTGTCAGAAATGGGCATGGTAGGGTGTAGAGACTGTTTAAATAGAGACCTGTAATGTGTGGTTGGTGGGTTGTAACTGGGGGTGGTGGGTGGGGAAACTGTAGAGGGGAGGGAGGGTGGTACAATGTTAACTTAGCCAGGAGAAGGTGAAATAGATGATTATAATTAAGGTAGAGGGGTTGTAATGTGATGCTGTGAGGAGGTTCTGAACTATGTGTAACAAGTGAGAAGGGAGTGGAGCTTAGTGGAGAGGGATTATAATTGTTGAAGAGGAGAATGTTAGGTGTAGCTGAATAGCGAGTTTAACCCATGGTGTTCCAGCATCCCATAATCCTGAATGTAGCAGTTCTCAAGCACTAGGCGGCTTATGTCATCTGTTACCAGAAAATCAGATTTGCCTCTGTGGTTGAGGCCATTGAAATGATTTGGGATTGGTTTCGAAGCATGCTGGGTGATATCATACAGGTGTTTCTGCATGCAGTCCCCTAATCTGAGGCCAGTCTCACCAATATATGTTATCCTGCATCTTTTGCATACAATGACATATATCACATTACAAGACTCAGATGTGAATCCCTCATGAAGAGTGAAGATTATTTTGGGAAAGGTGATTGTTTTCGTTTCCCAGACTACAGGGCAGGTAACGCAGCAGGGGTGGTTACATTTTCTGGTACCAACATATGTAAGGCTCCACTTCAAATGGCTGTGGACGAGGACGTCCTTAGGGTTTGGCTCACGTTGTATGCCAACAAGGGTGGATCAGAGAAAATGTTGTGAGTGTTGGGGTCGAGTTGAATTAGTGGAAGATGATGATAATAATTTTCTTAACCATCTGACCGTGCGGGTGGAAAGCAGTACTAACTTAACTCTGTCAGATAGAGTAACATGCTTTTTTCTTAATGTTTCTTTTGCGGCTCACTAGTTGGATACGGCTTCATGGACATTTTCTGGGTAGTGGCGATGATGGAAAAATTCTAATAACTTGTTGGACTGATCTATAAAGTCCAAATTATCCTAACATATGCGGCATAGATGGAGGAGTTGGGAGTATGGGATGGAGGTCTTACATGCTTCAGGATGGGAGGAGGTGTAAAGTAAATAGGTGTGGCTGTCAGTGGGCTTATTAAATACAGAGGTGACAAGCCTGTTTGTGCCAATAGAAATTTTAGTGTCTAAAAAGTTGACAGACTTGTCAGAAATTTCATAAGTGAATTTTATGTTATTATTAAGTGAGTTGGCAAATTCAATAAATTTTTATAGGTCTTCCTGTGGCATAGAGTTTGGACAGTGCCTTGGACTCTCCTTGTTTAGGTTGAAATGTCAGCAGCAGGGCATCTTGCTTACAACTGAGCGACCTACAGGAGAGCTGTTAGGGAGGCAAAATTCTGCAAGGGCCATGCAAATGATTGACTGACTGACATTTGCTACTTTTTAAAATTTCAGTCTCTGTTTAGAAGCAGGAATAAGGTCTGTAAGACTTTAGCAGCTGAAATGTCATCTGATCATGCCACTGTCAGCTTGAAGGTGTAAGGCCATGTTTGTAGTATAATATGACTTCACAGACTTAATATTATAACAACATAGTTTTTTGTTGAATGATTATAGTTTTAGATGTCATAGGATTGGTTGAACTGATGCTGATTTTGTCTCTTTGTCTGTCTGTGATCGAAAGTGTGGGAGCTTCAGTTTTGCTTTTTTAATCATTTAATTGAATTAATTGTACAACTGGATACCCGGCACACTGTACTGAAGATAAATGGCCTCCGAGGATGAAAAGTATCTGCCACACATTGAGGCAATCTGGATTACACTGTACACAATACTGTCAGTGAGTGAGGTACAGAATAAAATATCATGCACAATCATGTCCTGTGTATACAGGACTTCATGCAAGTCATGGTGGATAAACTGAAAAAAAAAATGTAATTTCCAATGACTGTCTTCAGAGAAAGAAGTTACCGCAGCCAGCGAAGTGAAGAATGGGAATCTCATTGTGGCCAGAGCTATGACAAACAGCATCCCAGCAGACGAGATTCAGACAGACCAGTAAGTAGAGGTGAAAGACCAAGCAGCCGAAGTGAGCGTGGTGATCATTATCAGTATGATGAACCATCAGGCAGAAGTGAAGGATATTCCAAAGATGTTTCCTCTCGTAGACACCATGGCTACTACAATCATTATGGAGATGGATCCTATGATGAGAGATATGACAGACCTCGGTCACGTCAAGGTTAGTATTTTATAAAAGTGTAGCCTGTAAAAAAATTATGGGAAAAGAAATGAAAATTTGATTTTTGTATTCTACAGTTCATACTATAACAATGTTAGTACATCATGCATGATTTCCAGGCAACTTCATTTTTTTTTTTCAGATAGTGACCTCTGTTCACATGAAAGTTGTACATAGCAAGTAATAAAAAATGGCTCAGTGAAAAGTATAACGGTGTACGGTTATTGTAAAGACACGTGTAACATGGACAGTGAATAGAAAGTGACGGAGCAGCCAGTATAAAAGCAAGCACTGTTTCACATTGTCCATGAACTGTATACTAAACATGAACATAGATATAGAAAAGTATGCCTATAGGTTGATGATGGCAGTCTTCAGTTCTTTGTATTCCAAGGCTACAGGAGGAGATAACAGTTATTAGGCTAGCTGTGAGGAGATAACAGTTATTAGGCTAGCTGTGAGGAGATAACAGTTATTAGGCTAGCTGTGAGGAGATAACAGTTATTAGGCTAGCTGTGAAGAGGTAACAGTTATTAGGCTAGCTGTGAGGAGATAACAGTTATTAGGCTAGCTGTGAGGAGATAACAGTTATTAGGCTAGCTGTGAGGAGATAACAGTTATTAGGCTAGCTGTGAGGAGATAACAGTTATTAGGCTAGCTGTGAGGAGATAACAGTTATTAGGCTAGCTGTGAAGAGATAACAGTTATTAGGCTAGCTGTGAGGAGATAACAGTTATTAGGCTAGCTGTGAGGAGATAACAGTTATTAGGCTAGCTGTGAGGAGATAACAGTTATTAGGCTAGCTGTGAGGAGATAACAGTTATTAGGCTAGCTGTGAAGAGGTAACAGTTATTAGGCTAGCTGTGAGGAGATAACAGTTATTAGGCTAGCTGTGAAAAAACTTTCCTTGCCCATATGGCTGCGGGGCTGGATGTTAGTCCAGGGAGTACCACCACTGATACCTTTCATGCATGTTATAAGAGGCGACTAAGGATGTTTGAGGTTATGCTGTCTACCTATGACTAAAGATATTGGGGGTTAGGCTGTCTACATATGACTAAGGTTGTTAGGGGTTAGGCTGTCTACATATGACTAAGGATGTTGGGGATTAGGCTGTCTACATATGACTAAGGATGTTAGGGGTTAGGCTGTCTACATATGACTAAGGATGTTAGGGGTTAGGTTGTCTAGCTATTGCCTGAAGAAAAAGTGGCTACAAAAAAATTAGACAGGAAACAGAAAATTTCGTTTTGATAAAGGAAGAGACTGTATAAATAGAGCCTATGAAGTTCTGTAGTCAAAGCGTAGCGGATGCTGCAGAGTCAGTATCTTAACTAAATATCACCACAGGAACCTGGAATGTCAGAACAATGTAATACATGGAGAAATGATTCTACAAAGGTTCTAAAAGCAGAGTCACATGAATGACTTGGAGAACAAGGGCAAAATTATTGGAAAGCCTTTGTCTATGACTTATGCTCTAGAGGAAGGGCTACAGGCTAGAGATAGATTGTGACTTTCCTACCTTCTTCCCACAGTGCTTCAGAAAACAATTTTTTATGACTGGGCAGTGGGGATTGATGCCCTGTCATGGCAGTAGAATCTGCTCTGAGGATCAGAATAAGCAGTCACAAGCAGATGGATCTTCACCATGTCACAGAGTCACAGACTTTAGAGAACTGTTTCCACAGTTACTCTTCATTAATGTGACTTAAATTATGCTCTTATAAGTTGACCCTTTTGTGGGCTGTTGTTTTTCTTTTTCTTTTTCTTTTTTTTTTCAGTATCTGTATTTTAATCAAACCAGTTTTCTTTTATAAATGTTACTTTATTATTTATGAGTTTGTTCTTTGTAAGTGGTAAATGCGTTATTAGCTTTTTTCTTCTGCAGCTGGTAAATGCTGTTTTTGTACTTTGTAGATGGCAGGTTTTGATCTTTTTTTTTTTTTTTCTTATTTTGAAGAAGAAGAAATAGCTGCTATCTTGAATTACTTGTTTTTCTTTTTCTTACAATTTTATGTTTCACACTTCTTTTTTGTTGCTTGTAAATACTATTAAATAGAAGTTTTTATGATTTGATTTTTTTTTGTGAATGGTAAATGTGTTGGCTTTTGTTATAGATGAATCTCATGGCAGTCGACCATCCTCAAGGTCAGCTGGAGAGTTTGACAAATCAAGGGCAAGGGCAGAGTATGACCATGGCAGAGATTATTATTACAGGTCCAGACACAGGGGTTAGTTGTGCATGTTTTATACTGGTTTATTTAGAGTGTGTGAGAATTGAAACAGACTACAGTGTCTGAAGAAAGTTATGATTAGTTGTGCATGTTTTATACTAATTTATTTGGAGAGTGAGAATTGAAACAAACCACAGTGTCTGAAGAAAGTTATGATTAGTTGTGCATGTTTTATACTAATTTATTTGGAGAGTGAGAATTGAAACAAACCACATTGTCTGAAGAAAGTTATAGTTAGTTGTGCATGTTTTATGCTAATTTATTTGGAGAGTGTGAGAATTGAAACAAACCACAGTGTCTGAAGAAAGTTATGGTTAGTTGTGCATGTTTTATACTAGTTTATTTGGAGTGTGTGAGAATTGAAACAGACCACAGTGGGTGAAGAAAGAGAAAACTGTAACAAAATATTATCAATTATTATACAAATACTTTATGCAAGGTACATCATCAAAAAATGTTCCTGGCACAGCTTCAGGCATTGTTCTCAAGCAAATTATCAAAACTCTGCTAAACAATTATAAAAAAAAAAAAAGGTTGTGTGTGAGACTTTCAGCTCTCTCCCTCATGCATGTACATACAAATAAACATGCATGTTATATATACCAGCTATGACAGTTTGTACTTATGGATGGCACCAGAATTAGTTGTAATATTCAAGCCATGAAGAAAGCTTAACTTTCAGCCTTTACTGCTTTTGCAAAATAATAAACATCAAGTGGCAAAACAAAGAACCAGTTCTGAAGAACTGCAGAATGCTAAGCTTCCACCATGATTGAAAACATTCAGCAGCAGAATGTAAGAAATCTGGAGCATCTAGATCAAATAGATGACAGTCACATCCTCAGGTAAATGATAGTGAACTTCTTGAGGAAGAAGGCCATGAGGTAGACCAAGACTGTGATACAAGAATATCTTTAAGGATTTTTCCATTCAGAACTGGCAAAAGATTGAGCCAGGTGGAGAGTGACATTGCTTTGCCTGTTACTGTGATTATACAGATTTAATATCAGGAGAATCAGTCATAAGGAAACCTCATTAGCAAAATAATGCTCAGCAAGTTTTGCAGGATTACAAGTAAACCTCTCACCCGGCGGTGATACACGGGTATCTCAAAACACGTCGAGGTTTTCCGGTGAGAAAGTCCAATTCTGGCCTGGGTGGGCTACCGGCGGGGATGCACTGATATCCTAAACATTTCGAGGTCTTCCGGTGAGAAAGTCCTAGACTAAACTGGTGCAATGAAAACCACGGTGTCACACAATCCCTCTTCCGAGACCCACCAAGAATACAGGCTAAAGCACTGTGATACTCTGAACCCCTTGTGGTCCTTTCGTGGATCTCGTGTGGGCTATTTTGGACCACACAGGGGACCACGGGACCTAACGAGGACCACAGGCATGAATTCAGTAGGTTCACAGTGCGGTTTTTGGTGGTAGAAGTGAACGAAGAAGAAGAAGAAGACAAGTAAACCTGTAAGACTAAAATGTAAATATATATTTCATTGATGCAAGCAGCATCAATCTTCAAGAATCTTGAGAACATATGGAATTCAAAAGTTATAAGCACAAAAACCAAGTTAAGACTATTCAATTCAAATGTAATATCCACCCTCATTTATGCATGCGAAAGCTGGAAAACAACTAAAGAAATAGACAAGAAATTAGACTCTTTTGAAAACAAATGCCTAAGGAAAATACTCGGCATCAAGTGGAATGAATTCAAGAACAATGCAGAGATAAGACAGATGACTGAACAACAACCAGTCTCACGGGTGATCAGGAAAAGGAGATGGACATATGTTGGTCACTTGATGAGAAGAAATGATCAGAGAATCCCAAAACAAGCTATCAAGTGGAACACAACAGGCCGAAGAAAAAGGGGCAGACCGCGTGAAACTCTGAAGAGGACATTATTAAGAGAGGCCAAGTTAACAGGCATAAAATCCTTTGTTGAGTTGAAAGACTCGCCGAAGACAGGAAAAATTGGCGAACTACTTTGCGAGCCCTATGTGACGTTTAACGGCACGGGAAGGATATAAGATATAAGATAAGATATTTCATTGAAGTTAGTGATGATTAACATCAGTGTTAATATCATATTTGTGGACTTAACCACATGGTTACTGCTGCTACAGGTTATGGTTATGACATCTATGGTAGAAATGTTGACTACTACAATGATGAACGAGACCGCTACTACAGGTACAACAGAGACAAGGATGCCCGATATGCTCATGGCTACTATGAGGAATACTATGGAGCCAAGTAAGCCTCACCTGTACTTAGCCTTTTTTTTTTTTTTAAATGCTTTTGTCCACGCTAGTTATTTATTTATGCAGTGTGTTACAACGCTCCATCCAATCCTCTTCTTCTCCACCCACCTCCCCCCCCAAATTGTGTTTCCACTGCTGTTACCTCCATTATTCTGGCTACAGAAGTAATGCTGTCTTTAGTGTCACTTGTTATTTAGTTATAAAAATAGTGTTGTCCCTGATACCACCTGTTATTTTATTACAAAAGTAGTACTAGTCCTGGTGTCACCTTTTATGTTATTGCAAAAGTAATAATGTATTCCATAAATCATCTGTTATTTTTTTTTCCCAAAGTAGTAACATTTGATCATCATCCTTGATCTGGAACAAATTTTTTAGTTAGTTAGGATTATCATCCTTGATCTGGAACAAGTCTGTAATTAGTTCAGATCGTCAACCTTGATTTAGAGCAAGTCTGTAGTTGAGATCATCAATCTGGACTTAGAGCAAGTCTGTAGTTGAGATCATCAATCTGGACTTAGAGCAAGTCTGTAGTTGAGATCATCAATCTGGACTCAGAGCAAGTCTGTAGTTGAGATCATCAACTTTGACTCAGAACTAATCTAGGTAAGATCATCATCCTTGACTCAGAGCAAGTCTGTAGTTGAGATCATCAATCTGGACTCAGAACTAATCTAGGTGAGATCATCAACCTTGACTCAGAGCAAGTCTGTAGTTGAGATCATCAGCCTTGACTCAGAGCAAGTCTGTAGTTGAGATCATCACTCTGGACTCAGAACTAATCTAGGTGAGATCATCAACCTTGACTCAGAGCAAGTCTGTAGTTGAGATCATCACTCTGGACTCAGAACTAATCTAGGTGAGATCATCAGCCTTGACTCAGAGCAAGTCTGTAGTTGAGATCATCATCCTTGACTCAGAGCAAGTCTTTAGGTGTTCTGATCTACTCAGTATATTGCTTAGTGTGTAGTGACTGGTAACAACAGTTGTATGTTTATTTACAGTTACTCTTGTGCTTTGATACATCTGATGTGACTAAATTTTACTTTTACCTCTTTCATTCTAAGCAGAGGCACAATGTCACTGGATGTATGCTAAATTTGTAATTTTTTTTGGTTGAATTTGTTGCACATACAGACTCTTATAACATATGAAGACAAGGCACTTGTGGAAACAATTTTTCTAACCTGTCAGAATGTAGGCCTGGTCACTAGAATTGTGATTTGCTACTTTTGGCAGCTCACAGTTTATCTCACTAAATATAAAGAAGTGAATTGTGACAATACTTTCACATTTCCTGACTCCCACCCTAGAAGATAAAGCGCTTCCATTATTAAGTGCATCTGATAGTGACAGAATTATGTAATATGCAAGGTTTCCCAAAAAAGAAGGCTGATATTTTACGTCATGTATTTTAAAACCATGAAATGAGATATCAAATTATTTCTTATAATTGGACCACATTTTAAGCCTTTTATTTTTTACTTTCATTAGACTTCAGAATAAGCACCTGTTGTATCTCTGTGTATACTGAACTTATTGTCTAACATCTGCTGGATTGATATGTTGTAGTATATCTCTAGTACATGCCACCACATTACATATCATGGAGCATATTCATGAAGAATATTATGAACTGATTTAGTATTTGATTTGATATTGTATAAAAAATAAGACTTGATTGATTCATTTTTCATGACTTAAAATGTTGATCCTGAAGATCATGATAGGCACTAAATATCATTCACCATACTTGGACATAAACTGTCAGTTAAAGTCATATTGTACAAACTAAATGAAAGCAGAGTCAGTCCACAATCTGATGCTATGGTAATAGCCACAACTGGTCAGTATCCCTCTTAACGTCTTCTCAGGACCCCTTGGTATAATACTGTACCACAAAGTTGTTGGAAAATGAAGAAAAGATTGTCATGATGAAGAATGCTGATAAGTATGATGTTGCAGTGTTCTGGGAGCGCATCATTCCATCTTCTTGTGTACACCTCAGAACAAATCAGTAGTGAGAAAATCATGATATTCAGCTATCATTTGTCATATCAGTGTTGTTCTGTCTCACTGTAACTGCCACCAGGATATTAGCAGCAGCTGACATTGCAGGTTTTTTAAACACAAGCATCATATCCAGGTGAGAAAATTCTGCCACTTCAGAACCCAGAGTAGACTTCAGCAGGCTTCATCATCATGGGGGACTTGATGAACCCTGCTGGGAAAACCAGTGGAGAGGTTGGATAGCTCCGGTTCCCTGGCCCAGATTACTGTACAGTCACACTAGCACCATTTTCTTTGCTTCTTCCATCATTATTACAGGACAGACAAATGAAACGTTCAGCTACATGTCATTCCGAGCAACAACATTCAAGCTAATTGTTTTGTGTTTCTGAGTTGTTACACAAAAGAAACTTTTCTACCAAGAGAAACTTGCTCCCAGTTTTTATTTTAGTACCATGCAATGTCAGCATCTCAACCTGCCGTGCACCAAGTACACTTCTATCTTTTTATATCCTTCCCATGCTGTTAAATGTCACATAGGGCTCACAAGGTTGTTCACCAATTTTCCCTGTCTTCGGCGAGCCTTTCAACCTCATCAAGGGATTTTATGCCTGTTAATTTGGCTTCTCTTAACAATGTCCTCTTTAGAGTTTCACATGGCCTGTTGTGTTCCACTTGATAACTTGTTTTGGGATTCTCTGACTGTTTCTTCTCATCACGTGACCAACATATGTCCATCTCCTTTTCCTGATCAGTCATCTGTCTTATCTCTGCATTGTTCTTGAATTCGTTCCACTTGATGCCGAGTATTTTCCTTAGCCATTTGTTTTCAAAAGAGTCTAATTTCTTGTTTGTTTCTTTAGTTGTTTTCCAGCTTTCGCATGCATAAATGAGGGTGGATATCACATTTGAACTGAATAGTCTTAACTTGGTTTTTGTGCTTATAACTTTTGAATGCCATATGTTCTCAAGATTCTTGAAGATCAATGCTGCTTTTGCAATTCTAATTCTAACGTGCTTTCTGGTCATATGTTTCTATACCCAGCCATAAATACACACGCAGAGCCGTTTACTGATGTGGCTTGCTCCGTAAGGGACTTTAAGGTTATGTTTAATCAGAGTGTGTAGTAAAGTATATTGGCCTGGGAGTACACAGATGTGTTCAGATGCTGGTCACAATACAGTCAGTGTGAATTGATGTGTGAAACACACAGGTGATTGATTGGCAGGCAGAACCTGGCCCAGTGAGCCATAAATTCTGTCGTCCTGGGGAATGCTGGAGAAGGGAGCAGCAGAACATGGCATCTCTATTATCCTGGTCTGTTGGCCTCTTTATTTTTGCTGGTTAAGTTTGGCTTGGCTGTGAGATTCAGGTAGTTTGTGTGACAAATCTAATAGAACCACTGTTCTTATATAACAAGATTTCAGAAACACCCTCTGTGTGCCAAAGTTTTTTTTTGAATTTCACTTCAGGCAAGACTCCCTAAATTATGCCAAGGGAGGCTAGTAGTAAATATATTCATAAACGTGATTCTCAGGCAGATTTTCAGTCACTGACACATGTATACATAGCTTAAGTAATGCACTCTTTCATTTCCACAGTCAGTGAAGCATTCGTACAAATCACATTAAACTTAATGTGATAAGAAGTAAATAGAGCAAAAAGCATTTAACCCTATTTCAAACATTTTTAAAATTATTTTATTTTAAACAGTTTTTCCATATTTTATTTTAAACAGTTTTTCCATTTTTCCATATTTCATGAGCAAATTTTACTTTTATTTCCGGATTAGGTAAAACAGTTTTATTTTTTACTAAAAAAAGCAATAAAAGTTTTAGTTTTGTTTTTAAGAAAACCAACAAAGTTTTAATTCCGTTTGGAAAAAAAAAATTGGCTTATACTTGATATAATTGTAAAAAACTGATTTTTTTTCTTTAGGATAGCCTCAAAATCAGGAAAACAGCATCGGTAAAAGAGAATTGTTTGTGTTCCTGTTTATTATGCATTAAATAGAACTCTATTTCTCATGTTTATGTTACAGCTGAACTGCAGCATGTTAATATCTCCCTAACTGAATACAAAGCATGATAATTAACAGTTTCCAAACAGCCTTTTTTTTTTTTTTTACTGAATTCTTTCATTGACTGACATTCATTTGCCATTATGAAGGCTTGCTCTTTATGCAATTTTTTGTTTTGTTTTTTGAATCAGTAGATGCATTGTCATAGCATAGAAATCTATTTTATTCTTTAATTCTAAATCTTACAGCTTTCTAGTATTGCATCATATGTTTCTAGCACATATTTCCAGCTAACTCAGTGAACACTCATGCAGAAGTGGTTTGCAGACTCCAGAACATACGTGCATAAATTATTAAAACATAAAAAAGATATTCCAGGCAGTCATACTTGACTGTACAGTCTGGATTTGAGGCCAAAACTCAGAATCTGCTTTTAGATATTTGGTAAAACACTGGACTTCATTCTAGCTATGCAGTCTGGATTTGACCTCATTATCCAAGGCTGAGTTTATTTTTAATGTCCAAAATTTGATCAAGTCACATAACCCACCTGAGCTGCTTAAATAACAAAGTTTATTATTAGCCTGTATCCTTTCTTAAATTCATTTGAATTGTATTTCTTATGTCTTAGCTTCATGTGGGGATCACTGCTTGATTAGCTTTCTGTCGTGTGTGTGTAGTGTGTGGTGTACAGTTGATCCCTTCTCACCAGCAGCATATCGTCCAGTTTGTTTTATAATTTTACACCCATGTAAGATTGCACTGCATACGTTTGTTTAGGTATGCTGAATATTACAAGTACGAAGAACAGCAACGACAGCTGTTGCAGCAACAGCAGCAGCGGCAGCAAGGAGGAAGACTGAGCAGTCAGGAGTTTGATAGATCCAGCAATCAAAGTCAATCAAGAGGAAGTACACCAGCCATTGCTCCATCTCCTGGCATACCATCTTCTCTTGGGTAAAGCTGAAAACTGTGATTAAAATTGTAACAAAATAGTTAACAAAATCTGTATTTCATATCTTTCATACCTTAAGCTGATTACTTATTAAGGAAAAGTTTTATTCCAATCTTTCTGTGGGGAAAAAAATAGTGAATAATTCATTTCTTATTTTGACATCTTTCAAAAGGTTAAAACTGTTAAAATTATGATGAAATATCAGGAAAAGTTACATTTCATACTGTTTAGAAGTTAAAGAAAATGATTCATTCGGTGATCCTGTAATATTATATATATCTGTGTGCGTGCGTGCACCATGCCCTGTTATAAACTATATCTTAGTATGACCTTGCCCTGCTATAAACTATATCTTATTATGGCCTTGGCCTGCTATAAACTATATCTTAATATGGATTTGGCCTGCTATAAACTATATCTTAGTATGACATTGCCCTACTATAAACTATATCTTAGTATGACCATGCCCTGGTATAAACTATATCTTATTATGACCTTACCCTGCTGTAAACTATATCTTAGTATGACGATGCCCTGGTATAAACTATACCTTATTATGACCTTACCCTGCTGTAAACTATATCTTAGTATGACCATGCCCTGGTATAAACTATACCTTATTATGACCTTACCCTGCTGTAAACTATATCTTAGTATGACCATGCCCTGGTATAAACTATACCTTATTTATACCATTGCCTGGTATGAGCTTTACTTTGGGTTGATATAAGCCTTATGTTTTATCAGTTTTTTCAGGTTATTTTATAACATTTTATAAGTATAATGTTAGGGTTATTTTATATTTTAATACATTTTATAAGTATGGTTTAGGGTTAAAGTTATTTTATAACATTTTATTCAACATAGTATAACAGTTTATCAAGACAGTATAAATACATTTCACATTTTATCAGTACATAAAATATATTGTATAACAGTTTGTTAATAAAGCAAAACATAGTAACCTTTTCTCCTAGTACTAATTGAAATGCTAGGCATGTGTTGCTTATATACCTCATTGGCCTGCTTGTTTATCCACATAGTTAGTCCATTGCTAATTGTGCAACATGTTTTTATAATATGTAAGTGTATATGTGCATTTTGTGTATGTGTATATTTTTTATGGGTGTATCTTTTAAAAGTATAATACTTAAAGTCAAAGTAAGATCAATATTCCCTCTAATGTGTGATCAACCAGATGTTGGAACTAGCTTTCTCTGCACAGGGAAGCCTTTTAGAATATTTGTAGGATGCTTTCTGTCCCTTGTAGAGAGCTTTGTTCTGTTTCTCACATGCAGAGATCTTATTGTATCCTCTGTAAATATCACTTTGCCTTGTTCAGAGATGAAACTCTTCACTAAAGATAGACTGACGAAAACAAATCCTTCTATACAGTCAGTGTTTTGTACTTCACAGCTTACAAACTTTTTTTTTTTTTTTTGCTCCGTTCACAGACCGAGTCTTGACAATTTGTAAACAACCACTCACAAAATCATACCCTGTTCACATGTTCACAGATCATGCATTCCTGTCATTAGCAGCAGAATCTTATTAGTTAAAGACTGATATGCTATCTTACATTTGCCAGTGTGTACTGGATACTGTCTTACATTTATCAGTGTGTACTAGAAGTAAAAATCAAATAACATCTGAAGAGATAAAATGGCAGAAAAATCTCCTGCAATGGACAGATAAGAAAATTCTAAAGCTTGTTATTGAAGTTAGTACATGAATGGAAATGATAATGATAATTAATGATATAGTCACATTATGAAAACAAGAAAATTAAAACGAGCATGTATGTAGCTGCATTTTGAGCTTATGGAGATGGGTACTAGCAGTGTTAGGAGGTGGGTAAAACATTTCAAAGATGGAAACACAAGCATCCAAGAGATGCCTTGCTGCGGTTGCCCTCGAACTGCCTCCACTAAACGCAACGTGGAAAGGGTTGACATCAATAAAGAAGACATGTTACAGTATCTGAAATTGCTGTAAATCTTGGAATAGGACACCGCTGCTGGCGAGATTCTTCAGCTGCCGTGCGTGGAGCGGTGCTCCTCCCTGCCAATGAAGAAAGGTGCAAATGGGGTTGCTGCGCGGCACCACTGCGGAAAAGGTGGTAGAAAGGATAAAGTGAAGCAAACAGTCAAATCATGGCACCTCTGGTCTGGAGGTCGGCCACGTCCTGAGTGCAGTCATATCAGGTGAAATGCATGAACCGGCTTAACCCAGAGGTTAAGACACTGCTGGTGAGACTCTTCGAATGTCGCGTGTGGAGTGAAGCTCCTCCTGGTCAAGGAAGAAAATGCGGAAATAAATAAAGATTGCTGTGCGGTGCCGATGTGAAAAGGTGAAGGAAAGGATAAAGTGAAATTTAATCGGTATGTTCAGTAGTGTCGCTGCGAGAGCTACACATACCACGGCGCCTGTGCTCTAGAGGCCGGCCACGTCCGAAATACACCTACACTGGTGAAATATGCCTAAACTGGCACACACCAGGGGTGAAACTTGATGGTCAGGCATGTCACACCACCTCCGCTCTAGAGGTCAGTCACGCCTGATATACACCCATACTGGTGAAATATGCCTAAACTGGCTCATACCAGGGGTGAAACTTGAAGGCTACGCATGTCGCTGTACCTCTGCTCTAGAGGTCAGTCACATCCCAAACACACCCATACTGGGATAATATGCCTAAATCCGGCTCAACCCAGGGCTGGAAGTCACTAGTGGTGAGGATTCGTCCTCCTGGACAAAAGCTCCATCCTGGTCACAACTAGGAAAGGTAGCGGCCACGACCACAAAATGATGAAGTCGGAGACACTGGACCAGGGCAGTCTAGATAGGCAACCACCTCTCACCCTGCAGGGATGTAAGCGTATCCTACTCACGCTGAGGTTTTCTGGTGAGAAAATCCAACACTGGACTGGATGGGCAACCACCTCTCACCCGGCGTTGATACACGGGTATCTCAAAACACGTCGAGGTTTTCTGGTGAGAAAGTCCAACTCTAGACTAAACTGGTGCAACGAAAACCACGGTGTCACGCAATCCCACTTCTGAAACCCACCGAGAATACAGGCTCAAGCCCTGAGATACTCTGAACCTCCTATGGTCCTCTCGGGGATTTCGTGTGGTCCTTCATATAATTCAGGGACCACAGGACTTAACGAGGACCACAGGGGTAAATTCAGTAGGATCACAGGGCGGTCTTGGTGGTAGAAGTGAGCGAAGAAGAAGAGGAATAGGACACAGTGCAGTACAGGAAATGATTGAAACCCTACGCTATAGAAAAGTTTGTGCCAGCTGGGTCCCACAGGAGAGAACGTCCAGAAAGCTGTGCGTCTGTGCCGTCAGTTAACCAGAACGGAATTCTACCAGAGGGTATTTTCAAACTTGCAGAGTGATGGGAAAAATGTGTGCAAAGAAATGGAGATTATGTTGAAATATGAAGAAAAGGATGCAGTTAAGGTGATATATTTCTATTTTCTTTATCTATAAATTCTGATTTTTATAAAAAATTTTGGCTCACGACTTTGGTATGAGCCTCGTATTTTGTCTTGTCCCCACCCTCATGTACCTTTCAGAGTTGAGGAGTCAAATTGACTTCTTGGTAAGGCATAATAGTTTGGTTCATAGAAGGGAATATTTAGGATTTCTCTTTCCTCCATCCATCACTTCCATGGACAGCCTCTCTCTCTCTTTCTCTCTCTCTCTGTTTCCTACCATTTAGCATGAATTATTTCTGTAATATACTGTCTTGTGGTAGTTTGATAATGTGGCTAATCCATTTAACTCGTATTTTGAATAGTAGCTATGATTATTTCAGACAGTGGGAAACAACTGTGCTTGTGTATGGCAAAGAGATCAGAAATTTCAAGGCTAACCGTAGCTGTTCTGAACCTTCATTTTGCTGTGTTTCTAGTCCCAGAGGGCCATAATACAAATAGGAAAGATCAAGCTGGCACACCCATGATGACCCCACAGTCATAAAAATAGATCTGTAGTGTCTTTCATAATGGAACAAGTTTACTAAGTAACGGTTAAAAACACATGAATGTTTTAATATATCCTTAGTAGTATGGGAAAATAATGTGACACAGTCTAAATTGTCCATAATAAAGACATGATAGCATGATATTAAGACACTCATAGCAGTGAATAGGTTCAGTATTGGTTGTAGTGTATACAAGCTTAGAGTTAGAGGACTCATAGGTTTTTTATTTATTTATTTTAAATCTCATTGAAGAATAGAAGGTCTGAATAGATAGTCTGAAAAATACCAATACTAGAACCATTAGTCCTGTCAGAATTTTTATGTTTTCAAGTACAGAATTTAGAATATTTAATCCATGTAGAAAATCCAAAGAAAGATTTTGGTATCTTCAGATCAAAAGCATACTGGAATATAAATTAGAAACTCAGTGCAACCTATGTAAATAACATGAAGATCACTACACAGCGGCTTTCTCGTTTTAGATGATGGTTTTGAGTAGACTGATGTCATCTTTGGCCATCGTTTTCCTGAGCAGTTTTTCACATTTCTGATTCTGCCAAAAGTTTATTTACATGTAACATAACTGGCTATGGAATATAAATTAGAAACTCAGTGCAACCTATGTAAATAACATGAAGATCACTACACAGCGGCTTTCTCGTTTTAGATGATGGTTTTGAGTAGACTGATGTCATCTTTGGCCATCGTTTTCCTGAGCAGTTTTTCACATTTCTGATTCTGCCAAAAGTTTATTTACATGTAACATAACTGGCTAAAGTAAAAATGAATCAAGTTCTATGAAAAATTATAAATATAATTCAGTTTTCATTTCTTTGTCACGATTTGAGATCAAACTCTGGTATGGTATAGATCATTCTGGTATGGTGTAGATCAAATTCTGGTATAGTATAGATAGATTCTGGAATAGTATAGATCATTCTGGTATAGTATCATAAATGGAGTAGGAATTTTTTAAAGAAACTCTTGGAATTGTGCAGGACAGAGTTTAATGGTGACATATATTTTAATCATGTCTCAAAAGACATGATTACAGCTAGCGTAGTGGTTAGAGCACTCGTCTAGCAACCAAATGGTCGAGGGTTCGAATCCCCAGCTGAGCGGGATTTTTTTTTTCGACCAATACGGCCCCGAGGTCGACCCAGCCTCGTAAAATGGGTACCAGAGAAAATCTGGGAAGTAAAGGCAGCGAGGAAAGGAACTGGTCACCCTACCTCATACGCTGATGACCCAGCATAATGAGGTCTCTAACGCTTCACCCCCCTACGGCATTTGCTATGGGACTATCTTTACTTTTACTCAAAAGATGTCACTGTCTTTAAAACCTCATGTCTGAGAATAGAATTTTGATTAACTTCCATTAAACTGAAGAATTCTATTCATTGTTGTATACAGAACTGAAAACTAAAGAACGTTGGAAGAAACCTTGAGAGATAGCATTAGTTAAAACACATGGAAAAACGATGAGAAAGGCAACAATGTCTTGTAGTCTTGAGAAGGGAAGAAGTGATGACATTCGGCCAGGGAATAGGGCACTGATGAACTAAGACACACATGCTGTGGAATAAAACATCTGTACTCAAGCACACTGTCTCATGTCCACTCACTGCATGAATGCTGAAAACATCAGAACTTTAGAACAAAAAAAGTTACCCAAGCTTCAGGGTCTGTTCAGAAATTATGCTGAGTTTACCTGAAATATTTTTAGATCAGGCACAATTTATGGCAGCAAAACACTGACAAAGAGTATAAAGATGAACAATTCAGTTCAGTGCATATTTTTCAACAACTTCTATTTTTAAAAGAAAATTAGCATGTGTTTTTAGCTTTGAATCTTCTAAAGCCGCTATTCTTTTTGTTGTTCTTTCTCAGTTTATTCCTGTTTATACCAGTTCATATTTTATCATTCATAAATTTGTTGTCTTGTTTGCTGCAGTCAAGATTATTATGGGAGCCGTGATTCCCGCCCAACGAGTCGCACAGATTACAGTCAGGATTACTACGGTCGAGGCTATGCTTATGATGGCTACAATGCATACTTTGATGGTTACGGCTATGACCCTTACACATATGGGTATGGTTATCCAGGATATGACGAGTACAGCCAAGGTACTGTGGTGAAAATTGACTGCTGTTTCTAAATAATGTAGAACTTTGATTCAGACTTACTCTGGTGGTAAAACGGCTCTGACCTGGAGTGGAAGTGGTTGTTTGGGGGTGAATGTATGAGTTCAGTTACATTTTAAGGTGCAGATAGTGATCATTTTGTTATTTTGGTTTTAGAAGTGGCATTTCTAAAGTATGCACTATTAATTTGTGAAATATTTGACTTGGCCTTTCAGCCTATGGTCCTGGACGGATGACCCCACCAAAATATTCCTACCCCCATGTTCGAGCTTGCTTTGGTCCTGGTGGCCAGCTTGTCAAGGTTTTGTCCAATCGTCCAGCGGATGGTCAGCCTGCCATTGTGGAGATACAAGATGTACAGACAGTTCTGGAAAGTTGCCCTGAGGCAGAGGAACTTGCAATATTCCCTGGACCATTAACACGGTTTGTGCAACACTCTCACATTGTACATCAGTTACATTCATTTTTGACAAAGTTTGTGCAACACTCATATTCTACATCAGTTACATTCATTGTTGACAAAGTTTGTGCAACACTCTCACATTCTTCATCAGTTACATTCATTGTTGACAAAGTTTGTGCAACACTCTCACATTCTTCATCAGTTACATTCATTTTTGACAAAGTTTGTGCAACACTCTCACATTCTTCATCAGTTACATTCATTTTTGACAAAGTTTGTGCAACACTCTCACACATTCTTCATCAGTTACATTCATTTTTGACAAAATTTGTGGAACACTCTCACATTCTACATCAGTTACATTCATTTTTGACAAAGTTTGTGCAACACTCTCACATTCTTCATCAGTTACATTCATTGTTGACAAAGTTTGTGCAACACTCTCACACATTCTTCATCAGTTACATTCATTTTTGACAAAGTTTGTGCAACACTCTCACACATTCTTCATCAGTTACATTCATTTTTGACAAAGTTTGTGCAACACTCTCACACATTCTTCATCAGTTACATTCATTTTTGACAAAGTTTGTGCAACACTCACATTCTACATCAGTTACATTCATTGTTGACAAAGTTTGTGCAACACTCTCACATTCTTCATCAGTTACATTCATTTTTGACAAAGTTTGTGCAACACTCTCACATTCTACATCAGTTACATTCATTTTTGACAAAGTTTGTGCAACACTCTCACATTCTTCATCAGTTACATTCATTTTTGACAAAGTTTGTGCAACACTCTCACATTCTTCATCAGTTACATTCATTTTTGACAAAGTTTGTGCAACACTCTCACATTCTTCATCAGTTACATTCATTGTTGATGTTCTTTTGGCGAAAAAGCGCTCTCGAGTTCCGTGCGTGGGGAGACAGGCTTTCGCTCCCTTCCCGGACGGCGAGAGTTAAGGTGTTTCGATGCAGAAGCATGTGGTTTGTCCGTCGAGCGAAGCATGTAAATGGCTAGCCAGCCAGGTTCGTGCTAACGATGTAGTACGGTTTTGTCGACCGATGGTCTCGAAATTGGCCCATCTCTCGCAAAGAGTATCGGGTCTGCAGTATGTAACGTGTGTTGTTTGTGGGTGGCCAGGCTTTCTTCTCCGCTCGTTAGAGCAGAGAGAGCTGCCCCCGCCGATTAAAGGAATTGAAACGCCGCCGGGGTCGAAAGGGATCCGCTCTGAGCAGAGCTCTGTCTCCCTTGCCCCGCGTCGGTCTGTCGGCAGATATCCGACAAAGGTTCGGTGAAGAAAGCTATCTGGTTGATCCTGCCAGTAGTCATATGCTTGTCTCAAAGATTAAGCCATGCATGTCTAAGTTCACACTGTCTCACGGTGAAACCGCGAATGGCTCATTAAATCAGTCGAGGTTCCTTAGATGACACGATCCTACTTGGATAACTGTGGTTTCACTGCTGGCGAGACTCTTCAAATGCCGTGCGTGGAGTGAAGCTCTTCCCGGTTAAGGAAGTAAATGCGGAAAAGAAACAAAGGTTGCTGTGCGGAGCCGATGGGAAAAGGTGGTGGAAAGTGAAGTTTAACCAGTATGTTCAATAGTATCGCTACGAGAGCTATACCATGGCACCTCTGCTCTAGAGGCCGCCCACGTCCGAAATACACCTACACTGGTGAAATATGCCTAAACCGGCACACACCAGGGGTGGAACTTGATGGCTAGACATATCATGCCACCTCCGCTCTAGAGGTCGGTAACGCCTGATAAACACCCATACTGGTGAATTTTGCCTAAACTGGCTCATACCAGGGGTGAATCTTGAAGGCTATGCATGTCACAGTACCTCTGCTCTAGAGGTCGGTCCTGTCCCAAACACGCCCATACTGGGATAATGCCTAAACCGGCTCAACCCAGGGGTAGAAGTCACTAGTGGCGAGGATTCATCCTCCTGGACAAAAGCTCCATCCTGGTCACAACTAGGAAGGGTAGCGGCCACGACCGCAAAATGCTGAAGTCGGAGACACTGGACCAGGGAAGTCTAGATAGGCAACCACCTCTCACCCGGCGGGGATGTTTGCGTATCCTAATCACGCTGAGGTTTTCCGGTGAGAAAGTCCAACTCTGGCCTGGGTGGGCTACCGCCTCTCACCCAGCGGGGATGCACTGATATCCTAAACACGTCGAGGTCTTCCGGTGAGAAAGTCCAACCCTAGACTAAACTGGTGCAATGAAAACCATTGTGTCACGCAATCCCGCTTCCGAGACCCACCAAGTATACAGGCTAAAGCACTGTGATACTCTGAACCCCTTGTGGTCCTTTCGTGGATCTCGTGTGGTCTATTTTTGACCACACAGGGGACCACGGGACCTAACGAGGACCACAGGCGTGAATTCAGTAGGTTCACAGTGCGGTTTTTGGTGGTAGAAGTGAACGAAGAAGAAGAGAAGAAGAAGATTCATTGTTGACAAAGTTTGTGCAACACTCTCACACATTCTTCATCAGTTACATTCATTTTTGACAAAGTTTGTGCAACACTCTCACATTCTACATCAGTTACATTCATTGTTGACAAAGTTTGTGCAACACTCTCACATTCTTCATCAGTTACATTCATTGTTGACAAAGTTTGTGCAACACTCTCACATTCTACATCAGTTACATTCATTGTTGACAAAGTTTGTGCAACACTCTCACACATTCTTCATCAGTTACATTCATTTTTGACAAAGTTTGTGCAACACTCTCACATTCTTCATCAGTTACATTCATTGCTGACAAAGTTTGTGCAACACTCTCACATTCTTCATCAGTTACATTCATTTTTGACAAAGTTTGTGCAACATTCTCACATTCTTCATCAGTTACATTCATTGTTGACAAAGTTTGTGCAACACTCTCACATTCTTCATCAGTTACATTCATTGTTGACAAAGTTTGTGCAACACTCTCACATTCTTCATCAGTTACATTCATTTTTGACAAAGTTTGTGCAACACTCTCACATTCTTCATCAGTTACATTCATTGTTGACAAAGTTTGTGCAACACTCTCACATTCTTCATCAGTTACATTCATTGTTGACAAAGTTTGTGCAACACTCTCACATTCTTCATCAGTTACATTCATTGTTGACAAAGTTTGTGCAACACTCTCACATTCTTCATCAGTTACATTCATTTTTGACAAAGTTTGTGCAACACTCTCACATTCTTCATCAGTTACATTCATTTTTAACAAAGTTTGTGCAACACTCTCACATTCTACATCAGTTACATTCATTTTTGACAAAGTTTGTGCAACACGTTCACATTCTACGTCAGTTACATACAACAATTTGAACATAGTTATTGAATGCTTTCAGTTCTTATAATAATCATGTCGAACTTCCTTCTCAGGCCCACCTGCCATTCTGGAATTAAATAATCTGGGCTCACGCAGCCCATTTTTTCCCAGTGTTCCAAAATAATGAACATACATGCCCAGTTTTTCCCTATATCTAAGATTAATGATTAAGACACCTTATATTTTAATAAATACCAAAATATTGACCATGGCTCAACCCAATCTTCCTTGTATTTCATATTAATAATGAGTGCACATGCTATTATTTTTTTAATCCCATGTTGATGTCTGAAGCACATCTCATTCTTTTTTTTTAGTCTTGTGTCAAATTCCTGCATACAGAAAACAGAAGACTATATCTGTATTACCTGCCCATGTATCTCATTATGTTGATGCTGACTATGATGTTGTATAATCATAAATATAAATTTATATGTGATATTATATTTGCAGTGATATTTTGCTGATAATCACTGTCTTCATGGTAAGATGTTTAAAGACCCGGCTGCTCCTAGATGTAATACTTCTCATGTTAGTGGGGCTGGGATTAAGCTGTTCCTTGTGGTGGAGCAAGCCAAGAAGCCAGTGTCTTGAAATTTGCTACAGTCCATTCTTTCCTCATGGTGGCAGTGTTTCATGATCTTCATTGCCGTGTTGATGGGATGGAACTCAGAAGGTTGCAGTTACTGGGAGACTGTCCATTAAGGGACAGAACTCAGAAGGTTGCAGTTACTGGGAGACTGTCCATTAAGGGACAGAACTCAGAAGGTTGCAGTTACTGGGAGACTGTCCATTTACCATTGTGGTGTCTGCTGTACCTTAGAAGCATCCCTGTTTACTGTTAGCAGTTACGTAAAAAATAAAACCGCTAGTTATAAACAGAGTTGCTTTCAGTGAGATTTGCGTTACCTGAGTTAACTAAATTCTATTCCACCAGCAACACCCATAAGAAGGATGTCCTACTGTTTTGCCAGCAGAAAGCACGGGCCTGTGCTGAGAACATCAACATGATGGACAGAGAGTCGGCCCAGTTGATATGGAGATTTTTAGAACTTCTTATAAAGCAGAATGGGGTGGGATACAGTGAATGTTCTGTTGTCTTATTGTGTTTGCCTTGATTTATCATGTTACGCATCAATTTGTTTCCTCACCTTGTCTGCATCTTTCTTTCCTGTTTTCTTTAGATTCACGACTTTGTCGGCCAACCTCCACTTTGTAATTTTCTTTAGTACTACATCTATGTTCTACTCTTGTTCAGCATCTCTATTCTGTTCTTTTAGTTCTAAAATATCACTCAGTAAAAAGATGTTTTACATGTAAAGAGTGATTTGACAGTCTAGGTGACTCAGTAGTTTAGGCTTATGCCAGCCACACCATGGGTGGCTGGTTTTAACCACACTAAATACCTTGGGTTATCTTTACGAGTCTGTGATTCCCTTTAATAGTGGCCTGGATGCTCCTGACTTTCTGTCTAGTTAAATCAGATGCTTATCTCTGTAAATGAAAAATATGCCTTCAAGACAAAGCACATTATGTATGACTGTCAGTGTTTTAAAAGAAAACAAGATATTCACATAAAAATGAGTCTGGTGTTTATGAGAATGTGTTGAAGTTTATTGTGGGCAAACAAAAAAAAAAAAAAAGAAACCAAAAAGTGTTTCCTATCTGGAGCAGTACAAGTAATACAGTACAGTTTTTTAATTATTATATTTTTCTCATTTTCTGCTTATGTGCTTAATACTAAATAAAGTTCCTTATATTTTATTTGTCATTTTTTTGTACAGCTCTTATATGTGCACCACATAATATGAATGTAAAATTATTCTTCCTTTCATATGGTATACATAATTACATATGTTTCATTATTTATAAAGTATTAATTTTATATTTAGTCTTGTGTCAAATTCCTGCATACAGAAAACAGAAGACTATATCTGTATTACCTGCCCATGTATCTCATTATGTTGATGCTGACTATGATGTTGTATAATCATAAATATAAATTTATATGTGATATTATATTTGCAGTGATATTTTGCTGATAATCACTGTCTTCATGGTAAGATGTTTAAAGACCCGGCTGCTCCTAGATGTAATACTTCTCATGTTAGTGGGGCTGGGATTAAGCTGTTCCTTGTGGTGGAGCAAGCCAAGAAGCCAGTGTCTTGAAATTTGCTACAGTCCATTCTTTCCTCATGGTGGCAGTGTTTCATGATCTTCATTGCCGTGTTGATGGGATGGAACTCAGAAGGTTGCAGTTACTGGGAGACTGTCCATTAAGGGACAGAACTCAGAAGGTTGCAGTTACTGGGAGACTGTCCATTAAGGGACAGAACTCAGAAGGTTGCAGTTACTGGGAGACTGTCCATTTACCAGTGTGGTGTCTGCTGTACCTTAGAAGCATCCCTGTTTACTGTTAGCAGTTACGTAAAAAATAAAACCGCTAGTTATAAACATAGTTGCTTTCAGTGAGATTTGCGTTACCTGAGTTAACTAAATTCTATTCCACCAGCAACACCCATAAGAAGGATGTCCTACTGTTTTGCCAGCAGAAAGCACGGGCCTGTGCTGAGAACATCAACATGATGGACAGAGAGTCGGCCCAGTTGATATGGAGATTTTTAGAACTTCTTATAAAGCAGAATGGGGTGGGATACAGTGAATGTTCTGTTGTCTTATTGTGTTTGCCTTGATTTATCATGTTACGCATCAATTTGTTTCCTCACCTTGTCTGCATCTTTCTTTCCTGTTTTCTTTAGATTCACGACTTTGTCGGCCAACCTCCACTTTGTAATTTTCTTTAGTACTACATCTATGTTCTACTCTTGTTCAGCATCTCTATTCTGTTCTTTTAGTTCCAAAATATCACTCAGTAAAAAGATGTTTTACATGTAAAGAGTGATTTGACAGTCTAGGTGACTCCGTAGTTTAGGCATGTGCCAGCCACACCATGGGTGGCTGGTTTTAACCACACTAAATACCTTGGGTTATCTTTACGAGTCTGTGATTCCCTTTAATAGTGGCCTGGATGCTCCTGACTTTCTGTCTAGTTAAATCAGATGCTTATCTCTGTAAATGAAAAATATGCCTTCAAGACAAAGCACATTATGTATGACTGTCAGTGTTTTAAAAGAAAACAAGATATTCACATAAAAATGAGTCTGGTGTTTATGAGAATGTGTTGAAGTTTATTGTGGGCAAACAAAAAAAAAAAAAAAGAAACCAAAAAGTGTTTCCTATCTGGAGCAGTACAAGTAATACAGTACAGTTTTTTAATTATTATATTTTTCTCATTTTCTGCTTATGTGCTTAATACTAAATAAAGTTCCTTATATTTTATTTGTCATTTTTTTTGTACAGCTCTTATATGTGCACCACATAATATGTATGTAAAATTATTCTTCCTTTCATATGGTATACATAATTACATATGTTTCATTATTTATAAAGTATTAATTTTATATTTACAAATGATGTTATCAAAATATGTAATACATGCTTCACTTAAAACTCCCTAAATATTTACTTTTGTACCAGTTTATATGGTCTGTCTAGTAATATAATCCTTATTTAACTCATTCTTTGCTGGAGGCAAAAACATGGATGTATGGCTCTGCGGGAGTAAAAGTGCGGGTCTCGATATGTATGGGGGGGGGGGGGGGTATAGTTGGAAAAGTGAATGTAACAAAAGTATTTCCATGTTAAAAGTATGCTTATTATGCATCAAATTAATTGTAAATGTTTGAAGATTCTATAAATGCAGAGGGAAAAAAGAAGTGGTGTGAAAATAGGAGAACATTTTTAACACCAACAACAAAAAACATGATGATTGTGTCCTACTTACCATCGGCAATGTCTAGATCTACTTGTAGGTCATCAATACTATTTTGTCTTGTGATGATATGTGGCATGTGCACAAAAATAATGTCTGAAGTAACCTAGCTGCTTCTCCAGCCCATCTAATAGGTCTAGATCTACTTGGGGTACATTCAAGAACAGTGGTATGGTCATAGGGCACGTCTGTATGCCTACCCAAGTCACCAAAAATTGAAAATTCTCGATCAAAACTTCGAATTTCTTACTCATTGCTAACCACAATTTGAACAGGACGAAGAAGGGTCACTGGACATGTGCAAATAAAACATACGCTAAAAATTTGCACTGGTTTTTTATGAAACGAAGTCTGTGTTGCTTCAGGTACCCAGTATACCGGAAGGATCACCTACACGATCTTCAGTAGGGAATGAGTTAATGTGGTTTACCTGTTAATATAATATTCACTTCAGATTTGCTTCACTTCCTATAGTTAATATACTATTCACTTCAAGTTTACTTCACTTCTTATAGTTAATATAATATTCACTTCAAGTTCACTTTACTTTCTATAGTTAATATAATATTCACTTCAGGTTTACTTCACTTCTTCAGTCAGTCAGTCATTTGCATGTCCCTTGCGGAACTTTGCCTCTCAAACAGTTCTCTTGTAGGCCTCTCAATTGTAAGCAAGAAGCCCTGCTGCTGATTCATCCATTTGCAGATTATCAATGATGTCTTGCAGCCATCTTCGCCTTGGTCTTCCTCTCTTTCTTTTTCCCATTATGAACCCTTCCAAGACAGTTTTCTCTAGATTATCATGACATTTAATATGTCCAAAATATTTGAGTTTTCTCTGTTTAATCCCCTTTTTACTAGCCAACCTTCTTCAATATTAAGTTCTTGTAGTATGGATATATTTGTTCTTTTTTGTGTCCATGATATTTGAAGGACTCTTCTGTATCATTTATATTCAAAGGCATTTATGTGTTTCTCAGCTGTTTTGTTAAGTGTCCAGGTCTCACAGGCATATGTTGCGATGGGAAAGATGCATGCCTGTACAAATCTTATTTTTGTAGTTCTGTCTGTTCCTCTCCAACTTCTTACTTGTTTCACTTTTTGAAGAGCGATCTATGTCCTGTTTTTTTATTTTCCCTCATTTTATCTCCATTATTAGTTAGTAGTGATCCAAGATATTTGAAACTCTCCACCTCTTCTAATTTTTCCTCATTGATACATATTTCAGCTGCCTTATTTGTTTTGTCAGTTGTCATCAATTTAGTTTTCTTTGCGTTAACTTCACTTCCTATAGGTAATATAATATTCACTTCAGTTTTACCACTTCTTATGTTATTAGACCTTATTTATTTATTATGCCACAAATTTCAGTCAGTTGTTGGGACAGATCTGTCTGACCTGCTGCTAGAGGGTCACGAACCATCAACCCATGAGTACAGTCTACATGGCATGAAGATATCCCAGAGTCCTGAAACGCTGGACACCGTTCCCGAGGGTAACAGCGAAGGCAGCAGCAGCACAAGAGCCTCCCCTGCTGTCCAGGTCACATCAGACAGAACTGTCATTACTAGTGCAGACGGGGAGAGAGAGAGATGGGTAGACAGATTCAGACATCTACTTCTGTATGGCCGCAAGAAGGTAGGCCATTATTGTGCAGCGTTTATACTGGCAGGTCTGAGATCATTGTTCTTTGCACAGCCAATCTGAGAATGCCTTGTATAGTCAGGATATCAGCTTCGGTGTATCGTATGCACATTTTATATTTCAAGGATGACTTTCCTAGATGAATAATGTAGTTTTCCACCAAACCCAAGCTGGACAGACTCCATAAGATATTCTTGTTATTTATGCTGTGCTACCAGTCGGTCCATCGTGCTCCTTTTCTTGTGTTATTACTGTTTCTAGTCATTGCATGTGGGGACGAAGACACTGTCCATTTTGGTAATCAGTGGCTCAAGCTGACATACCAGTTTCAGGCTTGGTGAACCATTGCTGATCAAGACCCTGTTCCCCCCTCTGAGTTGGTACCCCCCCAGTAACAGGCCTAGACTGACTAACAGGGCAGGGATCGCCATAGTCCCCATGTTGGTGGAGTTTGTTAAAGAAGCATTGCATACCTTCTGCTTTTTTAGCTCATTCGGGGACTGGAGAAAATAGCTGCCATAACCTGGTCTCAAGCTGACGTGATGCTGTGCCTCAACACCATCATAGCATCGGCTGCACAGAACACCAGCTCCCAGTTCTAGGGAGACAGAAGATGAATTAGTTCATTTGTCATCCTTTTCCTTTCACATTTTCTACTTCAGATGTGATGTTTCATTTCTGAAAGCAAGTTTTAGTGTTTATCTGCTGTAAATGTTTTATCTGTTGTAAATATTTGTGGTCTGTTGTATGTGTAGTCTTATCTTGTTTTATCTGTTGTATGTATAGTCTGATCTTTGTTTTATCTGTTGTATGTGTAGTGTGATCTTTGTTTTATCTGTTGTATGCTTCGTCTAATCTTTGTTTTATCTGTTGTATGTGTAATGTGATCTTTGTTTTATCTGTTGTATGCTTAGTTGGATCTTTGTTTTATCTGTTGTATATGTAGTCCAATCCATGTTTTATTTATTGTAAATGTCTGTGGTTTGATCATTGTTTTATCTATAGTAAATTTTTATGGTCTGATCCGTGTTTTATCTGTTGTAAATGTTTATGGTTTAATCTTTATTCTCAGGATGCTTTGGAATGTGCAATAAAGAACAATTTATGGGGACATGCTTTGTTCTTGGCTAGCAAAATGGATGTGAGAACACATGCAAACGTTATGACCAGGTATACATTTCTCACATCTTTCCTACAGAGACAAGAATTATATAGAATCTTGGCAACAAAGAAGCTGCAGCTTTTCACTTAAATCTCCACAATTTCCACAGGATTTCCCAGCCATTTTAAGACATGTCAAGACAAGCTTGAAATGAACTAATTCATTAGTTTTATTCCTGGCTTTGTCTAATACAGTTTTTCATCTGTCTCAATTATTATGTGAAATTTATAACAACTTTAAAGTAAACAGGTAGCTAATAAGAACCTGTTATTGTTTATTGTTTATATGTATTTTGTTTTAAAAAAAAAGAAATTAGACCCTCATTTAAAAAAAAAAGGAAAACTGACACAGGATTATTCTTCTTTGAGCAGCTTCTGAATCCAGCAGTTTACCAAGACACTGAAGCTCATTGTTGTCTCCAGCTTCTGAATCCAGCAGTTTACTAAGCCACCGAAACTCATTGTTGTCTCCAGATTCTGAATCCAGCGGTTTACCAAGCCACCAAAACTCATTGTTGTCTCCAGATTCTGAATCCAGCAGTTTACCAAGCCACCGAAACTCATTGTTGTCTCCAGATTCTGAATCCAGCAGTTTACCAAGCCACTGAAGCTCATTGTTGTCTCCATTCATGTCCGTACCTGATCTTTTCTTGCCAACTTTCAGTTCCAAGAGTGCATAGATCTTCTTCTAGGCTGTCTCGCCTTCATTATCTAGGTATGCCTCTTGGCCTGTTCCCTTTCACCACTTTTGTGTAGGCCATCTTTGTTTGTCTGTCCTCCGCAGGATTGGAACGTAAAATTTGACAAAGGAATCTGTAATAAGAATATATACAGGAGTTGCCACTGACTAAAATCAAAAATAACAAAACCATTGTATGGCCTAGAAGGAAAGGAATATTGCTTTTGTTGTCAGTCTCATTGCTTGCTGAGAATGTTAGTTTATGATTTCAAGTCCACAGCTTGATGCCTTGTCCATTCACAGATTTGCCAACAGTGCAATGAGAATGAATGATCCTCTGCAGACTCTGTATCAGCTGATGTCAGGTCGACAACCAGCGGCTGTTACTGTAAGTACTAGAGTACTTGACTCTAGGCAAGTAAGTACTAGAGTACTTGACCCTAGGCCTGTAAGTACTAGAATACTTGACTCTAGGCCTGTAAGTACTAGAATACTTGACTCTAGGCCTGTAAGTACTAGAATACTTGACTCTAGGCCTGTAAGTACTAGAATACTTGACTCTAGGCCTGTAAGTACTAGAATACTTGACTCTAGGCCTGTAAGTACTAGAATACTTGACTCTAGGCCTGTAAGTACTAGAATACTTGACTCTAGGCCTGTAAATACTAGAATACTTGACTCTAGGCCTGTAAGTACTAGAATACTTGACTCTAGGCCTGTAAGTACTAGAATACTTGACTCTAGGCCTGTAAGTACTAGAATACTTGACTCTATCCCTGTCACCAGACCACAGTAATCTCTTACAAAAGGTTTCAGAATGAGCCCATCTGTTGTGGTTTTTCTGGAAAATTATGTCAGACTTATTTTAACTGATGTTTAAAATTACAGATTCTCAGCAATGGAACAAAGTTTATGGATGATGGTGAATTTTCATTTTCATTTGTTTACAAGGCACTGCAAGTGATATTGATAGGGGACTACTTAAGGGATGATCCTTACCAGGCAGTGTCAAGTCATCCATATGGTGTAGTTTAGCTCTCACTTCACATGTGTGCCTTTCTGTTATTTTTAAAAATTGTCCCATCCAATATGTCTGTATCTGAGTTTCCTGGTCTTACTGTGTATTTGTCTGCTGGTCTAGTTGTGCTGTTAGATGCAGTCTGCTCATCAGCAAGTATAAACATGGCTTTCTTTTTTGTTTTTGCCTGATTTAGCCTTCTCTCTTCATGGGCCTAGCTCAGCCCTATGTTTGCTTTTTGTTGAACTCAGCCTACAATCAGACTTCATTTAACTGGGTCTTTTCTTTGTGTTTGCCTAACTCTGTCTTCTGTTTTTTGTTTGCTTTTTTTAAAATTTCCCCTATTGGTACCTGGTGTTTTGTTTTTTTTCCCTAGTGTGTGGTAGATGAACGTTGGGGTGACTGGAGACCTCACCTGGCTATGATTCTGTCCAATCAGTCATCCAAGCGTGATATTGACCACAAGAGTATGACAACACTCGGTGATACGCTGGGTATAAGGTTTATTTTTGTGCTGTAGATTAAGCCAGAACATTTCAGCATTTCCTAAACTCTTTGTTGCCAGATTTTGTGGAGCCGTAGGTTTACTTTAGACATAAGGTGAAAGGAGTGGTGATTACTGACAGCTAAACTCAAAAGAAAAATGATAAATGTGATGATGATGATGATGATGAATAGTTTCATTTTTCCCTTATCATTTTTATGATGGTAAGATTTGGGAGTTGATTATTGTAAATGTATTTATATTAAAATTGCTTGCTTCAAGAAAATTTTCCACTAGTTTAGTTTATTATTTTTTTTAGTAATAAAAACAGCACAGATTGGTACATAAATAGCAGAAGATGAAGGACATGTTGTAGGGAAATTTAGCATAAGACATAGAAATGAGACAGGTGACAATCTAGTGGCGTTTTGCATGGAAAATGAGCTAATGATTGCTAACACACTTTTTAAACAACATCCAAGAAGACTTTACACATGGACATCACTGATGGAAAAACCAAGATTCAGATAGATTACATTTTAGTGCAAAGAAGCTGGAGATCAAGTATAACATCAGCAAAAACTTCAGGTGCTGATTGTAACACGGACCATGAGTTATTAATAGCAGACATGAAGATAAAGATAAAAAGACAGTTACAGGATCAAGACTACTCCGCTATGATCTTATAAAAATACCAGAACAATACAGTATAGACATGAAGAACCGTTTCGAAATCCTGATGGATGTACAAGAGGAGATGACACCAGATGAATTAGCTACGTAGGTCAGGTATATATTAATAACAACAGCTAAAGACACGGTCCCAGTAAAGAAAATGCAAAAGAATGGATGGATTACAGCAGGCACACTAGAACTTATAAAACAACGCAGAGAAATGAAGACGCAATGGAAAGTGACAAACAACAACAAAGAGGAATATAAATCTTTAACAAAAGTACAAAGAAACATAAGAAAAGACAAAAAACAATACATACAAGATTGTTGTGAAAGAATAGGACATCAGAAGTGTGGAAGAGATCGTGAAATGTTTAAAGAAATGAAGACATTGATGAGAAATGTTACACCTAAGTTAAATGTAATTTGTGATGAGATAGGGAATACCTAGACAGAGACAGAGGAAATTCTAGAAAGATGGAAGGAATATTGCAGAGGAATGTATGAAACAACTGACTGTGAAAGCAGAAATCAACAGTGTGAATTATTATTGGAGGAGAAAGAACCCGAACCGACAGTAGAAGTTTTATGGGCAATAAAGAATCTGAAAAATGGTAAATCACCAGGATATGATAACAGCTGAATTTATTAAAGCAGGAGGAAAGGAATGTGCAACAATCTATCATGCACTATGTAAACAAATATGGCATTCAGGTATTTGGCCAAAAGAATGGAAAAGAACTGTATTCATACCACTGTCAAAAAAAGAGTAACCTGAAATTATGCACAAACTATAGAACTGTTGGCCTGATTAGTCATGGCATTAAAATTCTGTTAAAAATCATAATGGGTAGACTTTGTAAGAAAATAGAAGAAGTCCATATTGTCCAAGCTGGTTTCAGGCAAGGAAGAGGATCAAGAGATCATATATTCAATATAAGATTAATAATAGAGAAATGCAGAGAGTTTAATTTGAATCTATATTTATCCTTTTTAGACTACTCAAAGGCATTTGATTGTGAACAACACCAGAAACTGTGGGAATTAATGGAAAAAATGGGATTTCCAACACATTTGATACAGTTAACATCACCGTTGTCTCTAGACCAACAAGCAGCAGTAAGAATGAATGGTGAAACAACAACTTAGTTTGACATAAAACAAGGGGTCTGTCAGGGGTGCATATTGACGCCTTACTTATTTAACTTATATACTGAAATATAATGAGGAATGTTAGAGAAGATGTAGACAAAGAATATTACGATGCCGTAACAATTGGAGGTTATGAAATACCAGAGATTAGATATGCTGATGACACAGTATTACTGTCCACAACACAAAAAGGAATGGAAAAACTAATTATGTCAGTCTATAAGAACAGCGAAGAGCAAAACCTCTATTGATGACAACTGACAAAACAAACAATGCAGCTGAAATATGTATCAATGAGGAAAAACTGGAAGAAGTGGAGAGTTTTGAATATCTTGGATCACTACTAACTAATAATGGAGATACAATGAGGGAAATTAAAAAGAGGACATCTATCGCTATTCAGAAAGTAAAACAACTAAAGAATCTGTGGAGAGGAAGAGACAGAACCACAAAATTAAGATTTTTAAGGGCTTGCATCTTTCCCATCGCAACATATGCCTGTGAGACGTGGACACTTAACAAAACAGCTGAGAAACACATAAATGCTTTTGAATGTAAATGGTACAGAAGAGTTCTTCAAATATCATGGACACAAAAAAGAACAAATATATTCCTACTACAAAAACTTAATATTGAAGAAGGCTGTCTAGTAAAGAGGATTAAAGAGAGATAACTTAAATATTTTGGACACATTAAATGTCATGATAATTTAGAGAAGACTGTCTTGGAAGGGTACATAATGGGAAAAGAAAGAGGAAGACCAAAGCGAAGATGGCTGCAAGACATCGTTGATGATCTGCAAATGGATCCATCAGCAGCCAGCCATCTTGCTCACAACCAAGAGGCCTACAGGAGTGCTGTTAGGGAGGCAAAGTTCTGCAAATGACATGCAAATAAGTGAATGAATAAAAACATATTTTGCACTAGTTTAGTTTATTATTTTTTAATAATAAAAAACACATTTTGCAGTAGTTTATTTTATTATTTTTTTAATAATAAAAACATATTTTGCACTAGTGTAGTTTATTATTTTTTAATAATAAATAACATATTTTGCTATAGTTTAGTTTATTATTTTTTAACTCTTTCCGTGCTACAGCAAGAAACACGGACGTTCATTTGGATGCTGGAGTAAAAGCGCGGGTCTTGATATGTAAAGGGTGTATAGTTGTGAAATTGAATGAAAACAGTATGTCCATGTACATCTGTGTACTTATTATGTTTCACAATATAACTAAATGTATGAAGATTTCATAAATGCAGAGTTTTTTAGGAAAAAAGTAATGTCATGGTTTTAGACAATGATTTTGTCCAACTTACCATCAGAAAGACCTAGAGGTACAATACGTAACATCTGAGATGCGTAGATCTACCTGTTGATGTCGTATTGTGATTCAGTGTTGCATTATTGGTAGAATAATGTCTGAAATAACCTTCTAACTACTTCTCCAGTTGTCTAATATGTCTAGATCTACTTGGGATACATCCAAGAACAGTGGTCTGGCCACAGGCCATATGCATACCCCTATTTGCATCACCAAAAATTGAAATTTCTCAATGTTTCTCTTTGTTTTTCTCACTTGACATCGCTCGTAACTAAGCACTCTTTTGCAATTTTGAAAAGTGCCACCGAACATGCACACGAAATGTGTACAATCTAAATGTTACACTGGTTTTTTTAATGAAACAAGCGTCAAATTTGTTACTTCTGGCATCCACATGAGAAACCAGAAGCGTCAGATATCCGACGTCTGGCATGGAAAGAGTTAATAATAAAAAACATATTTTGCACTAATTTAATTTATTAATTTTTAATAATAAAAACATATTTTGCACTAGTTTATTATTTTTTTCCTTACAAATTTGTCAATAAAATGTTTACACAGAAACATTTGGCTTCAGAATTGTAATGATTTAGTTCTCAGAATATAACAAATAACTGTTACACAACATGAGATCTTGTTATGTTATATCAGCTGCCAAGGGCTATCTTCACGCAAGCCACTTCTGTTACCTGATGGCACGAGTGAATTTTGGAAACTACTTCAAGAAAACATCCAAGATTGTTCTCATTGGCTCCAGTCACAAGTATGTATCCCACAATGCAAATATTGTTGGATCAAGTAAAAAAAAATATACATGTCTTCAGAGAGAGTCATTCATGCAGTTAATGCCATGTGATACAAATTTTTACTTGTTGTGAGTTAGGTTTATATCGGTCATGAAATTATTATCATGTCAAATGAGATTTTACTAGTTATGAAATTATTATTCCAAGAAAAAAGTGTTTATTATGAAATTATTATCCTGTGAAATAAGTTTTACTAGTCATGAAATTATTATGTTGTGAAATAAGTGTTTATTAGTTATGAAATTATTATTCTGTGAAAGAAGATTTTGTCTGTGGTAAAATTAGCTGTTCTGGAGAATAATGTATTTTATTAACTGTTAGGGAATAATTCACTGAGTTTTGCAGAATGAGCAGATGATGGAGTTTGAGTGTTGTTAATCTTCTACTGGAAGCTTGGTATCCGCAAGAGTAATTACCCTTGGTTTTTTTTTTTTCTTTTATTCAGTTTGCCAATGGAAGAATTTGCAACAAGTGAAGCAATACAGTGCACCGAGGTGTACGAATACGCTCAGACACTTGGAAACTCTGCCTTCTGTCTGCCTCATTTACAGGTTTGTTAGTCCCGTTTAGTTTTTGTGTGGTCTTGCCAAAGATTGGACGTTAAAAATAAGTTAAGATCAAAATTAGTGATTTTCAAACTTTTCCAGGTCATGGACCCGTGAAGAGTCTGTCACAGTTTCCTTACACACTTATTTGGGTTTCAGTGTAAAAACCTTCTGACATTTCCAGATTCTACATAATCTAGATTTGCTCTATAGATTTTCACATGACCCTTCACTGACCCCAGTTTGAGGACAGAGGGTCAAGTTGTTGACTGAGATAAGGCTAGTTTGTAATATAATTTATATTTTTCAAATTTTAAGTTGGTCAGTTTTTCTCTTAGTCTTTGTTTTCTCTTTTTTCTTCCCATTTCTTTTAAACTGTTTTGTATAAAGAAGGTACAAGTCAGAGCGTTATACCACTGTTTGTTACTGGATAAATCTAGTTAAAACCAGATAAAAATAGCCTCTGTAATGCCAGAAAGGCATGTTTTCTTTGACCAGTTGACACACTAGAGGGTGTGGTCAGCTTTGTGCCTGGCTGTCCTTGCTTCCCCAGCTCTAAGAAGAGCTAGTTAATTGTTACAGATGGTGTGAAACCACTGACTCACTAACCACTTCATTAGCCACTTCACTATCCAGGCGCTCATAAAACTGGTTCATTTAATTGGCCAGTTTTTTCTTCATCTTTTCATGATCACTTCTCGTTAAATAAAATTATTTACTAGAACACTCAGTTTCTAAAATTGTTAAAGTTATGGAAAAAAAAGCAACGAAAGCCTGCCTGAGTGGAATTGGATGTTATTATTTTAAATGAACATTCTACTTTAAAGTTATCTTTTATGTTTCCTCTAGCCCTGCTGAATATTTCATTCAAAATGTTTATTGTTGAAGTTTTTGCAGCAGACTCGTTCTGTAACATTTTTTAAGAATTTGTTAGTTATAATCTGTATTCTGGGCAACAGTGAAATGTCCGCATATGTTATTTCAGATTTACAAGTACTTGTATGCCTGTCGACTGGCAGACTATGGCAAGACCCCAGAGGTCAGTTTCTTCTTCTTCTTTTTATTTTTTAAATAGATTATCTGTGTTGTTTCTCTTGCTCTCTCTCTCCTTTGCTTGCTCTCTCTCTCTCTTTCTCTCCTTGCTTCTTTCTGTCTTTCTTTCATTTCTTTTATCTTCTCTCCTTTTTTTTTTTCTTTCCCTGCTCCCCCAGTGTTTCACTCTGACACAAAGACACAAAGAAAGTGAGAAAATCTGGCTGTAGGGCTGCCACGTCAAACCTTGGAAAATTAAAAATGTATTCATACAAAAATTTCATTGGCCATAGCTGTCCATCCAGTCATGAAATGACTGCATTAGTACATTGTGTACCATGCTGGAGCAGCTCCTTCAGGCATTGTGTTTCATGTGATAACTTGAGAGATGTCTGTAAGGCAGCAAGACTTGTCTGAGTTTCATGTTCTCGCTGAACAAAAGTAACTTGTTATATTTATGTGGATTTTTATCTGTCTGTTGTGTTTTTCTTATGTTTTTTGTTTCATATTTATAGTAGCTGTTGTCCATTATTTTTTGGTCTACTTATAGCACACTCTGTCTAAAAAAAATTTTTTTTTTGGTACTCATTTACTTTATAGCACCTCTTGTCTCTAATTTTTAATCCTTAAAACACCTGTTGTCCATTATTCTTGGTCCTTACAGCACCTGCTGTCCCATATTTATTTTGGTATTTAATGTATCATGTATTGTTACATATTGTCTTATATTTACATGTCATTATTGTTTATCTGATGAAAGCTTCTTTACTCAGAAGTCTGGTCTTCCTATCTATGTTTCTGTTTGTTTGTTATGGGAAAAAAAAATGAAGCCAAAATATCACACATAATATTGTTTTGTTTCTTTAGTAAACCTTCTTCCTACTTTTATGTAAAGTTACCATTGTTTTGTGACACTGACTATGTTTATTTGCTGTTTTGTGACACTTTGTGTGTTTGTTTTGTTTTGTGACACTGACTGTGTATATTAGTTCCATTTTGTAACATTAACTGTGTATATTTGTTCTGTTTTGTGCCATTGACTGCATATTTGTTCTGTTTTGTGACATTGACTATGCATATTTGTTCTGTTTTGTAACATTGATTGTGTATAATTGTTCTGTTTTGTGACATTTATTGTGCATATTTGTTCTATTTTGTGACATTTACTGTGCATATCTGTTCTGTTTTGTGACATTGGACTGTGTATATTTTGTTAAGACACTGGTGGAAGCATAGTATGCTGCTTATTTCAAGAGATCACCACCAAATCTTTGAGAGTAGAACTTCTCCACCTAAAAAGGAAGTTAACTTTCCAAAATTCTGATGTTTTCAAGCCTACTTAACAAACATATCACAAATAATAGCCTGTGCCCATTTTGTTAACAGGCATTCCAGTACTGTGAAGTGATTGCCAACTATATACAGAAGTTCCCCAACTGGTTTCAGTCATCATTTGCTAAGCTTGTATATCAGGTAGGTCTCTTGTGTTTTATTTCATATGATTTTCTTTGGCTTTTTGGAGCTAAAATAGTTTTATACTGGAGTCAAGACTTTTTTTTTCATCTTTCTTCAAGATGTTCACAGGAACAGGTTGATAAACTCATTCATCCTGATTTATGATTTAGGGCCCAGCATGGTAGCAGAGTCTATCAAGCAGTCAGAGTATTGGGTCTTTTCTAGACTCCCAGAAAGCAGCTGTAACCATCCCCTATCCAACATGGTCAGGTGGTTAAAGATCATCTGGACATTAGCAGCAGAGAACACAAGGTTCTTACAAGGTCTGACAATTAAGTAATGAGACTGATTTTATTATGGCCAAGACAAAAATGCAATCTATGAAGCAAAGTGTGGAATCCAAAGAGGCAACCTTCATCTGTGATCTGGCAACTTTTCATCGCCGCCTGATAAGCAGACGACAAACAAGCCACCATTTTGTTGACCTAGTCAGAGGTGCATTGTTACGTAATCAGCATGGAGCAAAAAGCTAACATTAAATTCTGTTTAAAACTCTGAAAAAGCCATTGAGACAGTTAATTGATGTGACAAGTTTATGGGGATAATTTTTTATTTTGTGAACAAATATTCAGGTGGTATTCATGATTCAAAAGTGGTGTGGAAACAATTACAAATGCAACTAGATGTGGATGCCCAGTTTCTGTTTGTAATGAGGAACTCATTGCAAAAGTCAGAGAACGGATACAAGAAGATCACTGTATGACTGTGAGGATGATGGCTGATGAATTTGGTGTTAACCGAGAGACCATTCGTAAAATTTTAGTGGAAGATTTGGGCAATAAAAAAGTTGCTTGCTGGTTTCTACCACGTGCATTGTCTGATGACCAAAAACATCAGCGCGTTGAGTATGCATAAGACATCATCAAAATATGTCGCAGAAATAAACATTTCTTAAATTTGATTGTTGCAGAGGATGAAACATGGATTTTCTGCTATGATCACATAACTAAATGCCATAGTGCTCAGTGGAAGTCATCATAATCACCAAAAGGCAGACAAATTCTTCTTCAAAAGTCGAAAGTGAAGACAATGTTGGTGTGTTTCCACGACAGCAAAGGAATTATTCACAAATAATTTATTCCAGACTGTCAATCCCAAGGTTTATTTAAGTATTTTGAAACACCTATTGAAAAAGATTCTCTGAGTCCGACCCGAGTATTCAACACCTGGCAGTATTTTCCTTCTTCATGATAATACACTGGCTCACTGGGCGGTAGTTGTACAGGAATTTTTGGCCCAAAAACAAGTGTGCATTCTCAACCATCCACCCTGTTCCCCAGATTTGTCTCCCTGCGATTATTTTCTATTTCCAAATTTAAAGTTACCATTGAAAGGACACTTCTTTGATGATAACTGATGACATCCAAAGGGCCGTAACATCAAGTTTAAGGGCCATACCAATAGAGGAACTGCAGAGATCATTTCCGTATTTGTTAGATCGTGCTACTTGCTGTATCAATGCACAAGGGGCTTACTTTGAATAAAATACAGGTTATATCTTCAACTGTTATTTTATTGTTTTATGTAATTAGTCTCATTACTTAATTGTCGGACCTTGTAGATCTAGGGAATAAAGGAAATGGATAAAGAAAGCCTCGAGAACATATACTCTCATGTTTTTTTCATTCAGCATTTATGACATCACATCCTGAAATGAGTCTTATGTCAGCATTTTCAGATTCTTTAGTGACTTATATAACGGTAAAGGATATTGTGAGGAGCAAGAAAAATAGTGATATATGTCAACCTCATAGCATTCATGGAATACCCATGTCTGCCTTTCTTCCTGCTGCAGCAGCCCTCAAAGAGAATTCTGCTAATTGTCCCAGGCACAAGTTGACTATAAGACAGTTAGGTATGCACTGCAAGTGGAGACATTCTTTGCTATTACTTTCTTTTGACATGCCCAATCCCTTCATTTTCACTCTTGATATCATATCACCACGATGCTTGAAAAGGTGATTAATTGTTCTTTCTTTCAGTTGTCAAGCAAACTGAAGTACTGTGATCTTCAACGGCAGATGTCAGGAGAGTTTGCAGAAGATCCAGTATGGCTGCAGCAGCTAGAGAACGTGTGTCAAGGTTATGATGTAAGTAGGTCTGTTGAGTTGATAGAGATCTGCAGGTGGTGGTGTTGTGTTCTCTTGCTATTTAATTTGTTTAGCATATGATAGCATCTAATGGGATTATTGACTGTTTGTGTAATGTAATGTGTGTTCTCAGCTTTAGATGCAGAAAAGAGGTCATAAAGTCATCATGCAAGCAGTTAGTTATTTACAGTTTCATGTGGGATCACTTAGTATCCAGTCGTGTGTTTGAAGTATGCGGTCACATGTTTGATGAAATGATCATCTGCCCGTATCCAGTATTTGAAGAAATGATCTGTTCCTGTCAAATACAAACCTACAGCTTTCCTGCCTGTGTTGTTCATTCAGACAGGGGAAGGTACTCTCTAAGTGATGTCTGATCACCTTGTGTGGTCTCATATCATGAAATCACAAAATCCTTGATCATCTCTGTACAGTTTCTCTCATGTTGACTCAGATTATATAGGTAATTTGTTTCTTATATGGATTCAGCATTCTCCAGAGAAAATGCACTACATTTGCTTGTCATTACTGAATGGACACCTACCTGTCTGTGAACTTGTGAATTTGTTTAACAGATTGTATTTTGATCTACAATGAAAATCACAATAGGATAAGGAGTAACATATTTCTGTTGTGTTTAGTGCTAGCTAATCTCTGTATCATTTCTGTTGATATTGTCTGTTCTTTGTGCCATTTCTCTTTGGTTCTTGTCATCACAGAAGATAAGTAAGGAGCAGGTGGTTGTGTTTGCTGCTGTATGAGGACACTTGGCATGGAGAAAATGTGTTTCATTCCCAACTTTGCCAACCAACTGCCTGAAATCCTCCAAAATTAGGACATGGTCATTTGTCTGAAAATGTAGTAGAGCTGCAGAAGATACTGGGTATTAAGTAAGAAAGAACTTTGTTATCACTTGTTATATACAGGGTCTTCTATAAGCAACTGTGCACTAACCCAGTATCGATTCCGATATCATAGTGATATCTTAATGTCTGCGGTATCTAGCCACAACTACCTGCCGCAGTCATTAAAACATCACTAAGATACCAGAATCGATAGTGGGTTAGTGCACAGTTATTTTCCGAACACACTGCAGTTCCTTCATCCAGGTTTTTCTGTCTTGGTCTTTTGACTCTTCAAAGCCACTTGATAGCCACATTACTTGTGTTGCATTTGTTTGTGCTCTTGCAAAGTAAGGAAAAGTAGTCATGCTGGAGGAGCTAAAGGGTTGTCTGGGACAACAGGTTTACCAGGACTCTATCCCTCTCTCTTCATGGTGCTCCCAGTGAAAGGTTGACGAACTCATTCAAGACTAATGAGATAGTTTGTCTTGAAAAAAATATAAATATTGAAGTTTTGTTAAGAACTGGACGTAAATAAGCGCTCTGTTTATCTCTTGTATATGTCAGTCTTCTTGTCACACTAGGATGGTTCTATACAGCCACTATCAGGCACGGCTACACCTGCAGGGCTACCTGGCACCACCAGCAGCAGCAGCGACAGTGGTGAATATACTCAGCATGGATACGCTGGAGATGCTGCAGCCACATATTCTTTGTCTGCTGTTCCTAGTGCGGATGCTCATGACCATCAGGTGTGTAGAGGCTGCTGTGGGAGTTTATCTTTTCAGATATCAAGATTGTTTTGTTATGTTTGGTTTCACCTTCCTTTTGGGTAAAGATTTCATCTCATAGGCTGGTTCAGGATCAGGGAGAATTTCTGATTGAAAGATGACTTCAGATGGAATATCTCAGCTACCAGCAGATGCGTTTTTTTTTTTTCCTGTTCGTAGGCCCCTTCACTCATAGATTTACAACAGGAATACCTACCTGAACATCCGAACATTTAAAATACGTTATATGCGAACACAATACAATTAAAGAAGACCTGCAGATACTTTACCATTGGTTCAAGCGAGCACAAGCTCAAATGACTGCTGGATCAGAGAAACGAAATTCATGAGACTCATTTTTACATGGTATTTCATTTTCCTCTCATACACTGACAGCACTCCATACAGTGTTCCCTGGCTTGCAGATATAATTCCCCAACACTTTTGTTTCATACACCCATTTTTTACATCAGGACTGACTGGAGAGTTCTGATAGCAGGTGTAAAACCCCAGATCCTCAGAGTATGCTAGTAGTGGGATCAGCTGCTAATAACATCCTTCGTGCTGTTCTAGGGAGATAAAACATCAGCAGTCTTAGGCTATCCCTGTGATGTGGGACAATCAGCATGGTTTTTTTTTTTCAGGACAGATGGCAGTGGGTGCTATCCTGACTTCCTTCTCTCTCACAGATGCCGTGGAATAAGTCATCTTCCAGGAGGAGATTGAAGTGCCTAAGAACATGTTCACTGTGCAGTAATGATTAAACTGAACATTCTTTTCTTATGCCAGTTCAGTCCTTAACATTCAGCACTTGAATCTTTTGCTCGTCAGTAATGTTATTTAGCATGTATCATTTGTGCTAGTGTTGATAATCTTCTTCTTCATGCTGACGTCTATCTGTCTTAAGTCAGTTGCAGATTTGTTTAAGGTTCTTGTGCTGTCTCTCAGATATCCTCAGGGAGAAGCACATGAATTAGCCAGCAATAAGAAGGTAGGCATATACCTTGTAGAAAAGTTGACAAAATGTCCACTGTTTCAACATCAACAGCAAACTTGTTGTTTACATACACATGAACTAGCTAGCAATAAGAAGGTAGGCATATACCTTGTAGAAAAGTTGATAAAATGTCCACTGTTTCAACAGCAACAACAAGCACATCCAGACAGTGCTACAGGACACAGTGTGAGCTCTGTAACTGGTCAGATACAGAATCTGGGCATTACTGATCAGCACCAGCAGTATGATTACAGTCAGTGGCAGCAGCACTGTGAGTTGTGTGTGTGTGTCTGTGGGGTAGGGGGAGAATGTGTGTGTCTGGGGTGGGGGGGGAGAATGTGTGTGTCTGGGGTGGGGGGGGAGAATGTGTGTGTCTGTGGGGTAGGGGGAGAGTATAGTAGGTGTGTATCTGTGGGGTAGAGGGAGAATGTGTGTGTCTGTGGGGTAAGGGGGAGAATATGTGTCTGTGGGATGGAGGAAAGAGTATATGTTTTTCTGTGGGGATAGGTAAAGAGTATGTCTGTGGGATGGGGGAGAGAGTATATGTTTTTCTGTGGGGATAGGTAAAGAGTATATATGTATGTCTGTGGGATGGGGAGAGAGTATATGTTTTTCTGTGGGGATAGGTAAAGAGTATGTCTGTGGGATGGGGGAGAGAGTATATGTTTTTCTGTGGGGATAGGTAAAGAGTATATATGTATGTCTGTGGGATGGGGAGAGAGTATATGTTTTTCTGTGGGGATAGGTAAAGAGTATATATGTATGTCTGTGGGATGGGGGAGAGAGTATATGTTTTTCTGTGGGGATAGGTAAAGAGTATAATGTATGTCTGTGGGATGGGGGAGAGAGTATATGTGTATTTCTGTGGGGTAATGGGAGAGTATATGTTTATCTGTGGAGAAGGGGAAGAATATGTGCGTATTTGTGAAGGAGGAGGAGGAGGGAAAGTATGAATAAGTGAATTACAGGAGATTGAAGCAGGTGGATCGACAGAGAAAAGCTTAACAGCCTTCTTCAATCATTCTAAAAATAGGATAAAGTGCCCAAAAGATGTGCAAAATGATAAGGGGTGAAGTTCCCTCTTCCAAAAGATGTTGTGCCTTCTTCAGAAAGATGAAGTGTCCAGACAGTATGTGAAATGACAAAGGGTGAAGCTCCCTGTTTCAGACAAAGGATGGAGTTTCCTGTATATTTTAAGTACCAAGCTACTCCTGACACTGTTCTTTCTTCCCCCCAAAGCAGGAGTTGCTCGCCAGTGTGTGCATAGTCCTTCAAGACAGTTAGGTCTGTGTCTGTCTCATCATCCTTCAAGACAGTTAGGTCTGTGTCTGTCTCATCATCCTTCAAGATAGTTAGGTCTGTGTCTGTCTCATCATCCTTCAAGACAGTTAGGTCTGTGTCTGTCTCATCATCCTTCAAGACAGTTAGGTCTGTGTCTGTCTCATCATCCTTCAAGACAGTTAGGTCTGTGTCTGTCTCATCATCCTTCAAGACAGTTAGGTCTGTGTCTGTCTCATCATCCTTCAAGACAGTTAGGTCTGTGTCTGTCTCATCATCCTTCAAGATAGTTAGGTCTGTGTCTGTCTCATCATCCTTCAAGATACTTAGGTCTGTGTCTATCTCTTCATATCTTGTTTTCACATCTTTAGAACGTTGTGGGCATCAAAGATGTTTTTTTGTGTGACATAATAACATTTGAGATATAACTCTGAGGTAAGTGAACAAGAGTTAGCAGCCCCTTATTAGTCAGACAGCAAACACAGTCAGTGGTTTAACAGCTTAATTCTGTAACATGACTCCAGCTTTGAGAAGTCTGTAAAAATCAACTTACACATCCCTGGAAATAAATAGCTAGGGCAGTGCTTCTCAGACTTTTTCAGTCACTGCTTCCTTCCCTCCCAGGCTATATTTCTGATGCCTCTGTAGACTTTTTTCTCTCATTTGATTCTGATGAGTTCTGCTACTCCTTTGTCCATCACTACACCCACCTCCCTCTAGATCTTCCCACTGCCAGTTTTGGAGATCACTGACCTAGGGAGGTCTGTTTTGCTTATAAGATGGAAGATTAGGGCCAATTTTTACAAGAAGGTTAAAAAGAAGGTAAGAAATGGCAGTAGAAGACAATGAGAAGAGTGCAAGGTAATGAACAATAATAAGAACAGACCAGTATTTTAGCAGAAATGTTTTTGTCAGGGAAAACAATGGATAAAGGCCTTTAAAAAAAACACTTATCTTTCCGAGTTTACTTTGAGTTGAAAGTGGATTCTTAGAGATAAGTGATTCTGCTTAAACACCTTATGCCTGGACCGTCATTTCCGGCATATCTTGTGTTGTTTGCTTAGATGGTGCAGTCTACCAGTACACAGGATATGGGGAGCAGCAACAGCAGCAGTCAGCTGAACACCAGCAGTATCCACAGCAAGGTCAGCAACATTATGGCTCCACAGCTACGTATGCTGGCAGTGTTCACAGTACGGGTGATGTTGCTCAGGGTCAAGCGACTGCTTCACACAGTTATACTGATGATATATCTAGTCTTGGTGGTGGGTTTTCTTGTTAAGTTGCTCAACTCTTTCATTTTTTTAAAATTCTCCACTCCTTCTCCCCTCCTGCTTATTTCAATTATTGTTTTATTAATTTTTTTGTGGATTTTCTACGCTTTGTTACTTTATGAAGTTTTGTTAATTAATTTTGTGAATTGATTTTTGTCAAATTATAATTATTAAGCATTATGGGAAATAGAAAAGAAATTAGACTCTTTTGAAAACAAATGCCTAAGGAAAATACTTGGCATCAAGTGGAACGAATTCAAGAACAATGCAGAGATAAGACAGATGACTGAACAACAACCAGTCTCATGGGTGATCAGGAAAAGGAGATGGACATATGTTGGTCACTTGATGAGAAGAAATGATCAGAGAATCCCAAAACAAGCTATCAAGTGGAACACAACAGGCCAAAGAAAAAGAGGCAGACCGCGTGAAACTCTGAAGAAGACATTGTTAAGAGAGGCCAAATTAACAGGCATAAAGTTCTTTGATGATGTTGAAAGACTCGCTGAAGACAGGGACAATTGGCGAACTACTTTGCGAGCCCTATGGATTTTGAAAAGGGAGAAGCTGTCTCGACTAGATCTTTACTCTCAGAATAATACTTGAAGAAATTATTTATGACTTGGCTTAATCAATGTGGTTGTTTATAAGTTGTACTTGTAGATAAAGTACATTATGCTTGTACTAAATGTTATACTTAGTTAGTGGAGGAGGTAAACGAATTTGTATACCTTGGCAGCAGAGTAGTAGAAAATGGAGACAGCACAGAGGACATCAACAGCAGACTTACTAGAGCAAACCAGGCTTTTGCAATGCTGCAGAATATATGGAAATCCAAAAAACTAAGCATAAATATGAAAATCAGGATATTTAAGAGTAATGTTCTAAGTGTACTACTCTATGGAAGCGAATGCTGGAAAATCACCAAAACCATAGAAAACAAGTTGAATTCTTTCCAGACTAAATGTTTACGAAGAATTAGAAAAATATTTTGGCCAAACACTATAAGAAATAACATCTTATTAGCAGAAATGCAGATGAAACCACTGACAACAATTATTGAGGAAAGACGCTGGCGATGGTTGGGACATGTGCTCCGAATGACTGACAACTCACTACCAAAAATAGCACTAAGATGGACACCACAGGGGAAAGAAAAAGAGGCAGACCGCGTGAAACTCTGAAGAAGACATTGTTAAGAGAGGCCAAATTAACAGGCATAAAGTTCTTTGATGATGTTGAAAGACTCGCTGAAGACAGGGACAATTGGCGAACTACTTTGCGAGCCCTATGGATTTTGAAAAGGGAGAAGCTGTCTCGACTAGATCTTTACTCTCAGAATAATACTTGAAGAAATTATTTATGACTTGGCTTAATCAATGTGGTTGTTTATAAGTTGTACTTGTAGATAAAGTACATTATGCTTGTACTAAATGTTATACTTAGTTAGTGGAGGAGGTAAACGAATTTGTATACCTTGGCAGCAGAGTAGTAGAAAATGGAGACAGCACAGAGGACATCAACAGCAGACTTACTAGAGCAAACCAGGCTTTTGCAATGCTGCAGAATATATGGAAATCCAAAAAACTAAGCATAAATATGAAAATCAGGATATTTAAGAGTAATGTTCTAAGTGTACTACTCTATGGAAGCGAATGCTGGAAAATCACCAAAACCATAGAAAACAAGTTGAATTCTTTCCAGACTAAATGTTTACGAAGAATTAGAAAAATATTTTGGCCAAACACTATAAGAAATAACATCTTATTAGCAGAAATGCAGATGAAACCACTGACAACAATTATTGAGGAAAGACGCTGGCGATGGTTGGGACATGTGCTCCGAATGACTGACAACTCACTACCAAAAATAGCACTAAGATGGACACCACAGGGGAACAGAAGTAAGGGTAGACCAAAAGAGACATGGAGAAGAACAACAGAAAGGATGTTGAGCAATAGAGGGCTCACCTGGGCAAGAGCAGAAAAAAAGGCGAAAGACAGGCATTTGTGGAAAACCCTTGCGGAAGCCCCATGTGCCCTGGGCACTTAAGGTTCAGAGAGAGAGAGAGAAATGTTATACTTATTGTAGATAAAGTACTTCATGCTACTACTAAATGAGTTTCACTTGTAGATAAAATACATTGTGTTTCTACTAAATGAATTGTGCATGTTGTAGATGAAGTACAGCATATTTTACAGAATGAGTTGTACTTGTTGTAGATAAAGTACACCGTGTTTCTGATAAAAGAAATGAGTTTTGCTGTGGAAGTTCTCATATCAAAATGTCTGATCAGGGTCCCAGCTGGATTCTTCCTCCTTGTCCACACAAGTTCACTCCCAGGGCTTTGGTGCTCATGGAGCAGGGCAGCTGCCTCCTGCTGCTGGTAGCGTCAGCACGACAGAGGATGAAGAGGATGGTGGTGGTGATGATGATGTGATTAGTAGTCCTGCTGCTAGTTTTGACTACTTTGGAAATGTAGGGACACATGTAAGTGCACGCTAGAGTTAACATTATGTACTGGGGTTAATATTATAAAGATAAAGCATTTTTTTTTTTTTAGTAAAATTTGTTTGATAGGGCATGATGATATTTGGTATTTCTCTGTTTACATGCACATGACATTGTTTATGATTTCTCATCTTACATGCACATGACATTGTTTGTGATTTCTATGTTTACATGCACATGATGTTTGTGATTTCTATGTTTATATGCACATGGTGTTTGTGATTTCTATGTTTACATGCACATGATGTTTGTGATTTCTATGTTTACATGCACATTATGTTGTTTGTGATTTCTATGTTTACATGCACATTATGTTGTTTGTGATTTCTATGTTTACATGCACATTATGTTGTTTGTGATTTCTATGTTTACATGCACATTATGTTGTTTGTGATTTCTATGTTTACATGCACATTATGTTGTTTGTGATTTCTATGTTTACATGCACATTATGTTGTTTGTGATTTCTATGTTTACATGCACATGGTGTTTGTGATTTCTATGTTTATATGCACATGATGTTTGTGATTTCTATGTTTACATGCATATGATGTTTGTGATTTCTGTGTTTATATGCACATGATGTTGTTTGTGATTTCTATGTTTACATGCATATGATGTTGCTTGTGATCTCTCAGTTTTGATCTTTTGGTTGTCTTTGTTTACATTGTAGTCTGAATGATTTCCTACAAAAGAAAGCTTTCATGAAATCACAAAGATGAGTGTAGTGATAACTGAGTGTGAGTCCATAGTTTGCTTTTCTTGAGTTATTGTCTCTTTTCTTGTTCTTTTATTTATTTTTTTCATACCTTTTCTGTTCCTAGTCCATGGTCTCTAGTTCTGCCCATTTTTTTGGATCTTCTTCCTAGTTTTAATTCTCCCCAATTTGATATGTCTCCTCCTGATACAGCACAAAATCTGAGTGTTTCTCATTTTTATGAGCAGAAAAATGTTTAAACTAGACACATGTATACTCTTCCCCTACTCCATAAGCACACACATTCTTCCCCCTACCCCCCAACCACCGCCACACAAACATTCCCATCCTATCCCAGGGACACATATACTCTCACCCTACCCAACAGATACACATATACTCTCCCACCCCCACTCCACAGATACACATATACTCTCCCCCCACTCCACAGATACACATATACTCTCCCCCCCACTCCACAGATACACATATACTCTCCCCCCATGCCACAGATACACATATACTCTCCCCCCATGCCACAGATACACATATACTCTCCCCCCATGCCACAGATACACATACTCTCCCCCCATGCCACAGATACACATATACTCTCCCCCCTACTCCACAGATACACATATACTCTCCCCCCATGCCACAGATACACATATATCTCCCCCTACTCCACAGATACACATATACTCTCCCCCCATGCCACAGATACACATATACTCCCCCCTACTCCACAGATACACATATACCCCCCCCATGCCACAGATACACATATACTCTCCCCCCATGCCACAGATACACATATACTCTCCCCCCATGCCACAGATACACATATACCCCCCCCATGCCACAGATACACACATACTCTCTCCCCCCATGCCACAGATACACATATACTCTCCCCCCATGCCACAGATACACATATACTCCCCCCCATGCCACAGATACACATATACTCTCCCCCCATGCCACAGATACACATATACTCCCCCCTACTCCACAGATACACATATACTCCCCCCCATTCCACAGATACACGTATACTCTCCCCCCATGCCACAGATACACATATACTCTCCCCCCATGCCACAGATACACATATACTCACCCCCCATGCCACAGATACACATATACTCCCCCCCATGCCACAGATACGCATATACTCTCCCCCCTACTCCACAGATACACATATACTCCCCCCCATTCCACAGATACACATATACTCTCCCCCCATGCCACAGATACACATATACTCTCCCCCCATGCCACAGATACATATACTCTCCCCCCATGCCACAGATAACATATACTCTCCCCCCATGCCACAGATACACATATACTCTCCCCCCTACTCCACAGATACACATATACTCTCCCCCCATGCCACAGATACACATATACTCTCCCCCCTACTCCACAGATACACATATACTCTCCCCCCATGCCACAGATACACATAACTCTCCCCCCTACTCCACAGATACACATATACCCCCCCCATGCCACAGATACACATATACTCTCCCCCCATGCCACAGATACATATACTCTCCCCCCATGCCACAGATACACATATACTCCCCCCCATGCCACAGATACACATATACTCTCTCCCCCCATGCCACAGATACACATATACTCTCCCCCCATGCCACAGATACACATATACTCTCCCCCCATGCCACAGATACACATATACTCTCCCCCCATGCCACAGATACACATATACTCTCCCCCCTACTCCACAGATACACATATACTCCCCCCCATTCCACAGATACACGTATACTCTCCCCCCATGCCACAGATACACATATACTCTCCCCCCATGCCACAGATACACATATACTCACCCCCCATGCCACAGATACACATATACCCCCCCCATGCCACAGATACGCATATACTCTCCCCCCTACTCCACAGATACACATATACCCCCCCCATGCCACAGATACACATATACTCTCCCCCCATGCCACAGATACACATATACTCTCCCCCCATGCCACAGATACACATATACTCTCCCCCCATGCCACAGATACACATATACTCTCCCCCCATGCCACAGATACACATATACTCTCCCCCCTACTCCACAGATACACATATACTCCCCCCCATTCCACAGATACACATATACTCTCCCCCCATGCCACAGATACGCATATACTCTCCCCCCATGCCACAGATACACATATACTCTCCCCCCATGCCACAGATACACATATCTCTCCCCCCATGCCACAGATACACATATACTCTTCCACCCCCACTCCACAGATACACATATACTCTCTCTCCCCCATGCCACAGATACACATATACTCCCCCCTACTCCACAGATACACATATACTCTCCCCCCAACCACAGACACACATATACTCTCCCCTCCATGCCACAGATACACATATACTCTCCCCCCTACTCCACAGATACACATATACCCCCCCCATGCCACAGATACACATATACTCTCCCCCCATGCCACAGATACACATATACTCCCCCCCATGCCACAGATACACATATACTCTCCCCCCATGCCACAGATACCATATACTCTCCTTCCATGCCACAGATACACATATACTCTCCCCCCTACTCCACAGATACACATATACTCTCCCCCCATGCCACAGATACACATATACTCTCCCCCCATGCCACAGACACACATACTCTCCCCCCCCCCCGATGCCACAGATACATATACTCTCCCCCCATGCCACAGACACATATACTCTCCCCCCATGCCACAGATACGCATATACTCTCTCCCCCCATGCCACAGATACACATATACTCTCCCCCCATGCCACAGATACACATATACTCTTCCACCCCCACTCCACAGATACACATATACTCTCTCTCCCCCATGCCACAGATACACATATACTCTCCCCCCAACCACAGACACACATATACTCTCCCCCCATGCCACAGATACACATATACTCTCCCCCCATGCCACAGACACACATACTCTCCCCCCCGATGCCACAGATACACATATACTCTCCCCCCATGCCACAGATATGCATATACTCTCTCCCCCCATGCCACAGATACATATACTCTCTCCCCCCATGCCACAGATACACATATACTCTCTCCCCCCATGCCACAGATATGCATATACTCTCTCCCCCCATGCCATAGATACACATATACTCTCCCCCCATGCCACAGATATCATATACTCTCTCCCCCCATGCCACAGATACACATATACTCTCTCCCCCCATGCCACAGATATGCATATACTCTCTCCCCCCATGCCACAGATACACATATACTCTCTCCCCCCCATGCCACAGATACACACATACTCTCCTCCCTACTCCACAGATGCACATATACTCTCCCCCCCACCTTTCAGATACACATATAATCTCCCCCCCCCCAACACACACATACTCTCCCCACATCCCATGGATACTCTCACCCCTATACTCTCCCCCTATCCCACAGATACACATATACTCCCCCCCTCCTACATACACATATTCCTAGTTCCTCAGTCTGTTGCCATACCTACTGGTTTTATTTGTCACTCTGTACACGCCATCCCTCTTGTGACCTTGTCTTCACATTTTTATTCAGTTCCTTAATTTTTTCACTGGGTCTCTTTCTTATTCAAATCAGATGTCTCAGTTGGAATTTTTTGTTAGGCCAAAATGTATTTTATTGCCATTTCTGCCCTCTCCTCCTTTTTTACCTTTTATGCGAAACTTAACAAGTGATTCACAGGCATGCTATGCTGAATCAAATTCAGTGAAATTGCAACTTACAGATAGTGCTTGATAAGGTTTTATGCTTTTTGTTCTTAACAGAAAGTAGTGGCGCCACCTCATAGATACCGCAGCATGTCTGGCAGTTCCACCGGCAGTATCGGAAGGAGGAGGACTATATCTGGTAGCAGTACAGGCAGTGTGAAAGCTGCACCTCCCAAAACATCATCACAGCAACAGCAGCAGCCAGTTACAGCTAAAGGAGGTGATAAGGTAAGAAGCATGGATACAGCTAAAGGAGGTGATAAGGTAACAAGCATGAATACAGCTAAAGGAGGTGATAAGGTAGGAAGCATGGATACAGCTAAAGGAGGTGATAAGGTAACAAGCATGTATACAGCTAAAGGAGGTGATAAGGTAGGAAGCATGGATACAGCTAAAGGAGGTGATAAGGTAACAAGCATGGATACAGCTAAAGGAGGTGATAAGGTAGGAAGCATGGATACAGCTAAAGGAGGTGATAAGGTAAGAAGCATGAATACAGCTAAAGGAGGTGATAAGGTAGGAAGCATGGATACAGCTAAAGGAGGTGATAAGGTAGGAAGCATGGATACAGCTAAAGGAGGTGATAAGGTAGGAAGCATGGATACAGTTAAAGGAGGTGATAAGGTAGGAAGCATGGATACAGCTAAAGGAGGTGATAAGGTAGGAAGCATGGATACAGCTAAAGGAGGTGATAAGGTAGGAAGCATGGATACACTTAAAGGAGGTGATAAGATAGGAAGCATGGATACACTTAAAGGAGGTGATAAGGTAGGAAGCATGGATACAGCTAAAGGAGGTGATAAGGTAGGAAGCATGGATACACTTAAAGGAGGTGATAAGGTAGGAAGCATGGATACAGCTAAAGGAGGTGATAAGGTAAGAAGCATGGATACATTTAAAGGAGGTGATAAGGTAGGAAGCATGGATACAGTTAAAGTTTTCTACTTCAGAGTATATTTATCTTTTATAGACTACTCAAAGACATTTGACTGTGTACAACACCAGAAATTTTGGGAAATAATGGAAAAAATGTGATTTCCAACACATTTGATACAATTAATATCACTGCTGTATCTAGACAACATAAAGCAGTAAGAATAAATGGTGAAACAACAACTTGGTTTGACATAAAACAAGGGGTCCGTCAGGGGTGCATATTGTCACCTTAATTTAACTTGTATGCTGAAAATATAATGAGGAATTTTAGAGAAGATGTAGACAAAGAATATTAGGATGCCATAACAATTGGAGATTATGAAATACCAGAGATTAGATATGCTGACGACAAAGTATTACTGCCCACAACACAAAAAGAAATGGAAAAACTGATTATATCAGTCTGTAAGAATAGTGAAGAGCAAAACCTCTATCTTAATGCAAAGAAAACTAAATTGATGACAACTGACAAAACAAATAAGGCAGCTGAAATATAAATCAGTGAAGAAAAGTTAGAAGAAGTGGAGAGTTTTGAATATCTTGGATCACTACTAACTAATAATGGAGATACAATGAGGGAAATTAAAAGGAGGACAACTGTCGCTTTTCAAAAAGTAGAACAACTAAAGAAGCTGTGGAGAGGAACAGACAGAACTACAAAAGTAAGATTTTTAAGGGCATGCATCTTTCCCATCGCAACATATGCCTGTGAGACGTGGACACTTAACAAAACAGCTGAGAAATACATAAATGCCTCTGAATGTAAATGCTACAGAAGAGTTCTTCAAATATCATGGACACAAAAAAGAACAAATATGTCCATACTACAAGAACTTAATATTGACGAAGGCTGTCTAGTAGAGAGGATTAAACAGAGAAAACTTAAATATCTTGGACACATTAAATGTCATGATAATCTAGAGAAAACTGTCTTGGAAGGGTACATAATGGGAAAAAGAAAGAGAGGAAGACCAAAGTTGATAATCTGCAAATGGATGCATTAGCAGCAGGCCATCTTGCTTACAACTGAGAGGCCTGCAGAAGAGCTGTTAGGGAGGCAAAGTTCCTCGAGGGACATGCTAATAACTGAACTGAACTTCAGAGTTTTGTGGGACATTTGTTTAAGCAAGCCTAGCCCATGGAAGGAGAAGACACTTGTTTAGGTAGGTCCATCCCATGGAAGGAGAAGACACTTGTTTAAGCAGACCCAGCCCATGGAAGGAGAAGACACTTGTTTCGACAGGTCCAGCCCATGGAAGGAGAAGACACTTGTTTAAGTAGACCCAGCCCATGTAAGGAGAAGACACTTGTTTAGGCAGGTACTGCCCATGGAAGGAGAAGACATTTGTTTAAGCATGCCTGGTCCATGTAAGGAGAAGACACTTGTTTAGGCAGGTCCTGCCCATGGAAGGAGAAGACACTTATTTAAGCAAGCCCAGCCTGTGTAAGGAGAAGGCACATGTTTAAGCAGGCCTGGCTGATACATAAAGAGAAAACACTTGTTTAGACATGCTCAGTCCATGTAAGAAGAGGCACTTGTTTAGGCAGGCCCTGCCCATGTAAGAAAAAGGCATTTGTTTAGGCAGGCCCAGCCCATGTGAGAAAAAGGCACTTGTTTAGGCAGGCCCAGCCCATGTGAGAAAAAGGCACTTGTTTAGGCAGGCCCAGCCCATGTAAGAAAAAGGCACTTGTTTAGGCAGGCCCAGCCCATGTAAGAAGAAGGCATTTGTTTAGGCAGGCCCAGCCCATGTGAGAAAAAAGGCACTTGTTTAGGCAGGCCCAGTTCGTATAAGAAGAAGGCACTTGTTTAGGCAGGCCCAGCCCATGTAGGAATACAGCACTTGTGAAAAGGAGAGTTTAGGACATATGGGAACTGAGTGGGTAACTGAAGAATTGAGTGACATAGGGCATGTGATGGTGAGTTGAGGGCATGTGATGGTGAGTTTTGGTGGGTGACAGATAGGTGAAACTGAGTGGGTGACAGATAGTGAAACTGAGTGGGTGACAGGTAAGTGAAACTGGGTGGGTGACAGGTAGGTGAAACTGAGTGGGTGACAGATAAGTGAAACTGAGTGGGTGACAGGTAAGTGAAACTGGGTGGGTGACAGGTAGGTGAAACTGAGTGGGTGATAGGTAGGTGAAACTGAGTGGGTGACAGGTAAGTGAAACTGGGTGGGTGACAGGTAGGTGAAACTGAGTGGATGACAGGTAGGTGAAACTGAGTGGGTGACAGGTAAGTGAAACTGGGTGGGTGACAGGTAGGTGAAACTGAGTGGGTGATAGGTAGGTGAAACTGAATGAGTGACAGATAGGTGAAACTGAGTGAGTGACAGAATAGATGAGAATGTATGGATGTTGGAATAAGAAAGTGGAATAAGAAAATTGAGTATGAGAGATGAAAGATGGAGAGGAAAAAAAATGAGATCTCAGGGTTGAAAGAGCAAATTTAAGAGAGATTGTGTGTGTTTGTGGGTGAGAGAGAGTAGGTTGGTGAGTGGGGAAGGGAGATATGTTATGGCAGATATCAGTATCTGTAAATGATGATAAATGGATATCAGTATCTGTGAATGATAGTATGACAAAAATCACCATCCGTGAATAATTGTGTGACACATATTTGTCTGTTATGGATATTAGCATTTGTGAATAATGATATGATGACCTCAGTATCTGTGAATGATAATGTGACAGATACCAGCATCTGTGAATGATGATTTGACACATATCAGCATCTTTGAATGATGATGTGACAGATATCAGTATCTTGGATGATGATGTAACAGATATCAGTGTCTGAATGAAGGTGACAGATATCAGTGCCTGTGAATGATGATGACATCAGTGTCACTGACTGATGATATGATGGAAATCCAGTGTCTGTGAATTATGATGTAACACATGCCACTGTTTGTGAATAATAATGTGATTGATATCATTTTCTATGAATGATAGTATAAATATCTCAGTGGTATGACAAAGCATAATTTGATTTGTTGTATTTGCAGAGATGCAGTGACTGTATAGTTTCCGCAGCCTGTCCTGATAAAGCTTCTTTTTTTTTTTGCGGATGTAGTTTCCACAGAAATCTGGCCAACAAGATAATGGAGGAAGTGGTTGGTTTGGAGGTCTCTTCAACAAGTTCAAAGTCAAGGGCAAGAATGAGATGATTCTGCCAGATGATAAAAATCCAGCCGTGAGTCATAGGAAGAGTGGTCTTTGCTATTTTTTTTTTTTAAATGGATTACCACAGAAAAACATGTCATTATTATTATTTTTTTGTGTGAGATTTGTTCAATTTAAAAATTTTTGTTGGGTACATTAGGAAACTTAGAACTTCATCCTTTTGTTCTTTAATCAAGTGCATGCAGGTCTGGGGAATCCAGGTCTAGATACTTGTTACTGATGGTAAGATTGAAGATCTGATTTTCAGGCGTGTACTTCCCTCTCTCTCAGATTGTATGGGATCCGGTCAAGAAGAAGTGGTCAAATGCTGATGGCACAGAAGAAGCAGAAGCTCCCAGAGCCCCTCCACCAAAGGATACAGATCTTTTAGGTGGGTTAGCTTGGAGCAGTAACTGAGATACTACATGGATTCTCAAACCTGCAGAAACGTACATTTTTTTTAGTAGAAGCACAAAATTTTAAAAAAAAATATATTGCTCTGTAGCAAGAATCATTGTGTTAGATTACATAACAGCTAATAAGAGATAATTTGACTAAGACCATGTATCACATGCCTTGTGTTGTATGGCAAAGGCTTTTGCCTTTTGTCATATCCCTGTGGACTATAGCTAAAATCCCATATCCCATCCCATTATAAAATGATTAAGACTCTCTTTTCAATCCCTATGGAATATGGTTAAGATCCTAAACTTCGTAGCTGTAACATTCATGTCAAATATGACTAAGAGATATATCACATTTCTGTATTGTATGGCTAGGAACCTATATAACAAGTATGATCACATCTCTGTGTTGTATGGCTAGGACCATTTGATATTGGGAATGGTCATATGTGGTATCTTTGTTGTTCATATGCAGGGCAGTCTTGCAGCAGATGCTAGGCTGTCATTTTCCCAGCACCACAGGCGCACTCATCAGTTGTGCCTATTTCAGCAAGTTATTCACGTGACATCTCAGTCTGTTGTGGGCTGTGTGAAGTCTGATGGTCCTGATCTGCTGTTTCCAGTCCAGTTGGTGATAGGAGCCATTCCTATGATAACTTTGATGCTAACTTTTCCCACTTGACATTGTATATGACTTTGACCAGCATTTTGGTCTTGTCATATGTAAGTTCAGATATGAGAACTTCCTCTGTGTTGCCTTGATTCTGTGCTGTTGCATCAGCCCAAGTTCTAGTTGAACTATTAACCATGACCTTTCAACTTTTACAGGCAAATCTTCAGCTCCTGCTGCTCCTTCTGCCCTGGATCCCAACTCATCAGGCATGGCGGGGAGTAACAGGTTCTCACTAAAAGCTAAAGGTTAGGACAGGACTTTCAGCATCTGTCTCAGACTCCGTCTTTTTTCTTTTCTTTTCATTTAAACCATTATCACATGTTCAAGGAAACAGACAATGCAGGATATGGGGTACCCATAATGTTTCCAGACAAGACAACAAGCCACATTTCTGCTCCCTGTGGATCTCACTGCTCCAGTTATGATGCAGAGATGCAGGCAGTATTAGCAGCCCTGGCAACCACTTCCACCAAATACAAGAACAGTGCCTTCCACCCAGAAATCCTTGTTATTTTCTCAGACTCCCAGTCTGCTCTCCAGGCCCTTGAAAACTGGATATCATCAGCTGATCACATTACAGTTGACATACTCAGTGCAATAAACCACCCCCTATGACATCAAGGACCAACGAAGGAGGTCAACGAATTTGTATACCTTGGCAGCAGAGTAGTAGAAAATGGAGACAGCACAGAGGACATCAACAGTAGACTTACTAGAGCAAACCAGGCTTTTGCAGTGCTGCAGACTATATGGAAATAAAAAAAACTAAGCATATGAAAATCAGGATATTTAAGAGTAATGTTCTAAGTGTACTACTCTATGGAAGCGAATGCTGGAAAATCACCAAAACCATAGAAAACAAGTTGAATTCTTTCCAGACTAAATGTTTACGAAGAATTAGGAAAATATTCTGGCCAAACACCATAAGAAATAACATCTTATTGGCAGAAATGCAGATGAAGCCACTGACAATAATTATTGAGGAAAGATGCTGGCAATGGTTGGGACATGTGCTCCGAATGACTGACAACTCACTACCAAAAATAGCACTGAGATGGACACCACAGGGGAACAGAAGTAAGGGTAGACCAAAAGAGACATGGAGAAGAACAACAGAAAAGATGTTGAGCAATAGAGGGCTCACCTGGGCAAGAGCAGAAAAAAAGGTGAAGGACAGACATTTGTGGAAAACCCTTGCGGAAGCCCCATGTGCCCTGGGCACTTAAGGTTCAGAGAGAGAGATGACATCAAGACCACCCTACAGTGGATACCAGGGCACATAGATGTCAGAGGAAATGAACGTGCTGACAGACTGGCAAAGAGTGGAGCCACCATGTCACAGTCCCACATCTCCACCAACATGAGAACAGCTAAATACATACACAACTGCAAGCAGTAGTGGATGGACAGCTGGGCCAGTAATCCAACTGGAAGATCCCTATATACACACCTGCCAAAGCCTAACCCCGGAGACCACATCAACAGCTTATGTTGTAGAGACCAAGCACAATTTTCAGGTTGAGAACAGGACACATTACCCTCAATAAGCACTTAGAGTGACTGCTGACCACACACTGCATGCTCTGCAACAGACAAGAAGAAGAAACTGATAAACACCATCTGCTGGACTGCAGTGCAGTGAAGGACCTTCGGAAGAACCTGACATCACCAAACTCCTCAATCACTGACATTCTGTATGGAGATGTAGAACAGCTAAAGAGGACCTGTACGTTTCATTATCTGGAACAAGGGAAAAAGAGTGAAAACTCATAAACCTGGGGATCTCAAACTTCAGAAAAGTCAAAACCACTATCACATACAAGTAGATTACGTCTTTGACACAAGAGAACCTTTTCAGGTTTTAAAGTTCAGTTTCTGTTATCACAGTGTTGTGGACACTCCGAGAGATTTACCTGGACTAAATTAAAATGATGCTCAAGCTCAGGCTTTTGGTTACATTTCTTTCTCTTGGTTACATTAACTTCTTTTCTTGGATTACATTAACTTCTTTCACTGGGTTACATAATGCTTTCTCTGGTTACATTAAATTTTTGTTTTCTGGGTTACATTAACTTCTTTCTCTGTGTTACATTAACTTCTTTCACTAGGTTACATTAATGCTTCCTCTGGGTTACATTACAATTTTGTTTTCTGGGTTACATTAACTTCTTTCTCTGAGTTACATTAACTTCTTTTTCTGGGTTACATTAACTTCCTTATCTAGGTTACATTAACTTCTTTTTCTGGGTTACATTAACTTCCTTCTCTGTGTTACATTAATTTCTTTTTCTGGGTTACATTAACTTCCTTCTCTATGTTACATTAATTTCTTTTTCTGGGTTACATTAACTTCCTTCTCTGGGTTACAATAACTTCTTTCTTTGGGTTACATTAACTTCTTTCTCCGGGTTGCATTAACTACTTTCTCTGAATTACATTAACTTCCTCTTGATTATGTTAAATTCTTTCATTTTTATTTATTTGGAGACCAACTCCACACTGAAGGTATTCATTCACACTTGGAGTTCATTCAAAACACAGGCAGAAGTTTAGCTCATGTTTTGTAAGTAGTGTAATATGATGTATATACATTAATATGTATGAACACCATGCAAAATGGACAAGAAGAATTTTGAATGAACATGGAACTAGACGTCACCAGTCTGTGTATGGTGATGAATATAATTAGGAAGAGATGAGAGGTTGCACAGACTTGTTTGGAGACATAGAATCCTGACTAACATGGTTTTATGTTGCTGAGATGTAAAAGAACAGAATGTTTTACATGCAAATCTACATCAATGACACATGCAAAATGTCAGTGACATATGACATTCCATTCAGTGACTGAGTTACATCAGTTCTTTTCTGTCACTGGTCCACCAGGTGTGAGGAACCAGTATGTCAACATCAGCAACACCACTCCAGTGTCTGCACCGCAGAGTTTGTTTAGTGTTACACCAGGAAGCACAGCAGCATCGTCATCAGCCGGCGCCGCAGCCGCACAGTTGCTCCTGCCGGGACCAGGTAAAGCAGGTTCGGGTTAGGGGTACGTTGTTTCGTGGTTTGGTTCAGATAACTCGAGGTAACAAGTTGACGTGCCGCCACTTCAAGTGGTCGAGATTTATACCCCCCCCCCCCCCCCCAAAAAAATTTATAGAATCTGCTTTCAGTTTTCTAACTTTCTGAGAGTGAACAAGATGAAAGGTGCACTAGTTACTGTAGTAGTGACTTAATGGGGGCCTTGGTAGTTTAGCTTTCAGTTACCGAACAAGCGGTCAGAGGTTCAAGTCCTGCAGCGTGCTGATTTTTCTTCATGTGATCTCGCGCTGTTACAATCACATGTAATATCCTTGTGAAGATGAGAAATATCTGCCTGCAAGATGACACATGCCAGAGTACGGTGAGCTTGAGGCTGTTGGTGTTTTATGGGTAAAATAAGATGCTGACTAGAGCGTTGATTTGTTTATGTTTATTTACTTAATGTACATTTGTTATATTTATTTACTTTGTATACATTTGTTTATATTATTTATTTGCTTAATGTACATTTATTTATATTTACTTAGTGCACATTTATTTATATTATTTATTCGGGGTACATTTTTTTATATACTTAATGTGCACTTTTTTCATATTTATCTACTTAGTGTACATTTGTTTATATACTCAGTGTATATTTATTTATATTTATATACTTAAATAGATTTATTTATATTATCTACTTAGTGTGCACTTGTTTATATTTATGTACTTAAAGTATGCTTGTATATATACTTAATGTGTACTTGTGTATACACTTAATGTAAAGTTGTATATACAATTAGTGTACATTTGTTTATAATTCATGTACACTTGTTTATATATTTAGTGTACAGTCGTTTATAGTTTGTTCTTTTTATTTTTTATATGAAGCTTCGGCACCCAACACAACAGCTGCGGAGGTCAACAACAGCAATGTGAACAGTAATGCACTTACAGGTCTACATTCTGAAGATAATGTAAGTTATTAATCTCACAGGAGGAGAACTAACTACATGTTGTGCATATTTCTTACATTCTTTGCTTACAAGTTCTTGTGAAGTTCTAAAGATTGATACACTTTCACAATGTAACCTGATCCAGGACAGTCATTTCAGTTTTATTTCAAGTTTACTCCACATTTATCATTTCTTCCTCAAATTTGACTGAATCTTTCTTTGTAACAGTTGACTTGATCTTTCTTTGTAATATTTGGCATAGTAATTTCATTGGTGAATTCAGATTAATAATTGTTTGTTAATTAATGTTTCTGTCTGAACTTTTATAGGAAATTTACTGTTTATTCCCAACAGAGCGTGGGAAATGTGGCTGGTGCAGCACCAAGTTTGCCAGTTTTATTCAACCCAGCAAGCCTCAAGGGTGGTTCTTCCGGAGTTGGCAAAACTTCATCTGTTGCTGGACCTGGCCTCAAATATGGACAACGAAGGGCGTATCCTAAGTGAAGGGAATTGTAGGATCTCCTGGCACGTGACACACATTTTGAATCAAGGCACAAATCAGAGGGCTGTTCCTTCGGTTGGTGATGGTCAAAGTAAATTATACTGTGGACTAAACAAATGCAAGATTTTGTGCCATATCAAATATGGGGGAAAAGAAAAAAAAAAAGATAAATGGATCACAACAGCTTTACAGGCTACAGAAGTCTGTTCATGAGGTCAGAGTCAGACGATGAATTACTGTATGTTACATCTTGCTCAGCCTAGTCCTAAATTTGTCATTGTCTAGTCACTCTCTGCTTCAGCTAGGTTTTATTTGCTCATTACTTCTGCAGACATTGCACTGCCTAGTCCCCAATAGTAGATCAATATTTGACTGCTTGCCTTAGCTATTCATGGAACGGTAGAATGTAATGTTTTATTCTGCCTTCAGAGTAACAGGCTTCAACACAAAACTTGCACAGCACTTTCAGTTTAGTTATAGAAGAGCTAAGGACCAACAGATTTCTTTCATGACCAAACAAAATGTGCACTATATAAACTGTGCCCTCTATATTAGATGTTACTATTTCCAAAAGTAAAAGGTTTTGTGACAAAGGAAATAAAATCAGTTGGAAGACAACACTTAGATTGTGATAGGTTGTGTGACTGATACTAAAAGTTACTTCACAGTGTCACGTTAAATATTTTATACCCCATCTGTCTGAAGGTGTGTTAAGAGATGCCATGACATGTGTCATGGGGAGATATGAAACATGAAATTTGGCATGTTTCAGTGGGGTTTTTAGACTGTTCACAGTGGAACAAAATCTGGGAGAACACTGTGAATATCATAATCAGATTTTTTTTTTTTTTTTGCGTGTGTGTGTTGCTGCATGATCACCAGCTTCTGCCGGCAAGCCACATAATGAGCCAGTTTAAGAGTATAAATTAACAGTAAAGTTTTGATAAGAACTGGTAATTAAACAGACAGTTTTATTTTTTCTAAAGAAATTCAGCCTAGGAGGTGTTCCTTCATGAAAAAGAAATAAATGTGCAGTAGAACATTTAGTGTTGTAAGGGTGTGATGAAGTTCTTGAGTTGTCTAGCTTTCAGTGTTTGTGGTGAACTACCCAGTTCCCAGTTATCTTTGTTCCCTGACACAGTAGATAGGGACACATTCCCACACCACACACGTGCTGTCCTTGTCCTCAGTGTCCAGCAGGTGACCAAGACGGAGCGGTGTCTTAGAATGTTTGTTGTATTTCATCACGATGAGTAATAGCCTGGTTTCCCTGGCATTACCTGGCGTTAACGGAAATTGAGTAAAATGTGAGCCATATTTTTGAATGTTTTAGAGCTGCTAGTAATTATAGCAGTTCCTTTATATGTTGTTCTGTTTAGATGATACTAGACAGACTTATTTATATGATGATGTCATTTACAAAGCATACATTTTGTCTAGTTGCCTTCCTTACCAGTCATATATCATGTTTTACCAGACTGTCTGACAATATTAAACGTGTGGTGTTCATCAGATGTCATAACAGTTTTTTGTCTTTTGCTAACCACTGATGTCATACTATACATATTTGCTCAGCTTTTTTCTGTTACAGCTGATGTCATTTATGCCATACCAAAAAACCTATATATCATTTTGATCTGATGTCATACAACACACATGAGAATGATTTTTGTCTGATATCTCACCTCATGTTTATTCAGTTTTATTTGATGTCATACCAGTCTGTTACAGCTGATGTCATTTATGTCATACCAAAAACCTATATATCATTTTGACCTGATGTCATACCGCACATTTATCATGTCTTTCTGATGTCATACCACACACATGAGGATGATTTTTGTCTAATGTCTCATCATATGTTTATTCAGTTTTATTTGATGTCATACCACACATTTATCATGTTAATCTCATTATTTGATGTCATACCACACATTTACAAGGGGTGATTGATAAGTTCTCGGCATAAGGTACAACGGATTATTTGTGGACAACTTTTTTGGGTTATTTCTCCGCATAGTCCCCTTAAAAGTTTATGCACTTATTCCAGTGATCCTGGAGCATATGGATCCCTTCTTTGTAAAAGTCAGCATCTTGTGCCAGTAGAAAGTGGTCTACAGCATGAATGATGTCATCATCTGAAGCAAATTTGAGACCACTGAACTCCTTTTTGAGTTTGGTAAATGGGTAATAGTCTGAAGGGGCCAAATCTGAGGAATAAGGAGGATGTTCAAGAAGCTAGATGCCGCATTCATGAATGGCAGCCATTGCCACCGCCAACTTGTGAACTGGAGCATTGTCTTGCTGAAAGATGACTCCTCTCGTAAATTTCCTTCGATATTTTTCCTTCAATTTGACCCACAGTTGCTTCACAAGATTAGCGTAATAGGCCCTGGTGACCATTTTGCCGTTTTGAAGATAGTCCACCAATAGCACACCTTCTGAATCCCAAAAGATGGAACCCATCACTTTGCATGCAGACAGAACCACCCTTGCTTTCTTTAGAGGTGGGGATCCATGATGTTTCCACTGTTTTGACTGTTCTTTGGTTTCTGATTGAAAATGATGAACCCAAGTCTCATCTATAGTCACAAATTGGTGAAGAAACTTTTCAGGATCTGCAGAAAAATGGTCAAGATTGTCTCTTGACATGTTGAAACACTGTTGTTTGTGATCAGCTGTAAGAAATTTCTGGACCCATCGATATTCATTTGAAGATCATTGTGAATAATGGCATGAACATGTTCCTAGGAGATGCCTAACTCAGTAGCAATGTACTGCTCAGTTAGTCGTCGATCCTCCATTATCATGTCATGGATTCTGCCGGTGGTTTCATTGGTGGTTACCGTTCTTAGTCTTCTTGGGCAGGGATCATATTCCAGACTCTCCCTTCTGTGTTTGAATTGAGCTGCCTATTTCTTCACTGTGCTGTAAGAAGGGGCACTCTCCCCTAGAGTGTCTGCCATATTCTCATGGATCTCCTTCAGTGATAAGACCTTGATGCAGAGGTAGCGAATGACTGCTCGATGAGAAATTTTATCCATTTTCTCAATTTCTGCCACCCATAACACTTCAGTAGCCTGTAAAAAAAAATTGGTTGCAGTTAATTTCTTGAAATTTGGTGTTTAATCTTATATTAACCTGATTTACAGATGCACCTAATATCAACTGTGTGTTTCAAGTATTTATACCTTATGCCGAGAACTTATCAATCACGCCTCGTATCATGTTAATCTCATTATTTGATGTCATACCACACATTTATCATGTTAATCTCATCATTTGATGTCATAAAATTCATTTACCATGTTTATCTGATGTCTTACCATACATTTGGTACTCTAAACATGATGATTTTCTGAGAGTTTATGATTCTATGATACCATATTTACTAGTCTTCTAGGAGTACAGAATGATATGAATGTGTGTGTGTGTGTGCGTGCCTGCCTGTCTGTCTGCCATTACTTGTTTGTTGATATGGATAGAAAGTAAAAACCATGTTATAAATAAATATGCCTGTTATATCCTGGAGGTTCAATAATTCATCTGGGATATTCTTCCCCTGTTCTGGTGTTTATTTTTCCAGTTATGGCCCTTGAAGGTCTCATGAACCAGAAAGTAGAGATAACGTTGTTAGTCTTAAATTATAATTGATTGAATTGTTCAGGATATAATGCGACTGTTGAGTTTTGTATGTGAAAACAGAAATGTTATGACTTGACATTGCAATTGTACATGTTTCTTAACTTATCAGAACGTATTTCTTTGGTGTATTCATTCATGTATGCTTCATGTTTTGTTAGGCAGTGTCAGATCAGAATTGTTCTAATATGCTTTTTTGTAAATGAATGATTCTTGTAAATTTATCATCAGTGTGTACATTTCATTACAAGATATATGTATATATGTGACAGTTAGTACAAGTCTTTCTTTCCTGTTTGGTCTATTGTTTGTACCAGGATTTATTACATTTTGAGAAAATTTCTGCTTTTGCTTTGGTTTTGAAGGCGCAGCATTTAAAAAGTAAATAAAAAAACCTGGCCTTTGTGATATTAAAAAAAATTTTTTTTCCACACAAATCTGTTCAGTCCAGTGTAACCGTGTGCTCTCTCTTTCACCGTTTGTCAGCTTTTGAGGTTGTTTCTTTCATTCTACTGTTCTCATATATTGCTCTTTCTGGTTTGTGTGTGTATGTGTTGGCTTCAGAAACTATACTTTCTTTGTTTTAACCACAACTACTATAATTTCTTTGGTTGAAACCGTAAAAAACTACACTTTCTTTGTCCTGACCTCAGAAACATTTTCTATGTTCTAGCCCCAGAAACGATACTTTCACTGCGCTGACCTCAGAAACACTTTCTATGTTCTAGCCCCAGAAACTATACTTTCTTTGTCCTGACCTCACAAACACTTTCTGTGTTCTAGCCCCAGAAACTATACTTTCACTGCCCTGACCTCACAAACACTTTCTATGTTCTAGCCCCAGAAACTATACTTTCACTGCCCTGACCTCAGAAACACTTTCTATGTTCTAGCCCCAGAAACTATACTTTCACTGCGCTGACCTCAGAAACACTTTCTATGTTCTAGCCCCAGAAACTATACTTTCACTGCTCTGACCTCAGAAACACTTTCTATGTTCTAGCCCCAGAAACTATACTTTCACTGCCCTGACCTCAGAAACACTTTCTATGTTCTAGCCCCAGAAACTATACTTTCACTGTGCTGACCTCAGAAACTGTTCATTCTACAATGCTGAACCAAGATCTTTGCTTGTGTTCTGATTATGAAATGTTTATTGTTTTATTGTGTGAAGAACAAACTGTTGGACCGGAGCAGGTTTGAGCGGGGCGGGGGGGGGGGGCCTTATTTGTTTCACGTATTTATTATTTAACACAATTTTTGAACAACTCATCAGGGAAGGTGGTAGTCCACTTTACCTATGTAATCTGGTTATAAACTTGTACATCTCAATAATTACATTTACACTTATGGTACACAGCTCTCTTCATTCATGTTTATGTACATAAGGAGATTTGAAGAGGAGCATTCAGTTTTACTTTAACAAACACACCTGTTTCTTGTTTACATTTTTTTCTTGATCTCTTTAACTTGGGTCTTGTGTTGCTGGGGATGCTTTTACTTTGTCCTAATGATGATAACAACCGGCTGATGTGTTGATGATTTAGCAAGCTCATTTTGAACTGGTGATGGGTTTTTTTTTCTCCTTCTTTCCACAGCTGCAGTTTCAGTGTAATTTTAGTTTTTTTTTTTTTAAAATCTTTTTCAACAAGAAATCAGAAAATGATGGGTTTTGTTTTTTTTTGTTGTTGTTTTTGCGGAAAGAGGAGAAACGGATAATGACTGCTGCTTATAATGGCAGGACAAACTCCAGCCCCATTTCCTAGTGGTGTTTCTGGAGTTTTGTTACACCCTGACTTCGAAACAGGGATCAAAGGTTTCTTGGTTTTTGAGGCTGCAGCAGGTAAACCTGTCACAGTGGCTAATTATAGATTCTGACACATTATCATAAGAAATATAAAGGACCACTGTTAATGGAGCATTGTTGTCTCCTGCATCTATGGGCACAACACCCAGACATTAATGTATGTACACTACTGTGTATACCATTATAAATGTGAATGTAGACTGATCACACACACACATGTTTTCATACCAGGGCGAATCAAATGAAAGTTGTAAAATGTGAGTCACACAAAACTTTTATACAGTACAGGAAAAATAATACCCTTATTTTTCAGTATAGTTCCCTTGCTTTGTAATATGTTTCAGTATAGTTCCCTTGCTTTGTAATGTGTTCCATTATAGTTCCCTTGATTTGTAATGTGTGCCACCTGTGAACCTGTGCCTGAATTTCAATAAGAAAAAGCCTTTTGTTCTGACTTGTCAACCACCCATGCACTGTGTCCCTTGTGTGCTTTCTCAGGACAGTCAGCATCGTGTAAGCTCATTATGCATGTCTTGAACTTCATAGCCCAGCTGTAGACATGAGCCTTGCGCATGCACTTACCACTGTACACCGCAGATATTTCATGGTGTAGGCCTGAGGGTTTAACCTTTAGAATCAGATGACAGAATGCACTTTTTCCTTGAGTATGTCTGCAGCAAAGTCACCATCTTGGCATGCTCAGTTCTCATTTTGCTGCATACTGACAGTGGTGTTGTCTTCTTACTGACAGTGTTGTCGTCTGCTTACTGACAGTGGTGTCATCTGCTTACTGACAGTGTTGTCGTCTGCTTACTGACAGTGGTGTTGTCTGCTTACTGACAGTGGTGTTGTCTGGTTACTGATAACACTGACCTTGGTGCTGACAGCTGGTACTAATATGAGATTTCTGTCTGTTCTTTCAGAAATTTTATTCACATTTTCTAACTTTCATTTGATCCACCCATTTATAATACCATATACTTATTTTTTCCTCCTGTATATTTTTGTTATATTTCCCTTGTTTTCAACTGGTCAGATGAGACTCAGTGATTTCTATTTTCTTATGTTTAGCTTGAATATGTGTGTAGTATTTATCTGGGTTTCTTGGTTCTCCTGTTTACATTCTGCAGGATGTGGGCTTTGTAGTAGTTGTCTTCAGCTTGTTATCTCAAAACATCTCATGAAGACTTTACCTAGACTAAATCACTTTCTTGGTGCTGGACGAGTTGCTTGTCTCATTGCGTAACGTTTTTTTTTCTTCCCCTCATATCTGTCAGATCCTAGGTTGTTATACAAGGGTCATACCGAAAGTCGTGAGCAAAATGTTTGTAAAAATCAGAATTTATAGATAGAGAAAATATAAATGTATCACCTTATCTGCATCTTTTTCTTCATATTTCAACATAATCTCCATTTCTCTGCACACATTTTTCCCATCGCTCTGCAAGTTTGAAAATACCCTCCTGGTAGAATTCCGTTCTGGTTGACCGACGGCACAGAGGCACTGCTTTCTGGACGTTCTCTCCTGTGAGACCCAGTGGGCGCAAACTTTTCTTTAACCTAAGGTTTCAGTCATTTCCTGTACTGCATTGTGTCCTGTTCCAAGATTTACAGTGATTTCAGATACTGTAACACATCTGTCTTCTTTAATGATGTTGTCAACCTTTTCCATGTTGTGTTCAGCGGAGGCAGTTTGAGGGCGACCACCATGAGGCATATCTTGGATTTTCGTTTCCATCTTTGAAATGTTTCACCCACCTCCTAACACTGCTACCCCCCATACACACATCTCCATAAGCAAGTTGAAGTCTGGTGAGTTTCAGCAGAGGGGACTTCCTCTTTAACGAGGAACTCAGTAACAGCATGCTGATGAAACAAAACTTCAGGTTCTTTCATTTTGTTTCTGCTCCGCATAGTCACGTCATGTGACCTCTACATGAAGTTCAAAGGAAGCAGATTAAGGTGATACATTTATATTTTCTCTTTCTTGTAAATTCTGATTTTTAAAAAATGTTTGCTCATGACTTTCGGTATGACCCTCAGATATGTAGCACTAATTTGGATGTGAATATGTTCACCCTTAAATGTTGATGGCTGTGTATGCAGTGTTTTCAAGTGTGCCTCACCTTTCTGGCAGAAATGTTGGCATTCGGTCTGAATATTCAGGAAACTGGTGAAAGGCTTATAGGAGTATCAGAGATTCAGATCAGTCTTATTCTGCCCAGTAGGCAGATACCTGAGCCACCCTGATAGCCAGGTTTCTTGCATGTGATGCAAGTTAGTTGTCTCATCAGGCTACCTCTGTAAATTTCAGCTCTCATATGAGAGATTTTTAAAAATGTTTGGTCTGACTTGGCATTTGAATGAGACAACACCCATGACTAGGCTGCCCTTGTGCCAGACATTTGATGGTGAGCATGTCTGTGAAAAGTGATTCCTGTGAGCAGAGTGTCTTTGTTAAGTTGTTACAGGTCTAGGATGTAGGTATCCCTGGCACTTACAACTTATCCAGAACAACTTTTATACAATGTCATGGGACACTGAGAAAGGCCTCAGATATGCTACCAGATCTGAGTAATTATAAACAGATCAACATTGAAACACTATGTCTGAAATATCACATATGGTTATTCTGAAATGAACTATGCACTTGCGTATACACATTAAAATGTTTCAAGTGGGACCAGTGTTATGTCAGTTAGATATATGTTATGATCTCATAAACAGCCTGATTGTTAACTGCACTGCCAACTTGAGTTTTCAGTGTATTCAGGCATCAAGGAAGAAAATATTTATCTGCCAGATCAATTAAGAAATAAAATATTTATCTTCCAGATCAATCAAGGAAGAAAATATTTATCTGCCAGATCAATTAAGAAATAAAATATTTATCTGCCAGATCAATCAAGGAAGAAAATATTTATGTGTCAGAGCAGAAGCTAAAGTGAGAAGAAAGATCGTCACCTTGGTTTGTTATGCTTTGTTTCAGCTGCTGAGTTTTATTTTGATCTATCACAGATAAGACATTGACAGTTGTAAGAGTAATTGGTATTGCCCAAGCTGGTTTCAGGCAAGGAAGAGGATCAGGAGATCACATATTCAGTATAAGATTAATAATAGAGGAATGAAGAGAATTTAATGTGAATCTATATTTATCAGAAACTTTGGGAAATAATGGAAAAAATGGGATTCCCAACACAGACACAATTAACATCACTGCTGTATCTAGACCAACAGGCAACAGTAAGAGTAAATGGTGAAACAACAATTTGGTTTGACATAAAACAAGGGGTCCATCAGGTGTGCATATTGTCACCTTACTTGTTTAACTTGTATACTGAAATATAATGAGAAATGTTATGATGATGTGCCTCTAAGGCACGATACGATTACCTTTACCTTTTTTTTTTTTTTTTAACCTTATAAAAATTGGAGGTTATGAAATACCAGAGATTAGACATAAAAATTGGAGGTTATGAAATACCAGAGATTAGACATAAAAATTGGAAGTTATGAAATACCAGAGATTAGATATGCTGATGACACAGTATTACTGTCCACAACACAAAAAGGAATGGAAAAACTAATTATGTCAAACTGTAAGAATCTTATCTTATATCCTTTCTGTGTTGTTAAACGTCACATAGCAAAGTAGTTCACTAATTTTTCCTGTTTTTGGCGAGCTTTTCAACCTCAAGGGATTTTATGCCTATTAATTTGGCCTCTCTTAACAATGTTCTCTTTAGAGTTTCACATAGTCTGTAAGAATAGTGAAGAGCAAAACCTTTAACTTAATGCAAAGAAAACTAAATTGATGACAAGTGACAAAACAAATAAGGCAGCTGAAATATATATCAATGAGGAAAAACTGGAAGAAGTGGAGAGTTTTTAATATCTTGGATCACTACTAACTAATAATGGAGATACAATGAGGGAAATTAAAAAGACATCTATCGTTCTTCAGAAAGTAAAACAACTAAAGAATCTGTGGTGAGGAACAGACAGAACTACAAAAATAAGATTTTTAAGGGCATGCATCTTTCCCATCGCAACATATGCCTGTGAGACCTGGGCATTTAACAAAACAGCAGAGAAACACATATAAACACCTTTGAACATAAGTGCTACAGTAGAGTTTATATAAGTATTTTGGACACATTAAATGTCATGAGAATTTAGAGAAGACCATTTTGGAAGGGTATATAATGGGAAAAAGAAAGAAAGGAAGACAAAGGTTAAGATAACTGCAAGACATCGTTGATAATCTGCAAATGGATGCATCTGCAGTAGGGCATCTTGCTTACAACTGAGAGGCCTACAGGAGAGCTGTCAGAGAGCAAAGTTCTGCAAGGGACACGCAAATGACTGACTGAAGAATAATCTTCATATAAAGAACTGGATACATCAGTTTTTAGATTACTCTGCATGTCAGTTTTCATTAAATGGCATCTGATTATCAAGATACATAATTTAAAGATGTACACATAATGGCATTTAAACACATAGGTACATTAGAGTGTGAAGATACATCAACATGTTTGTTACTGAAACATTAGAATTTGAAGATTCACTGATATGCCTGTTACTGACACATTGGAATTTGAAGATATGCTGACATGTCTTAACTGAATCATGAAAAATATAACAAGCAACATGTCAGCAAGAAATGGGACAAAGCCAGACCAGGTATGCTGTGAAAGCTTGTATCAGAAAAGGGAATAACTTGACATACATATTTGACCTCATGCAGCAACAGAAATGTCAAGAAAAACAAAGAAATCGAATGCTTAATGCCACAAGACCAAAGAGAGCAATGTCTGTGCTTTCTACAAGCATTCAGACTGCCACAACACCAGAGAGAGCAATGTCTGTGCTTTCTACAAGCATTCAGACTGCCACAAGACCAAAGAGAGCCATGTCTGTGCTCTCTACAAGCATTCAGAATGTCACAAGACCAAAGAGAGAGCCATGTTTGTGCTCTCTACAAGCATTCAGAATGCCACAAGACCAAAGAGAGAGCCATGTCTGTGCTCTCTACAAGCATTCAGCATGTCAAAAATACACATGGAACAGCATTTAACAAAAATATTTCACCAGTTATTTGATGTACTCTCACAGTACCAATAAAATACACAAGTGCTTCGGGGATGAAAATTATACGAGTATTTTATCATGAGAAAGTTAGAATAAGAAATATTTGACAAAAAACTGTCACGTTTGAGGTGTGAATTTTTTCCCGCATATTCCAACACAGAACTTTTCCTAACGGGCATTTGAGAGAAACCTTAGTTGTTGAGTATTTAATTAAAAACATTTGCTGATAGTAGTCAGAGTAGATTGCATCGCTCCATCATGATAGTGCCAAAACGTACAGTGCACTGTAGTTTGCAGAAATGAACTCTGTTACAACCAGGAAAATGATCAGCTAAATATAACTGTAGCTTCTCCCATACTTTACAGAAAATGTTTGTGTGTTAAAAATATGTGAATAAGTTATTTTCTAAAATTTCTTTTCCCATCATGTTTGATAGAAGACTGCTTGCATATTTAACATCCACGAACAGTGTACATTTTGTAGTTCTTTTTTCTGGACAGTGTGTGTTGTACTGTAACTGCGATGTCAAATTTTATAATGTATGAGATTAATGACATTTGTGCTTCACACAAATATCACATTGTGATGATGTTACATGTCTCAGCTGCTGGTGTAAGTGCAGAATGTAACAAGGTTTCAGGATTTTGATTAAAGGCTATTGGATCATCTCTGTTTAGCTTTAGTTTCTGTGATTGCATGCGTGTGAGAGATGAATTTTGTGAGCTGGCTGTTTTGTGTTGTACAACATATCAAATTGATTTGTACATCTGCATTATCTATCCTGTTTTGTAAAATGAAAACTTTTTATGTGTTACTTGTTCAAAAAAGCTGGCCAAGAACCTGTCCTTCCTTTGCTCCATCAGCGTGACTTATTGGGGGGGGGGAGAGTCTGGCTCTATTTGCCCTGCTTCTTCATATTTCATCTTTTTTCCTCTTAACCCTACAAAAGACATGCCTTTGTTTTTCTCAACCCTACAAAATACATGCCTTTGTTTCTCTCAACCTTACAAAAGACATGCCTTTGTTTCTCTCAACCTTACAAAATACATGCCTTTGTTTCTCTCAACCTTACAAAATACATGCCTTTGTTTATCTCAACCCTACAAAATACATGCCTTTGTTTCTCTCAACCCTACATAATACATGCCCTTTGTTTCTCTCAACCTTACAAAATACATGCCCTTTGTTTCTCTCAACCCTACAAGAGACATGCCTTTGTTTCTCTCAACACCACAAAGAAATAAAAATAATAAAACATGCCTTTTTCTTTCATCCCACAACTACACGTACCACTAAACAGAGATTATAATGACAAGAAAGTCATGTTTTAAATAGAAAAGTTCTTGTTTTATTAGAAAACACCATTTACAATGCCATTTACCAGTTCAGACAGCATCTCAGGTATCACAATAAAAATAACTTGGGTACAAACAGCATCTCAGGTATCGTAGTAAGAATAAGTCAAGCACAAACAGCATCTCAGGTATCATAATAAGAATAAGTCAGCCACAATCATCATCTCAGGTATCATAATAAGAATAAGTCAGCCACAATCATTATCTCAGGTATCATAATAAGAATAAGTCAGGCACAAACATTATCTCAGGTATATTAGTAAGAATAAGTCAAGCACAAACAGCATCTCAGGTATCGTAGTAAGAATAAGTCAGCCACAATAATCATCTCAGGTATCGTAATAAGAATAAGTCAGGCACAAACATTATCTCAGGTATCATAGTAAGAATAAGCACAAACAGCATCTCAGGTATCGTAATAAGAATAAGTCAGCCACAATAATCATCTCAGGTATCGTAATAAGAATAAGTCAGGCACAAACATTATCTCAGGTATCATAGTAAGAATAAGCACAAACAGCATCTCAGGTATCGTAATAAGAATAAGTCAGGCACAAACATTATCTCAGGTATCATAGTAAGAATAAGTCAGCCACAATAATCATCTCAGGTATCGTAATAAGAATAAGTCAGGCACAAACATTATCTCAGGTATCATAGTAAGAATAAGCACAAACAGCACCTCAGGTATCGTAATAAGAATAAGTCAGGCACAATCATCATCTCAGGTATCGTAATAAGAATAAGTCAGGCACAAACATTATCTCAGGTATCATAGTAAGAATAAGCACAAACAGCATCTCAGGTATCGTAATAAGAATAAGTCAGGCACAAACATTATCTCAGGTATCATAGTAAGAATAAGTCAGCCACAATAATCATCTCAGGTATCGTAATAAGAATAGTCAGGCACAAACATTATCTCAGGTATCATAGTAAGAATAAGCACAAACAGCACCTCAGGTATCGTAATAAGAATAAGTCAGGCACAAACATTATCTCAGGTATCATAGTAAGAATAAGCACAAACAGCATCTCAGGTATCATAGTAAGAATAAGTCAGCCACAAACATCATTTCAGGTACTGTAGTAAGAATAAGTCAGGCACAAACATTATCTCAGGTATCGTAATAAGAATAAGTCAGGGACAAACATTATCTCAGGTATCGTAATAAGTCAGGCACAAACATTATCTCAGGTATCATAGTAAGAATAAGTCAGTCACAAACAGCATCTCAGATCTCGTATTAAGAAAAGCCAGCCACAAACAGCATCTCAGGTATCGTAGTAAGAATAAGTCAGGCACAAACAGCATCTCAGGTATCGTAGTAAGAATAAGTCAGGCACAAACAGCATCTCGTGTTTTTCATAGTAAAAATAAGGTAGGCACAAACAGCATTTCCTGTACCATAGTAAGAATAAGTCAGACACAAACAGCATCTTATGTATCATAATAAGAATAAGTCAAGCACAAACAGCATCTCATGTTTTTCATAGTAAGAATAAGTCGAGCACAAACAGCATTTCATGTACCATAGTAAGAATAAGCCAGGCACAAACAAACCCTGAAATTATAAGAGGACAAACTGGCCTCTCTTAAACAGAGAGTGTTGGACAAGGGCAAACTGGCATATCTTAAACGGAGAGGTTGGAAAAAGTCAACAGTACTGAATGTACCAGTGAACAAATCACTGCCTCCAAGTGATGATATCAGTTAAAAGGCTGTTGTGATGCTTACACCTGATCAATGCATAGATCAACGCGTCCCCTATGGCAGTGGAACTTTAAAAAAACAAAAAGTCTGTCTCGTGATCTTCACAACTGCTAGGGGGTCACAGATTGGCTTTGTCTCTGAGACAGCAAAACTTAATTTGTTCCAATTTCACTACCATTTAAACTCTGCAAACCTTTGAACATCACAGATTCTTCACAAAACAGTTAGTATATTGCTTCTATCTGAACAATTTGTGATGACATATATCCAAGTTCTAAGAAAGAAAAAACACGACTGCTTCAAGCAACACTGTCAGATCCAGTGAAGTCATCTAAACGTTGGAAGGAACCACAAATCCTGTTCATCAAGGAACAAAACAAAACAAAGGTAACCTGCTTTTGGAAACCCATTGCGGAGAAAGTCCCTAACATTATCTCAAAAAAAAAAAAGAGGTACAGGAGTCAAAAGAAGTCAGAGTGATTGATAACGTATTTTGACTTTATAGGAACATGACAGTTGGAACATGTAAAAATAAGGTGAAAGAAATGGGAATCCGTGACAAGGAACTGAATCATCTTTAATTTGAAAAAAACAAACAAACAAACTTTTCAAGAAGTAAAGAATGTTTGAAGGATGCACTTGAACTTCTCTTGTGATTTTGGCTCAGAATAAAGTGCAAAGATCTCTTCTTATTTTTGATTAGTTTACTCTGTGCATACTATCACTATGGCTTTAAAGGTGCATCATCTTTGAATAAGCCAAGCTTCACAAGAAGGGCACGCTTGTCAAGTTGTTGGCGGGCCAGCAGATCCTTATTACAGTCATTTTCATTTTTATAAACATCTCTCTTAACAGACCTAGGGGTGTGCCCGCAGACAACATAGAGGTGCTGTATGTAGACTTCAGTAATGTGGTGTGTGTAGACTTCAGTAATGTGGTGTGTGTAGACTTCAGTAATGTGGTGTGTGTAGACTTCAGTAATGTGGTGTGTGTAGACTTCAGTAATGTGTTGTGTGTAGACTTCAGTAATGTGGTGTGTGTAGACTTCAGTAATATGGTGTGTGTAGACTTCAGTAATGTGGTGTGTGTAGACTTCAGTAATGTGGTGTGTGAACCCAAAACCAGTAAATCACTACAGGAACCTGGAAACAACATGGAGGTGGCATATATAGGCAGGAAACTTCAGGGAAGTGGTGTGAGCCCAAAACACAGGCAAATCACTGTGAGCGTCTCCAGGGCAACAAAACTCCAGATCTGACCGTTGGAACAGATCTTCATGAGAAGAAGAAACTAAAGGTCACTGGGTTCTGAGGAAAATTTTGTGAAAACAATCAGGAAATGAAATATAATTCTACACTTTTCAAAGTCAAGAAGTTGCACAACTATCAGTGATACTTTATGCTAAAGATATTTGATAGGATCAACATATTTTTTTTTATCAAAGACCAGCAAAGCATTCTTATGAAATACTTCATAATATCATACTTGATTTTTGAAAGATAAAGACATATGCAGAATGTAATTTATCTATACCTTCTATTGACTACTTCATTTCACTCAGCCTTTATATGTTCTAGCTTCCTCTATTTCTATCTGTATGTGAAATATTTGAACAATTATAAGAAATGAATGAGTCAACAAGAAATATTGTTTCCTGTTTTATTTAAATGTATATTTTTTGAAAACTTCAACTGCTTGTCTAAAAAAACTGCCAACAAAGAGTCCACAAAAACTGATCTATCATTGGTGTGGCAAACTGTAGCACCATTATTAGTCATTTTCATAAATCATCACAGAACCACCACCAGCTGCTGCAGCTGTAGTATTTGTTATGCAATTTGATTTCAGAACAGCACAGACTCCAGGTCACAGATCCATGCTTTGTGATCTGTATGCTAGTGGCAGTTTTGAGTATTTAAATTTAGGCACAGTCAATTTTACAATCTCGGCAACTTCCTCTGCTAGCTTTCGAATGTAATATTTATTTATAGATGATTGTAAATGATTACCTTCTTCTGACAGAGAACTCTCTAGAACATTTCCCCACGATACCTCATTTTTCATAACGTTTTTGTGAAGATTATTACTAGCACTTGTCTTAATGTCATCGCTGTTCCGATGTGAACATTCAAGAAGCTGAGCATTTACTGGTTCAGAGCTGCTCACAACATTCTGGCCGCTGTCTTCCTGGCATTGAACTTCTCCACAAACTGTTCTGAAGAACCTACAGCTGTGAGTGAAACAATTCATATCTTCCATTTTATCAACTAAAGAATTTTCTGGTATCTCACTGTCACATGAAATCTCATTCTGATTCGTGTTAACCCCGGGTTTTGCTCTCTCAGTGCCATTTCTGTAAATGTGTTTGGTGATCTTGCTGTTGCTGAAGCAAGAGTTCAGCTCACTACGACCACATTTACTGGAGTTACCATTACGAGTTCTGTCTGGTGCGGCTGTAACGAAAGGATTTGTGATCTGAACGTTGGCCATTTCCAATAAGCTTTTGCTCAATGTGGTTTTATTCACGCCAAGAATCTGATTAAACTTGCACTTCAGTTTAGACTGTTCTATGAGGTGCTTGATCCTGCGGTTGTGAGAAAGCAACGATCTCTCTTCCTCTTCCTTGATGATGGCCCAATGGTCTGTCTGCATCCTGCAGCTACCAAGCTCTGTTGCAGCTACTAAAGAGCTATCCGTCCAAGTAAGTTTCTGCTGGCTAGACACTTTTCCCTGTTTATGAAAGGATTTTTCTTGCATTTTCTGCTGGACATATTTGGTAGCGTCACTCGCAGCATCAATCCTGTTGTTACTGGCATTGCTTTGGCCGCTGCTCCTGACGCGCTGTAACACCTGCAGATCTTCGCATGATGTTTTTGGCCAGTCTCCTCTTTTGAGTATGGAGGTCAAACATGGCTTCGGTCCGGGATTCTGTTTGCTGACAAGATATGGTGGCTCCAACTGGACTCCTGAGCTGGCGATGGTCGTCTGGACCCCAGAACTCTGCTTTTTTATGAAAAAAAAAAAAGGTTAAGCCAGAAAAGAACCAAATATATGAGCAAAACAACAAAAAAAAAGTCACAAATACACAGCACAATTACAATAAAAACTAGAACACTCTAAACACAGAGTTAGTTTATAATCTCAGAAACTCTTGGACAAACATTCATAAAACAACAGCTTCAGAACATAAGCAAGCTATAAACACACAAAACAAATGTGCATATAGACCAATGTGGCAAACCAGCCGAGAACAATTTCTGCCAGAAAGGAAAGCAATTTATGATCAACCTGAAGAGAAAGAAACAGCAGCACACCATGTATAAACCACAGAGACAGTGACAACATGTGAACTTTAAAGATGAAGACAACATGTGATCATAGCAGAGGATTAACTCTGCAACAGGAAATCAGAACTGAAGTAATCAAACCTACATGAACTAGGACAAGATGAAAAACAAATGAAATGGCTAAGATAAATTATTCAGTTTAAAATAACTGGACGCTCACATCTAGATTTTTTAAAAATAAGAGTACAGAATAAACTTCAAACTTAGCCTGACTATAAAATACTTTCAATCTTCCAAAATAACAGACAATTTTATATGATAATTGGACATATTTTGCTGATACTGAGATTTATTTCTGGAATATGAGACAGTGACCAGCAGTAAAGTCTAAAAATCCCATACTACACCTGTACCACTATTTTCTGAACCTAAAAATCCCATACTACACCATCTTCTGAACCTAAAAATCCCATACTACACCTGTATCACTATTTTCTGAACCTAAAAATCCCATACTACACTATCTTCTGAACCTAAAATTTCCATACTACATCTGTATCACTATCTTCTGAACCTAAAAATTCCATACTACACTATCTTCTGAACCTAAAAATCCCATACTACACCTGTATCGCTATCTTCTGAACCTAAAAATCCCATACTACACCTGTATCACAATCTTCTGAACAGCTAAACCTGGTCACTAAATGTCACTCAAATAACAGCCCTAAGTTTATTAAACTTCATACATGAAACAATATAACATGAGGTCAGGTTTTTTTTTATATCCTATCTGAAACCAACTCTTTTTATTTATTTTTTTGTACTTACAATACAAAAAACAACATGGTCATTATTTCATGATATACAATTCAATGTATAAAGTTCAAAATATATGTACATTTTCTTATTACTGAACTGTCATACACTTTCACAAGGAAACATGAACCCTCTGTATCTAACAAAACTTAAAACCTATTTACTTTGAAGATATACACTTGTAGATGCTAAAAGTTGTTAGTCTAAATGTCTAAACTTGGTGCAAAAAAAGCCAAAGAATCATATATATGTATTGTAAATTCTAGTTACTCAGACAGCAGTTAGCATGAATGCTATATGAACAGACACTTGTATACACTAGGCAAACTACAGACCAAAAATCTAAATCTGCTGCTTTGAGGGTGCCTACTTTATAACAGAAATTAATTATAGACAGGATGATAAACCTGACTGGATGCACAGTTTTACAGGCTAAGTGAGATGATAAACATGAATGGTTGTCACAGATACAGAAACATACAGGCAGACGGGCAGCTTGATGAGTTTAAGGTTATTATTATATTGGGATGCATTCTGGCACAGAGAAAAGAGTGAGTGGTGGTGAGGAAGACAGAAAGAATACAGAAATGTACACATTTAGAGAGAGAAAGAAATAATACAGAAATGTACACATTTAGAGAGAGAAAGAAATAATACAGAAATGTACACATTTAGAGACACAACATATAGAAAAAAATACAGATGAATGAAAATTTCAAGGAGTATAGGCTTACTGCCACCTGAAGATTGTTCAAGCACGTGCATGCACACACACAAGAGAATGTAGATTGATGGACATGTCAGAATACAGAAACAGATTTTGCAGAGGGTGTGAGATTTAAAAACATACAAAATAGCTAGCAGAGACTACCTAACATACAATTATGCATTGTTAAGCATTAAAATCATATTAAATAATAAACTATTGTTAAAAAAGGTGCACATTCTTACAAAATGTACAATAAACTGTTTGCTACTGAAAGCGCATATGAGTGTTATATAATGACCAATGTTTGTTAAAGTCGCACAATCTCTCTAGTCCATGTACGAGTTGAGCTAGGGATTACATTGGTTTAAAGAGCGCCGTTGTTACAGGAAGGGAAATAATCTCACCGTCCGAAATTACTTCCCTTGTTTGACCAGGCTTTCCAAACTTTACACATCGTGACATACACGGACCTGTTTCATGAACACTACCACACTTTACACTGCTCATTATCGTGACATACACGGACCTGTCTCATGAACACTTCCAAACTTTACACCGCTCATTATCGTGACATACACGGACCTGTCTCATGAACACTGCCACACTTTACACTGCTCATTATCGTGACATCTACGGACCTGTCTCATGAACACTTCCACACGTTACACTGCTCATTATCGTGACATCTACGGACCTGTCTCATGAACACTTCCACACTTTGCACTGCTCATTATCGCAAACATACACGGACGGCTTCATGAACAAACCTCCACTGTTGTTCTAGCTAGGACCACGAAACCTAAACAAAAGAGGTAAGCAAATTCGAAATAAAAACAAAATGATGAGTAAATGGCCAACCATAAAAACAGATGCAGTACGTTAACAGCATCTGCCACCTGAAGATAACCTGATATCAAGCCCTCACTTTCTGCCTCGTTATCCAGAAACTTAAACAGAAACCTGCTTCTATGAGGACTGCTTCTACACATCGAGAAGATTTCTCAGGAACTATTTACAAGCAGATCAATAATCTGTTAACTCCGTCTTATCTCCTCCTCCCCCACTCACCCACCTCTACACAAGAAAAGTCAGCCGCGACAACGAACTGCCCAGATACGGTGATTCAAGATTCTCTTGATCCATATTTATGTAGGGAAAAAAATCCTGACAGTGGACACTTCGAAAGTTACCTACCTCCATGACAGAAATTCTCCTGTCACAGCACGCTTCACAAAAAAAAAAAAAACAACTACTAACTGATAAAAACAATAGAAAAAAACTGTTAGTTTTACTAGAAGAGTTTAAAAACATCATAACCAGATCAAAATATTTTTTTTTAAAACTTATTAAGAAAAAAAACCCACTCTGCTTCTCTCATGCAAAAAGAAGGTTAATATAAAAAGCATATCTCTGTATCCTGTAATCACTGATCCAAAGTTAAAACAAAAGAAAAACCGCTCTACTGGTTTTATATGAAACATTAAACAGGCCAGTAACCCGATCAAATGAAAAATAATCGTATATCGATGATGAACAAAGTTCTGTGTTGGTTATATATAAATAAATAAACCAGCGAAGGTATGGAACAAACCAGTTCTGCTTCTGTTTATCGACTGAATAATGCGTGACCGCAACACCTGAAGAGTACATTAAACAGTTCATGCGTCACGCAACAGCAGGACAAAATAGCAACAAAAGTATTATCTATATAGAACAGCGGCATAAAACCAAATCACAACAAAACTTTGGTTTACAGAGAACATCGTCATGACATCAAGACACAACAAAACTTTGGTTTACAGAGAACATCGTCATGACATCAAGGCACAACAAAACTTTGGTTTATAGAGAACATCGTCATGAAATCAAGATACAACAAAACTTTGGTTTATAGAGAACATCGTCATGAAATCAAGATACAACCATACCTTGAGTTATACAACCAGCCCCCCCCCCCCCGGTCAAACCTTTATGTTATAATAATGGCAGGAAATTGAGCGGAAGTGAGAAACTGTGTTACCTGAACAGCAACAATTGTTGGCCATACCGGATACAAGTCAAAAGTGAGAGAGAGAGAGAGAGAGAGACAGACAGACAGAGAGAGGGGCAGATAAAGAGAGTTACAGAGAGAGAGAGAGAGAGAGAGAGGGTAGGATAGTCTTGGCTACCTGTATAAGACCAACTTGATGACCAGCACAGAGAGAGAGAGAGAGAGAGAGAGAGAGAGAGAGAGAGAGGTGAATGCTGGCTGTAGTAACAACATTATTAAAACTTTAGCCTGTAGCGGCAGGGTAAGATTCTAAGATTGTAGCAGTAACCAGCTCCACAGGTATTTCTTATCACAAGCGATAACCAGTCTGAGGAACATCGTCAGCGTTCCATCATGTTATCTGTGCCAGTCTGTGCTGGCTAGCACAAACACTTGATATAACCGGGAACAATCCTGCCACAACTAAAGCATGGCTGCTGTTTTCTGCCACTTGTCTCGTGTGGTTTTTATTAACACGAAATTTTGAACAATTTTTGAAGCAATCAGAAGTGATTAATTTCAAAACAATTGTTAAAATAACTTGCGCTTTCTCTGTTCTCTCTCATGCTACCTTGCTCTCACTCTCTCATATGTTTATGTGTGCGCACGTATGTGACAGCATGTTTATGTGTATGCATTTAGGAAAATATGGACACTAACACCATATCCCTATGTGCCTCTAAGGCACGAGAAGATTACCTTTACCTTATTTGTGTGTATATACAAACGTACGTGTGCATATGTTTGTGTATCTGTGGTATGTACTTACATCTGCGTGTGAATATATCTGGTTGTACTTGCGTATATAAAAAGTATAGGCGTGTGTATATATAACTGTCAAATTCTAAATTAGTTTAAAGTATGGCTTGATTGTTGTATTTTTATACTGTTTTTTTTAAATAAATTTGTTAGTTTTGAGTGAATGTAAGATGTAAATTTATTTAGAATGAATGTAAGTTTATTTCATATAGTTACATAAATCAAAATGTGGAGTGTATGGACAAGAGATCGTTTATTATTGATTTATGAAATCATCTGATGAAGAGAACAGACAAACGAAAATGATGTAAGCACTAGAGATGAGGGAAACAAGACCAAGGGGTAGACCAAGACAGAGATGGAAAGACAACATAGAAGAGGATATAAAGGAAACTGGCGTCACCAACTGGAGAGAGAGAGAGAGAGAAGATTAGGAACAGAGAGGAATGGAGATAAACTTTATCTGCAGCAGTGAGCCTTAATGGCTGGGGAAGCTGAAGAAGAAGAAGACTCGTTTGATTGCTTCTTACGATCATTAAAAAATGCTGAATGCTGAGTGAGAGCTGTATGATGAAAGGCATACCGTTAGACGGGCCTGCGGTTCCAATTCTTAACCTTTTGAATGTTTTCTCTCTCTCTCTCTCTCTGGTTGACCCTATTAGAATGAACATGAAGCTACAATGACGGTCGACTGACGCTAGTTCTATGCTAGAAAGAACAAATCGGAATTAACGAGAACATTATTATCGATTTAACATGGATCATGGCTTGTGCTACTTGTTCCTGTATTTCAATACCGCCTTTCAACGCTGAACTAACGCAGAAATCTGATACAGTTAATGGCCCATTCTGTGTAAGGTTAATGGTATCACTAAACCACAGCCAGCCACGACTGTATTCCATCTCGTCGTAGCGTTCCTTGCAACAACTGATGTTCTCATTCAGTATGGCTTGGAGAGAGAGAGAGAGAGAGAAGATTAGGAACAGAGAGGAATGGAGATAAACTTTATCTGCAGCAGTGAGCCTTAATGGCTGGGGAAGCTGAAGAAGAAGAAGACTCGTTTGATTGCTTCTTACGATCATTAAAAAATGCTGAATGCTGAGTGAGAGCTGTATGATGAAAGGCATACCGTTAGACGGGCCTGCGGTCCCAATTCCTTTTGAATGTTTTCTCTCTCTCTCTCTCTCTCTCTCTCTCTCTCTGGCTGACCCTATTAGAATGAACATGAAGCTACAATGACGGTCGACTGACGCTAGTTCTATGCTAGAAAGAACAAATCGGAATTAACGAGAACATTATTATCGATTTAACATGGATCGTGGCTTGTGCTACTTGTTCCTGTATTTCAATATCGCCTTTCAACGCTGAACTAACGCAGAAATCTGATACAGTTAATGGCCCATTCTGAAGACGTGTGTAAGGTTAATGGTATCACTAAACCACAGCCAGCCACGACTGTATTCCATCTCGTCGTAGCGTTCATTGCAACAACTGATGTTCTCATTCAGTATGGCTTAGAGAGAGAGAGAGAGAGAGAGAGAGAGAGAGTGCACCAATGGTGGTGAGTGTACCGGGAAATTTAAGTGCCCCCAGCTCTTCAAGAAAACCACTATAACAATTTCCCATCCGACTTCATATACACTGAAAACATCTACAAACACTAAGGGAAGAGAAAACACGTGAAAACATCTACAAACACTTGGGGAAGAGAAACACATGTGAAAAAAAAATTCGGGAAGAGAAAATACATGTGAAAACATCTACAAAACACTAAGGGAAGAGAAAACACGTGAAAACATCTACAAACACTTGGAGAAGAGAAACACAAGTGAAAACATCTACAAACACTTGGGGAATAGAAACACATGTGAAAACATCTACAAACACTAAGGGAAGAGAAACACACGTGAAAACATCTACAAACACTAAGGGAAGAGAAAACACGTGAAAACATCTACAAACACTTGGGGAAGAGAAACACATGTGAAAACAAAATTCGGGAAGAGAAAATACATGCGAAAACATCTACAAACACTAAGGGAAGAGAAAACACGTGAAAACATCTACAAACACTAAAGGAAGAGAAACACACGTGAAAACATCTACAAACACTTGGAGAAGAGAAAACACGTGAAAACATCTACAAACACTAAGGGAAGAGAAAACACGTGAAAACATCTACAAACACTAAGGGAAGAGAAAACACGTGAAAACATCTACAAACACTAAGGGAAGAGAAAACACGTGAAAACATCTACAAACACTAAGGGAAGAGAAAACACGTGAAAACATCTACAAACACTAAGGGAAGAGAAAACACGTGAAAACATCTACAAACACTTGGAGAAGAGAAAACACACGTGAAAACATCTACAAACACTAAGGGAAGAGAAAACACGTGAAAACATCTACAAACACTTGGAGAAGAGAAAACACACGTGAAAACATCTACAAACACTAAGGGAAGAGAAAACACGTGAAAACATCTACAAACACTAAGGGAAGAGAAAACACGTGAAAACATCTACAAACACTAAGGGAAGAGAAACACACGTGAAAACATCTACAAACACTTGGAGAAGAGAAAACACACGTGAAAACATCCACAAACACTTTTTCTTTTTACTTGGGGACTAGAGAAAAGGAGAAAGATGAAACGAGTCTCCTGAAGAAATCAAAGCAGCCGGCGCGACGAGCAAAACAAGCACATTCATGATAAAGTGTAAGGGAGTCTAGAAACGGCACGAACTACGGTTAGTTTAATCCAGTCATACGATGTCCAAACACGACTCTTAGTAACCATGGACGCAGTACAGAGAAATCGCTTGGATACATGGGGTTATGTACATTATGTGGAACAGTGGTTCTCAAAATGTTTCAGGCTGCTGTCCATTTGCCTCGCTGGCCACGTCCTTAGCGCGTTCCTCCCACCCAAATCACCCCGGTGACCCCAGGGAACCCTTGGTAGTAAAAATTACTGCTCATGTTTCTGATCATGGCAACGCATGAACAGATAAGGAAACAAAAAATTCATTTTCAGCATTCAAATTCTAAGACAGAGGTAAATGAGCCCTGTATGACAACCGCGCTAAAACTAGTTCTAGTAATGAAAATAGATAGGCATACGGTTCAGTTTTTCAAAAAGATAGAAAGAGCAAGGAAAGTGGACAGAAACAAGAACGGCAGAAAGCAAGATAAGTACATATAAATGAAGGACACACAGCGATCCAATATTTCGACAAAAGGCTTTTTCAAGGATCACTTCTCCTGGTAAGAAAGTACGGCACAAGGGCAAAATGCCAAGTCTATATATTTTCATCCATTTTTCGTGTTTTTATCTGTTGTGTGTTGTTTTTGTATGTAATCATTGAAAAAAGCCTTTTGCTGAAATACTGGATTATTATATGTCCATTTATATGTACTCACCCTGCTTTCTGCCACTCTTGTTTCTGCCCACTTTCCTCATTCTATCTTTTTTTTTTTTGTAAAACTGAACCATACAGCCATCCATTTTCTTATTATCCCACAGCCGTATCTATAGGATATAGCTTTAGTGGCCAGGTTTCTCTTCATCTGTCGGTCGCTTTTATTTCCCAAGCTTCAGTAGGGGTAAACTAAAAGACCGGGACGTCTCCTGCTAATCTTCATCATAAGTTCACTATCCACGTGGCCTGTTGGCACTCTATAACAAACTCTTAGCATTCACGCTCTCTAACAAACACTCAGCATTCACACTCTATAACAAACTCTCAGCGTTCACGCTCTATAACAAACTCTCAGTGTTCACGCTCTATAACAAACTCTTAGTGTACACGCTCTATAACAAACTCTCAGCGTTCACACTCTATAACAAACTCTCAGCGTTCACACTCTATAACAAACTCTCAGCGTTCACACTCTATAACAAACTCTCAGCGTTCACACTCTATAATAAACTCTCAGCGTTCACACTCTATAACAAACTCTCAGCGTTCACACTCTATAACAAACTCTCAGTATTCACACTCTATAACAAACTCTCAGCGTTCACACTCTATAACAAACTCTCAGCGTTCACACTCTATAACAAACTCTCAGCGTTCACACTCTATAACAAACTCTCAGCGTTCACGCTCTATAACAAACTCTCAGCGTTCACGCTCTATAACAAACTCTCAGCGTTCACGCTCTATAACAAACTCTCAGCGTTCACGCTCTATAATAAATGCTCAGCATTCACATAAACATAATGAATGCTAGCAGCAATTATATTCCAAGTAATTTAATAAATATTACAACTAACACTAGCATAGTATAGCTCAAAGTGCATGCTTACATACATGCATGCTTACGTATGTGCTAGCAAATGCATATCAAAGCATACCTGTAAATATATATGTGCGAAGCTGCAGCCATCCATACACACACAAAAATGTGCCAGCTTCACTGCTACCACAATGGAAAGGCAGTTTTAAAATAAAAAAAAACCAGTGGGTGTAAATAACAACACAAACTGCAGTAGGAGGATGATGGAAATCAATGTGGCGGCCACTACTATAATCGCTTGGCTGGTTGACCAGTAAACACACTGTGCAGTTATAGTGATGGTTTCCTAAAGCATGCTCCCATAAGACTGAAAGTGGGAATGCTTGGCATGGAGTGGGCTAACTCTCAGACTGCAGGCCTCACATGAATCTCTGTTCTTGCCATGCTGGAGTGCATGGTAATGATCGGGGATGACCAGCTGACTAGAAAGTCCCCAACATGAGGTATGCTGAAACTGGACAAGAAGGAAACAAAAATTCATTTTCAGCATTCAAATTCTAAGACAGAGGTAAATGAGCCCTGTATGACAACCGCGCTAAAACTAGTTCTAGTAATGAAAACAGATAGGCATACGGTTCAGTTTTTCAAAAAGATAGAAAGAGCAAGGAAAGTGGACAGAAACAAGAACGGCAGAAAGCAAGATGAGTACATATAAATGAAGGACACACAGCAATCCAATATTTCGACAAAAGGCTTTTTCAAGGATCACTTCTCCTGGTAAGAAAGTACGGCACAAGGGCAAAATGCCAAGTCTATATATTTTCATCCATTTTTCGTGTTTTTATCTGTTGTGTGTTGTTTTTGTATGTAATCACTGAAAAAAGCCTTTTGCTGAAATACTGGATTATTATATGTCCATTTATATGTACTCACCCTGCTTTCTGCCACTCTTGTTTCTGCCCACTTTCCTCATTCTATCTTTTTTTTTTTGTAAAACTGAACCATACAGCCATCCATTTTCTTATTATCCCACAGCCGTATCTATAGGATATAGCTTTAGTGGCCAGGTTTCTCTTCATCTGTCGGTCGCTTTTATTTCCCAAGCTTCAGTAGGGGTCAACTAAAAGACCGGGACGTCTCCTGCTAATCTTCATCATAAGTTCTCTATCCACGTGGCCTGTTGGCACTCTATAACAAACTCTTAGCATTCACGCTCTCTAACAAACACTCAGCATTCACGCTCTATAACAAACTCTCAGAGTTCACACTCTATAACAAACTCTCAGCGTTCACACTCTATAACAAACTCTTAGTGTACACGCTCTATAACAAACTCTCAGCGTTCACGCTCTATAATAAATGCTCAGCATTCACATAAACATAATGAATGCTAGCAGCAATTATATTCCAAGTAATTTAATAAATATTACAACTAACACTAGCATAGTATAGCTCAAAGTGCATGCTTACATACATGCATGCTTACGTATGTGCTAGCAAATGCATATCAAAGCATACCTGTAAATATATATGTGCGAAGCTGCAGCCATCCATACACACACAAAAATGTGCTAGCTTCACTGCTACCACAATGGAAAGGCAGTTTTAAAATAAAAAAAAACCAGTGGGTGTAAATAACAACACAAACTGCAATAGGAGGATGATGGAAATCAATGCGGCGGCCACTACTATAATCTCTTGGCTGGTTGACCAGTAAACACACTGTGCAGTTATAGTGATGGTTTCCTAAAGCATGGTCCCATAAGACTGAAAGTGGGAATGCTTGGCATGGAGTGGGCTAACTCTCAGACTGCAGGCCTCACATGAATCTCTGTTCTTGCCATGCTGGAGTGCATGGTAATGATCGGGGCTGACCAGCTGACTAGAAAGTCCCCAACATGAGGTATGCTGAAACTGGACAAGAAGGAAACCTACAGAAGACTATTACTAGAAAGTCCCCAACATGAGGTATGCTGAAACTGGACAAGAAGGAAACCTACAGAAGACTATTACTAGAAAGTCCCCAACATGAGGTATGCTGAAACTGGACAAGAAGGAAACCTACAGAAGACTATTACTAGAAAGTCCCCAACATGAGGTATGCTGAAACTGGACAAGAAGGAAACCTACAGAAGACTATTACTAGAAAGTCCCCAACATGAGGTATGCTGAAACTGGACAAGAAGGAAACCTACAGAAGACTATTACTAGAAAGTCCCCAACATGAGGTATGCTGAAACTGGACAAGAAGGAAACCTACAGAAGACTATTACAGACAAATTATGCAGGGATGAAGAACCCCTTACATCCACAGAATGAAGGAAGTGCAGGTGATGAAAGGGCATGGAAGCAATCAACACATGAATGAAAGAAACAACTTTATTTTCAAAGGATTAAGAATAGAGCAGGCAGGCTTGACATTCTGCCCTTTGTCATCCAGTGGGACAGTCTGTACGTACATCTTACACCGGTTACTGGAACCAGCTGGGGAGCTGATATGGGAATGTCCTGACTGACTGCAATGACTTTACATCAATCAATCAATCAATCAGTAACATGAAATTGAAGCTGCCAATCATTATAACACCAGTATTCACTATTCTCTCTCTCTCTCTCTCACACACAAACTTAATCCAGCCCATAAAGTTAAGAGTATTAATATTAGCCCCACTAGTACCGTTACCCTGTATATTCATAATGGAATGATTATAGGCCCTATATTAATACAAATGACTTTCATGTACTATTTTAATATTCTCTGTATCGTGGGGACAGCTGTTTTCTCCCCAACAAGTGTGTGTCAGGTAAAGCTGGATCCAGTATAGGAGATCCCTACCTCATAAACTTGTCCTGACAAAACAGTTCACTACCAGCTGTACTAACTGTGTCTCAACATTATTACCGTCACAAGTAGCCTGCATTAAATTTCAAGAGCACCTGATATTAGTTTCACAAAACTCAGTCGTAAATGACCATTAAATTCAAAGAAATCACTTCCACTCCAACAACCATGAATTCTAAAAACATGCAAAAACATTGCCCTCTGTATACATTTGTGTGCAATTCAAGCGCTGTGTTTGTCAGTAGCTGGCATATACACTTTACAATCAATGCAAAATATAAAGCAATATACACACAGAACAAATACAGTGGCATATATAAATGCAATGCAGATGAACACACTACTTCAGTACAAGCTCATCAGATGAGATCAGAAAAGTGTAATACAATACCTCCCAATCTATACATAAGAGAAAAAAAAAGACATGAATTACAACATTTTATAGCCTATACTTCTAGCTGTAAAACTAGTGTAACAGGTAGACCAATAAATGCCAGAGCTTCATCAAGGGTTATTGTGGTTCTTTGTTCAGACCACAGACCTTCCTCTTCTGCCCTGAGAACAGCTGTGAGCCCCTCATAAAAAACAAAGCAAAAAAGTTTGTTTTTTAATACTCAAGACCCATCATATGCTGGTCTGTGGGACCCCCCCCCCCCCAACAATCCTTCCATGACCCCCTCGGGGGTTAAGAATCACTGCCCTAGGGGATATGATGTGTGTCTATATTTTCCTTGACCTGTCGGTACATTAGAAGACAAGGTCATCATCATGATCAGCTGCCTTTCATTCCCCAAGTTCAGAAAGAGCCAGGTACTCATTTCTACGAGCAGGGGACAGAAGCTTCCAAACAGATTCAAACCCTGGACTGTCATCCCCATAAATAAGCACATCAACCATTTTGCCACTCAAGAGCCACATTTATGTTGGCATGAGTACATTTTGTGGAATTCATGTCTCATATTTTTTATTAGGCTCCGTCTCAAGTTCTTGAACAAATATGGACACAATATCACGAACTTAATGGAAAAGCATTGTTACCTGTGTAACAAAGCAAGATTTTAACTTGTGTGTAATTTCACAACCTTCACACTCCAGTCCAGCCAGCCGTAAATATGTGGACCTGACATACTTGAGTTAGGCAAGCTGCTTCTAAATTCTAAGATCGTCTCTTGACACAGGGGGGGGGGGGAGAGAACACCTGAGTACAGTGCATACACACAAGTGATTGTATTAATGCATTCCCACTATACATGAATGTATCACCTGATATAAGCTGATGTTCAGGTAAAAATCATCCTCTTGCTTATAACAGAACTCAGGACGGATTTGAGGTTGGATTTGGAGTCAAGCTTGGAACACCCTACATTCATGATTCTTCTCTAATATAGTCTGTAGCTTGGAACACCCTACAATCATGATTCTTCTCTAATATAGTCTGTAGCTTGGAACACCCTACAATCATGATTCTTCTCTAATATAGTCTGTAGCTTGGAACACCCTACAATCATGATTCTTCTCTAATATAGTCTGTAGCTTGGAACACCCTACAATCATGGTTCTTCTCTAATATAGTCTGCAGCTTGGAACACCCTACAACCATGGTTCTTCTCTAATATAGTCTGCAGCTTGGAACACCCTACAATCATGATTCTTCTCTAACATAGTCTGTAGCTTGGAACACCCTACAATCATGGTTCTTCTCTAACATAGTCTGTAGTTTGGAACACCCTACAATCATGGTTCTTCTCTAACATAGTCTGCAGCTTGGAACACCCTACCTCATAAACTTGTCCTGACAAAACAGTTCACTATCAGCTGTACTAACTGTGTCTCAACATTATTACCGTCACAAGTAGCCTGCATTAAATTTCAAGAGCACCTGATATTAGTTTCACAAAACTCAGTCGTAAATGACCATTAAATTCAAAGAAATCACTTCCACTCCAACAACCATGAATTCTAAAAACATGCAAAAACATTGCCTTGTGTATACATTTGTGTGCAATTCAAGCGCTGTGTTTGTCAGTAGCTGGCATATACACTTTACAATCAATGCAAAATATAAAGCAATATACACACAGAACAAATACAGTGGCATATATAAATGCAATGCAGATGAACACACTACTTCAGTACAAGCTCATCAGATGAGATCAGAAAAGTGTAATACAATACCTCCCAATCTATACATAAGAGAAAAAAAAAAGACATGAATTACAACATTTTATAGCCTATACTTCTAGCTGTAAAACTAGTGTAACAGGTAGACCAATAAATGCCAGAGCTTCATCAAGGGTTATTGTGGTTCTTTGTTCAGACCACAGACCTTCCTCTTCTGTCCTGAGAACAGCTGTGAGCCCCTCATAAAAAACAAAGCAACAAAGTTTGTTTTTTAATACTCAAGACCCGTCATATGCTGGTCTGTGGGACCCCTCCCCCCCCAACAATCCTTCCATGACCCCCTCGGGGGTTAAGAATCACTGCCCTAGGGGATATGATGTGTGTCTATATTTTCCTTGACCTGTCGGTACATTAGAAGACAAGGTCATCATCATGATCAGCTGCCTTTCATTCCCCAAGTTCAGAAAGAGCCAGGTACTCATTTCTACGAGCAGGGGACAGAAGCTTCCAAACAGATTCAAACCCTGGACTGTCATCCCCATAAATAAGCACATCAACCATTTTGCCACTCAAGAGCCACATTTATGTTGGCATGAGTACATTTTGTGGAATTCATGCGCTGTGTTTGTCAGTAGCTGGCATATACACTTTACAATCAATGCAAATATAAAGCAATATACACACAGAACAAATACAGTGGCATATATAAATGCAATGCAGATGAACACACTACTTCAGTACAAGCTCATCAGATGAGATCAGAAAAGTGTAATACAATACCTCCCAATCTATACATAAGAGAAAAAAAAAAGACATGAATTACAACATTTTATAGCCTATACTTCTAGCTGTAAAACTAGTGTAACAGGTAGACCAATAAATGCCAGAGCTTCATCAAGGGTTATTGTGGTTCTTTGTTCAGACCACAGACCTTCCTCTTCTGTCCTGAGAACAGCTGTGAGCCCCTCATAAAAAACAAAGCAACAAAGTTTGTTTTTTAATACTCAAGACCCGTCATATGCTGGTCTGTGGGACCCCTCCCCCCCCAACAATCCTTCCATGACCCCCTCGGGGGTTAAGAATCACTGCCCTAGGGGATATGATGTGTGTCTATATTTTCCTTGACCTGTCGGTACATTAGAAGACAAGGTCATCATGATCAGCTGCCTTTCATTCCCCAAGTTCAGAAAGAGCCAGGTACTCATTTCTACGAGCAGGGGACAGAAGCTTCCAAACAGATTCAAACCCTGGACTGTCATCCCCATAAATAAGCGCATCAACCATTTTGCCACTCAAGAGCCACATTTATGTTGGCACGAGTACATTTTGTGGAATTCATGTCTCATATTTTTTATTAGGCTCCGTCTCAAGTTCTTGAACAAATATGGACACAATATCACGAACTTAATGGAAAAGCATTGTTATCTTGTGTAACAAAGCAAGATTTTAACTTGTGTGTAATTTCACAACCTTCACACTCCAGTCCAGCCAGCCGTAAATATGTGGACCTGACATACTTGAGTTAGGCAAGCTGCTTCTAAATTCTAAGATCGTCTCTTGACACGGGGGGAGAGGGGAGAACACCTGAGTACAGTGCATACACACAAGTGATTGTATTAATGCATTCCCACTATACATGAATGTATCAACTGATATAAGCTGATGTTCAGGTAAAAATCATCCTCTTGCTTATAACAGAACTCAGGACAAGTTTGAGGCTGGATTTGGAGTCAAGCTTGGAACACCCTACAATCATGATTCTTCTCTAATATAGTCTGCAGCTTGGAACACCCTACAATCATGATTCTTCTCTAACATAGTCTGCAGCTTGGAACACCCTACAATCATGATTCTTCTCTAACATAGTCTGCAGCTTGGAACACCCTACAATCATGATTCTTCTCTAACATAGTCTGCAGCTTGGAACACCCTACAACCATGATTCTTCTCTAACATAGTCTGCAGCTTGGAACACCCTACAACCATGATTCTTCTCTAATATAGTCTGCAGCTTGGAACACCCTACAACCATGATTATTCTCTAATATAGTCTGCAGCTTGGAACACCCTACAACCATGATTCTTCTCTAACATAGTCTGCAGCTTGGAACACCCTACAACCATGATTCTTCTCTAATATAATTTGCAGCTTGGAACAACCTATAATCATGATTCTTCTCTAATATAATTTGCAGCTTGGAACACCCTACAACCATGATTCTTCTCTAATATAATTTGCAGCTTGGAACACCCTACAACCATGATTCTTCTCTAATATAATTTGCAGCTTGGAACAACCTATAATCATGATTCTTCTCTAATATAATTTCCAGCTTGGAACACCCTACAACCATGATTCTTCTCTAATATAATTTGCAGCTTGGAATAACCTATAATCATGATTCTTCTCTAATATAATTTGCAGCTTGGAACCCTACAACCATGATTTCTAAAAACATGCCAAAAACATTGCCTCTGTATACATTTGTGTGCAATTCAAGCGCTGTGTTTGTCAGTAGCTGGCATATACACTTACAATCAATGCAAAATAAAGCAATATACACACAGAACAAATACAGTGGCATATATAAATGCAATGCAGATGAACACACTACTTCAGTACAAGCTCATCAGATGAGATCAGAAAGTGTAATACTACCTCCCAATCTATACATAAGAGAAAAAAAAAGACAAATTACAACATTTTATAGCCTATACTCTAGCTGTAAAACTAGTGAACAGGTAGACCAAAATGCCAGAGCTTCATCAAGGGTTATTGTGGTCTTTGTTCAGACCACAGACCTCCTCTTCTGCCTGAGAACAGCTGTGAGCCCTCATAAAAAACGCAAAAAAAGTTTGTTTTTTAATACTCAAGACCCATCATATGCTGGTCTGTGGGACCCCCCCCCCCCCCAACAATCCTTCCATGACCCCCGGGGGGTAAGAATCACTGCCCTAGGGGATATGATGTGTGTCTATATTTCCTTGACCTGTCGGTACATTAGAAGACAAGGTCATCATCATGATCAGCTGCCTTCATTCCCCAAGTCAGAAAGAGCCAGGTTAACTCATTCTACGAGCAGGGGACAGAAGCTTCCAAACAGATTCAAACCCTGGACTGTCATCCCCATAAATAAGCACATCAACCATTTTGCCACTCAAGAGCCACATTTATGGCATGAGTACATTTGTGGAATGTCTCATATTTTTATTAGGCTCCGTCTAAGTTCTGAAAAATATGGACACAATATCACGAACTTAATGGAAAAGCATTGTTACCTGTGTAACAAAGCAAGATTTTAATTGTGTGTAATTTCACAACCTTCACACTCCAGTCCAGCCAGCCGTAATATGGGACCTGACATACTTGAGTTAGGCAAGCTGCTTCTAAATTCTAAGATCGTCTCTTGACACAGGGGGGGGGGGGAGAGAACACTGAGTACAGTGCATACACACAAGTGATGAATGCTTCCCACTATCATGAATGTATCACCTGATATAAGCTGATGTTCAGGTAAAAATCATCCTCTTGCTTATAACAGAACTCAGGACGGATTTGAGGTTTTGGATATTAGGATGTCAAGCTTGGAACACCCTACAACATGATTCTTCTCTAATATAGTCTGTAGCTTGGAACACCCTACAATCATGATTCTTCTCTAATATAGTCTGTAGCTTGGAACACCTACAATCATGATTCTTCTCTAATATAGTCTGTAGCTTGGAACACCCTACAATCATGTTCTTCTCTAATATAGTCTGCAGCTTGGAACACCTACAATCATGGTTCTTCTCTAATATAGTCTGCAGCTGGAACACCCTACAACCATGGTTCTTCTCTAATAGTCTGCAGCTTGGAACACCCTACAATCATGATTCTTCTTAACATAGTCTGTAGCTTGGAACACCCTACAATCATGGTTCTTCTCTAACATAGTCTGTAGCTTGGAACACCCTACAATCATGGTTCTTCTCTAACATAGTCTGCAGCTTGGAACACCCTACAATCATGGTTCTTCTCTAATATAGTCTGCAGCTTGGAACACCCTACAATCATGATTCTTCTCTAATATAGTCTGTAGCTTGGAACACCCTACAATCATGATTCTTCTCTAATATAGTCTGTAGCTTGGAACACCCTACAACCATGATTCTTCTCTAATATAGTCTGTAGCTTGGAACACCCTACAACCATGATTCTTCTCTAATATAGTCTGTAGCTTGGAACACCCTACAATCATGGTTCTTCTCTAATATAGTCTGCAGCTTGGAACACCCTACAATCATGGTTCTTCTCTAACATAGTCTGCAGCTTGGAACACCCTACAATCATGATTCTTCTCTAATATAGTCTGCAGCTTGGAACACCCTACAACCATGATTCTTCTCTAATATAGTCTGCAGCTTGGAACACCCTACAACCATGATTCTTCTCTAATATAGTCTGCAGCTTGGAACACCCTACAACCATGATTCTTCTCTAATATAGTCTGCAGCTTGGAACACCCTACAACCATGATTCTTCTCTAATATAGTCTGCAGCTTGGAACACCCTACAACCATGATTCTTCTCTAATATAGTCTGCAGCTTGGAACACCCTACAATCATGATTCTTCTCTAATATAGTCTGCAGCTTGGAACACCCTACAACCATGATTCTTCTCTAATATAGTCTGCAGCTTGGAACACCCTACAACCATGATTCTTCTCTAATATAGTCTGCAGCTTGGAACACCCTACAATCATGATTCTTCTCTAATATAGTCTGCAGCTTGGAACACCCTACAACCATGATTCTTCTCTAATATAGTCTGCAGCTTGGAACACCCTACAACCATGATTCTTCTCTAATATAGTCTGCAGCTTGGAACACCCTACAACCATGATTCTTCTCTAATATAGTCTGCAGCTTGGAACACCCTACAATCATGATTCTTCTCTAATATAGTCTGCAGCTTGGAACACCCTACAACCATGATTCTTCTCTAATATAGTCTGCAGCTTGGAACACCCTACAACCATGATTCTTCTCTAATATAGTCTGCAGCTTGGAACACCCTACAACCATGATTCTTCTCTAATATAGTCTGCAGCTTGGAACACCCTACAACCATGATTCTTCTCTAATATAGTCTGCAGCTTGGAACACCCTACAACCATGATTCTTCTCTAATATAGTCTGCAGCTTGGAACACCCTACAACCATGATTCTTCTCTAATATAGTCTGCAGCTTGGAACACCCTACAACCATGATTCTTCTCTAATATAGTCTGCAGCTTGGAACACCCTACAACCATGATTCTTCTCTAATATAGTCTGCAGCTTGGAACACCCTACAACCATGATTCTTCTCTAATATAGTCTGCAGCTTGGAACACCCTACAATCATGATTCTTCTCTATATAGTCTGCAGCTTGGAACACCCTACAATCATGATTCTTCTCTAATATAGTCTGCAGCTTGGAACACCCTACAACCATGATTCTTCTCTAATATAGTCTGCAGCTTGGAACACCCTACAATCATGATTCTTCTCTAATATAGTCTGCAGCTTGGAACACCCTACAATCATGATTCTTCTCTAATATAGTCTGCAGCTTGGAACACCCTACAATCATGATTCTTCTCTAATATAGTCTGCAGCTTGGAACACCCTACAATCATGATTCTTCTCTAATATAGTCTGTAGCTTGGAACAATCAGGATTCTTCTCTAATATAGTCTGTAGCTTGGAACACCCTACAATCATGATTCTTCTCTAATATAGTCTGTAGCTTGGAACACCCTACAATCATGATTCTTCTCTAATATAATTTGCAGCTTGGAACACCTTACAATCATGATTCTTCTCTAATATAATTTGCAGCTTGGAACACCCTACAATCATGATTCTTCTCTAATATAATTTGCAGCTTGGAACACCCTACAATCATGATTCTTCTCTAATATAATTTGCAGCTTGGAACACCCTACAATCATGATTCTTCTCTAATATAATTTGCAGCTTGGAACACTCTACAATCATGATTCTTCTCTACCTTGGAACACCCTACAGTCATGATTCTTCTCTAATACAGCATGTAGCTTGGAACACCCTACAATCATGATTCTTCTCTAATACAGTCTGCAGCTACTGAAAACTGAATCCAGATGACAAAAAAGTAAACTGCAGGCATTATACCTGATACAGAAATGATACAAACTAGAATACTGATACCACACAACATCAAATGACAAATCTAACTGTCCAACACAAGATAAAATTATATCACACATCATCAAATGACAAATCTAACTGTCCAACACAAGATAAAATTATATCACACATCATCAAATGACAAATCTAACTGTCCAACACAAGATAAAATTATATCACACATCATCAAATGACAAATCTAACTGTCCAACACAAGATAAAATTATATCACACATCATCAAATGACAAATCTAACTGTCTAACATAAGATAAAGTTATATCACACATCGTAAAATGACAAATCTAACTGTCCAACAAAAAAATAAAGATCATTTACACAGCTTCAAATGACAAATCTAAGTGTCAAGTACAGATTAAAATCTATTTACAACAACATCAAGTGACAAAACTGTCCAACAAAAAAGGTTAGAAACTGTCACAGAATATAACTGACCTGCTTCTCACTGCCACCTCCAGCAAAATTAGTGAGGGCTTCCAAAACTCTGGGCTGCTTGACCGTGCCATACCCTAGCTTCTGACCCATGAACTGATTGCCAGAACTTAACTCCAATGCTGACCTGGTCACAAATAAACATATAACAATTACCTGAACAGGATCAAAGAAAACAAAATTATAATGATCAAAAAGAAACTTAGAATGAATAAGTGAAAAAAAAGATGTTCCTTACAAAATTTTTGTGGTTTACAAAAAAACCAAAAAATTGGTTAATGTTCCCCTTTTTTGACTAGGCAAACGATGCAAAATGTTTCCTAATTAAGCATCTATATGTACTTACTTGTTCTCAAAGTTTATATTTTGTCTCAACCACTAACACATCTTCATTATCTACATGTAATTTCATAAGAAGTGAGAGAGAGAGAGAGAGAGAGAGAGAGAGAGAGTGTGAGTGGTGATCTTCCACTGATGTTCTGAGTCTTATGTAGTCATCTACCACATTAGGTTCCTGCCGAAGTACTAATGCAGCAAAAATGACATAAACAAATACTAGAGGCTAATATACTGAACACATTTAGAAAGCACAGCTGAAGACAGTGGAGTACTATGGAAGATATACTCGAACACAAACAGACAGAACACAGCAAGTGTATAATAGTACAAATATGGATATACAGATCGGAACCTGAATAAGAAAAATGTACAAAGCAGCAACAAATGCTGGTATATGACACAAGATAAGAATAACACAAATATCTTATAAAAATATAAGAACAGCATATAATGATACTATTATGGATAAATCTGCTCCCCCCCCCCACAAAAATTAAAGTATACAAGAAAGAAGAGAAAGGTAAAGCTGGTTGTCACTATGACATAATGAAAAACAATGTAGAAGTCATCTTTACACAAACCACAAATATTTTACAAAAACATTATACCTGATACAGAAATGATACAAACTAGAATACTGATACCACACAACATCAAATGACAAATTCAATTGTCCAACACAAGATAAAGTTATACCACACAACATCAAATGACAAATTCAATTGTCCAACACAAGATAAAGTTATACCACACAACATCAAATGACAAACCTAACTGTCCAACACAAGATAAAGTTATACCACACAACATCAAATGACAAACCTAACTGTCCAACACAAGATAAAATTATATCACACATCATCAAATGACAAATCTAACTGTCTAACATAAGATAAAGTTATATCACACATCGTAAAATGACAAATCTAACTGTCCAACAAAAAAATAAAGATCATTTACACAGCTTCAAATGACAAATCTAAGTGTCAAGTACAGATTAAAATCTATTTACAACAACATCAAGTGACAAAACTGTCCAACAAAAAAGGTTAGAAACTGTCACAGAATATAACTGACCTGCTTCTCACTGCCACCTCCAGCAAAATTAGTGAGGGCTTCCAAAACTCTGGGCTGCTTGACCGTGCCATACCCTAGCTTCTGACCCATGAACTGATTGCCAGAACTTAACTCCAATGCTGACCTGGTCACAAATAAACATATAACAATTACCTGAACAGGATCAAAGAAAACAAAATTATAATGATCAAAGAAACTTAGAATGAATAAGTGAAAAAAAAGATGTTCCTTACAAAATTTTTGTGGTTTACAAAAAAAACCAAAAAATTGGTTAATGTTCCCCTTTTTTGACTAGGCAAACGATGCAAAAATGTTTCCTAATTAAGCATCTATATGTACTTACTTGTTCTCAAAGTTTATTATTTTGTCTCAACCACTAACACATCTTCATTATCTACATGTAATTTCATAAGAAGTGAGAGAGAGAGAGAGAGAGTGTGAGTGGTGATCTTCCACTGATGTTCTGAGTCTTATGTAGTCATCTACCACAATTAGGTTCCTGCCGAAGTACTAATGCAGCAAAAATGACATAAACAAATACTAGAGGCTAATATACTGAACACATTTAGAAAGCACAGCTGAAGACAGTGGAGTACTATGGAAGATATACTCGAACACAAACAGACAGAACACAGCAAGTGTATAATAGTACAAATATGGATATACAGATCGGAACCTGAATAAGAAAAATGTACAAAGCAGCAACAAATGCTGGTATATGACACAAGATAAGAATAACACAAATATCTTATACAAAATATAAGAACAGCATATAATGATACTATTATGGATAAATCTGCTCCCCCCCCCCACAAAAATTAAAGTATACAAGAAAGAAGAGAAATGGTAAAGCTGGTTGTCACTATGACATAATGAAAAACAATGTAGAAGTCATCTTTACACAAACCACAAATATTTTACAAAAAACATTATACCTGATACAGAAATGATAAAAACTAGAAGACTGATACCACACAGCATCAAATGACAAATTCAATTGTCCAACACAAGATAAAGTTATACCACACAACATCAAATGACAAATTCAATTGTCCAACACAAGATAAAGTTATACCACACAACATCAAATGACAAACCTAACTGTCCAACACAAAATAAAGTTATACCAATCAACATCAAATGACAAACCTAACTGTCCAACACAAAATAAAGTTATACCACACATCATCTGTTAACTGTTAACCTGGTGTCATCCTACATACACTTGATTCATTTTTATGTGAATATACAGTTTTTCTCTTAATATACTGACATCTGTTCTCAATGTACTTTGTTATGCATCACCAACAGACCAAAAAAATTATATTTAAATTTTTTTATGTAGTATCCTCTAGTCAAAGGTACCATAAGCATTTTGCTTTTTAATTTCTGACAAGTGGCTTGACTGAAACATAATGGTAGCAAGCAGGGTCATGGAGTGTGTCAAACCTTCTTACATTTTTCTGTTTACTCCCACATAAACAGTAATTTCTACTGTCTCTTACCTACACAAACAGTTTATTTCTACTTCTCTTACCTACACAAACAGTTTATTTCTACTTCTCTTACCTACACAAACAGTTTATTTCTACTGTCTCTTACTTACACAAACAGTTTATTTCTACTGTCTCTTACCTACACAAACAGTTTATTTCTACTTCTCTTACCTACACAAACAGTTTATTTCTACTTCTCTTACCTACACAAACAGTTTATTTCTACTTCTCTTACCTACACAAACAGTTTATTTCTACTTCTCTTACCTACACAAACAGTTTATTTCTACTGTCTTACCTACACAAACAGTTTATTTCTACTTCTCTTACCTACACAAACAGTTTATTTCTACAGTCTCTTACCTACACAAACAATTTATTTCTACTGTCTCTTACCTACACAAACAGTTTATTTCTATTATCTCTAATAAATGTTATTAACAGAAATGTGAGGCATGTGTAGACTAGTTGACAGTGACCTATCCTCTATCAGAAGGTTGTGAGTTCAAGACAAACTACTGGTGATCTGTCCTCTATCAGAAGGTTGTGAGTTCAAGACAAACTACTGGTGATCTATCAGAAGGTTGTGAACTCAAGACAAACTACTGGTCGCCTATCCTCTATCAGAAGGTTGTGAACTCGAGACAAACTACTGGTCATCTATTCTCTATCAGAAAGTTGTGAGTTCAAGACAAACTATTGGTCATCTATCAAACAGGCACCTTAGACTTTCAATGAGGGAAAACTGCCCCCAGAGATGGAGAATATACACTGGCAGAGCAAAGTACATCAGACACATCTGTCAGCAAACGATGCGGAAAACAGGATATCATGTGAAGCTTTGTCCCACAAAATGAGACACGGTCAAATCTGGAGAATGTAAACAGGGGAGAAGGGGGGGGGGGGAATGGGGAAAGAGAGAAAAACGATACTTTAATATAAAAACGGTCTAGAGGCTATAAGATCAAAGCTTCACTTACCCTGTTTTAGGAAAAGTTGTAGTTGCATTTGTGCTTAGACCATGCAACTTCCCCCCAGCTGTCGCCAATTTCTGAACATGGATATCAACGACCATGGAACTGGGTGATGAGTCCATACCTGAGGCTAGTTTTTCTGAACAGTTCCTCACACAAGGGAGTTCCAGCATATTAAAATCTTTATTCATTTCTGATATGTTTGAAGGAGAAAATGATTTCTTAAACCCGCGCACTTTTGCTGAAGCTGTTTGTTTCTGCTGTTCGTTTCTAGCTATATCCTGGACAGCATTAGCCTGCTGCTGTTTGTGGTTGGTCCTACACTGCTTGTCGCTGTTCTCCATGAAGGTTCCATCATGCTGGGATAAGGGAAAAGCTGCTTTCTGCTGATAACCATGTATTTGTGAATAAGCTGCCAGAGGTGAATACTGATGATAAGGGTAAGTCCTCCGTGAATCATCATTTCTGAATACTGGCGACTTGGCTGAATTAGAACAAACGTGTTCCAATCGATACTGTTCTATATAGTGTCTCACATCTGTATAATGCCTAAAAACATACTGCGGCTTATTCTTTGTATCACGTGACAATCCGTACTCCTTGTTATTGTTCGCAATATTTTTCTTTGCCTTCAACGGCCTATCAGTTTTTCTGTATACAACATTTGGATCAACATACCACCCACATACTGGCGCTGTTTGGATATCCTTCGCTAGTTTTTGTAATACAGCACTGCTTATTTTGTTTCCACAAGTGTTTGTTTCGCCAGAGATTGCTGTGTTGCTGCTGGAAACTAGAGTGACATTTTTTTCCTGCTGAGTTGTTCGACTGAAGCTATTTTGCGTCTCCTTCATGAATATTTCATCGTCTACTTCCAACAACCTTTGCTGAATTGGGTCATCTCGAAACAAGTTGAACTCTTGATCGTCCGTTTCTTCATGCATGGCTGCACGTATCTACTGGAAATATCAACATCTGAGCTGTTGTAACTGTATCTGAGGTCTATCTCATCTTTAATCACGTATAATGCTACATACTTCCCTAGTGACTTCTGGTCGAGTCTGAGTTCGATTTAAAACCACTTTTAAGGTGCACGAACCGCAGTTGGCAAGCCCTCATATCAACTTCCGCTTTTCCATTTGTTTCACATGAAATTGAACAGATTGGTGTAAATTTACGAGAAATGTCTCAAGATTGAACTAAATGCAGAAAATGACATTTCTTGATTGAAAATTTATATTTGTGCAAGCAATTTTATTTGTTTTCAACAAAGATCTATTTTAAATATTGTTTTAGTATTTGTTTAATTTCTAAAACCAGAGCCATGGTGAGCAATAATCGTGACAGCATTTTACGACAACATGAAGAATTCTTATAATATAAAAACCAATAAAACATAGAATTAAGATGATTTTAAAATATTTTATCTTTAGTCACATTTATAGTTATTTAGTTGCCAGCACATACAATAAATCGCAACACTGTTGCCACATTTAGTTAACAAGAATAGATACTACTTTGCGTTTCTAGACATGCGCAGTGCGTGTGTTGGTACATTCCTGTTTACCTGGACAACTGAATTGTATGTACCTTTGTGAAATAATGCATGAAAACTTGTGAAGTCGAAAATAGCGTTACCTAAATTATGCTCTTTTCAGCTTTCAAACTCTAGAACTACTTGCTTCACTGTCAGTTCTGCTTTTGATTTCTTCCCCTAAAAGATTAAACTGCTTAATCAGATATTATTGCCTTGTATAAAACATATCTAAGCTGGACCTCTTGGCCCAAAACTAATATTCCTCACCGGCGACACTGTGATGATGTATAAGTACACGCCACATGATGGTAGCTAGGATGATCGCGCTAGAGAGATGCACTGTTGCCAAGGCCAGAAAATAAGAAACCACAATCATCGTATTTCAGCTGTTTCAGTCTTGCCTTGTCTTCTTCCTTATATACCTTTTGGTGTTGAGGCTACACATAGATGTCTTGATAGGGTTCAACGATTTGCTTCATGTAATGGGATGTTTAATACTTCTGTAATTTCCTCTCTCCGTCTCTTGCATGGTCGGCCTCTTCCTCTGTTACCAACAAATCTTATTGTGAATGTTTTCTGTGATATACTGTCTGGCAGTAGCCCTGTAACATGGTCAAACCATTTGACTTGCTGTTTTTGGATATAATGTACTACTGATGTTACTCCAACCTTTGCCCTGATGGTATCATTTCTTATTTAGTCTCTTCTTGTCACATTTAGTATTTTCCTTAAACATCTGATTTCTGTCATGATGATTTTGTTAGTGTCCATGTCTGACATTGATAGCACAGAGCTGGGAGGAAAATTGTGTTGTACAGTGCTATATTTCAGTGATGTATTTGTTTTTCAGTAAAGGAGTCATTTGTCCAATGACTTGATTTGCTTTACCACTTCTGTTCTCAATCTCAGCGTCACTTTTCCCCAAAGATGATATTGTGCTACCTCGTTATTTGAAATGTTTCACTTGTTTGAAGGGTTGGTTGTCTAGGAAGATCTTTGTTCAGATTTCTTCTCTCGCTATGGTCATGACTTCCATTTTTTCAGCACTTCATGTTGTGGCTTTTACATGCTCTTGCTAAATTATCCATGTTCTGTTGTAGGTCTTTTTTTATGTGGCTATAAGTGCTTGATTGTCAGCAAAAAGGAGTTTGTTTATGGTCCTCCTATTGTGTAAGTCTTCTGGAAGGTGTTTTGGGTTTATTGGCATTCTTTCTGGGGATGGGCATTTTTGTAGTGGAATTTTTACTATGTATGTTAGCTTCTTTGCAGATGTTGTCAGTGTATGTTATGAATAGTAAGGAAGATTGTACATAACACTGGCTCACTCCAGATTTTATTATGAATGGTGCAGAGTGTCCTACATTTGTTCTAACTGTGCACTGAATGTTTTCATATAGGTTTTTTGCATAGATTTATCAGATGCTCTATGTGTTACTGGTAAGGCATACAAATGACTTACGCAGTGTTAAATGGAGAAAAAGCAAGCTAGCTTGATTCATGTGTTGTGACACCATGACACAGCATAAAAATTTCAAGCTGACATGTATGTCTTGCTAAGGGAAATGGGCTCTCCTGAGTTAAATTCTGCCCTCAAACCACGACAGGCCCAGCAATCCAGCGGCGGATCTCTTTGTTGTTCATAGAAAACACAGGAAGAATAGATGGGCTGTTTCATCCATGAACCGTTAAATTGTGTTTGTAAATACAAGTAATAAAAAATTAAATGTGGTTATCAGGTTTTTATTTCGGTGGAGATTTAAATTTTAAATGCTGTGTAAGCATTTCATAGGTTCTGGTGATTTCTTGATAAAAACATGGCAGTTATGTTTGTATATATTTTTTGTGGGGTTTTAGGACTTTTGTTTGGTAGTGCAAGAGTTTAGTGATGCTCACAGAAGCAACATTTGTGCTGCTTCATACTGACTTGATGTGTTCTCCATAGCAGATAGAGGAGACTGCCAAGAAGTTTGACTTGACATATTTCCCATAGCAGGTAGGGCAGACTGTCAAGAAGTTTGACTTGACATATTTCCCAAGCAGATAGAGGAGACTGCCAAGAAGTTTGACTTTTCATATTTCCCAAGCAGACAGAGGAGACTGCCAAGAAGTTTGACTTGACATATTTCCCAAGCAGATAGAGGAGACTGCCAAGAAGTTTGACTTTTCATGGTAGGGCAGACTGTCAAGAGATCTGACTTGACATATTTCTCTGTAGCAGGTAGGGCAGACTGTCAAGAGATCTGACATGACATATTTCTCTGTAGCAGGTAGACCAAACTGTCAGAAAGTCTAACTTGCAGGTAGGGTAGACTGTCAGAAAGTCTAACTTGCAGGTAGGGTAGACTGTCAGAAAGTCTAACTTGCAGGTAGGGTAGACTGTCAGAAAGTCTAACTTGCAGGTAGGGTAGACTGTCAGAAAGTCTAACTTGCAGGTAGGGTAGACTGTCAGAAAGTCTAACTTGCAGGTAGGGTAGACTGTCAGAAAGTCTAACTTGCAGGTAGGGTAGACTGTCAGAAAGTCTAACTTGCAGGTAGGGTAGACTGTCAGAAAGTCTAACTTGCAGGTAGGGTAGACTGTCAGAAAGTCTAACTTGCAGGTAGGGTAGACTGTCAGAAAGTCTAACTTGCAGGTAGGGTAGACTGTCAGAAAGTCTAACTTGCAGGTAGGGTAGACTGCAAAGAAATCTGACTTGGCATATTTCCCTGTAGGAAGCAGGGGAGACTATCAAGAAATCTCTTTACAAATCCACTCTAGATATCCAAGTACATCTTGTAGCCCCCTGTACTCACTACTTAATACTTATGGTTCAAGATTGTCATGAGATGGACTAAAAAGTTTGTAGCAGTAACATTTCATAAGTTAGTATGTGTACCACTACTACCTGGTAACTCTGCCCCCATTATCTGATATTTGTACCATCACTGCCTGATGTTTGTGCCATCATTATTTGATATTTGTATCAAAACTACTCTGTGTTTGTACCACCATTATTTGGTATCTGTACCTCTTTTGTACTACCATTATCTTGTATTTGTTTCACCACATGCCAGTCGGCATGGCACCTGATGATGATGATAAACACTCAGTGCTTGTACAACTATTACTTAGTATTTTTGTCATCATGACCCCAGTATATCCAGTACCTGGTATTTGTATAATTTTATTTTTAAGATAAAACCCAGTTTTATGTTATTTGTTATATTTCAGATGACAAGAGTTAACATTTCAAGGTTTTATCATTCAGCATGTCTTAGGATAGCTTCATACTACTCTGCAACGAAGCTTTTAGAATTAAAAAATTTTCTATAATCATCACTAACAAACTGAAAATCTATCATCAAAATGCCAAACTCTGTTCTGGCTATTGAAGGAGAAGGTGATATGAAGTACACATCTTCATCCACTATCAGACCACGCATGAAAAAGAAGAGTTCTTTGACGAAATTGAAGGAAAGGAGACAGAAGGAGGCCGACTCATCTGCTAATTCACGACAAGAGAATAATGTCGATGTCACTAGAAGCCCGGAAAATGTTCAGAAGCCGTCAGAATATGCTGTTGAATTATTAAATGTTGAAAAACAAATGGAACACATTTACTCTTCTGTGTCATCAACAAAACAGTCTTCAGAAGAACCAAACAAGCCAAGACCAAAGCCTCGAGGAAGAAGACAATCTTCTGATATTGTGCCTGAAAATAGTTCTGCCACTAAAGGCAGTGAAAATGTGGAACACACAGGAAATGACAGTTCAGACGGTACTACAGTTCAGATATTTAAAAGCCTGAAAATGGACAACGACCAGGAAGCTACTCTTGAATCTACTGTCAGTCAAAGCAGTTTTCTTCCTAGGCCACCATCTACTCCTCGTACGTCAAGGTCAAATCCACGAACTCCTAAAGGTTTTGTTGTGGCTGGGAAAGGTGAGAGGAAGATCAGAGAACTGTGCGGTGAGAAGGGAATTCGAGAACCATGCTCATCAGGAGATGAACATGAACTAGAGGTGGAGGAGAAAAAGGAAAAGAGTAACAAAATCAATCATGGATTGGTCAGTGACACTATGCCAGTTTTAGACTCACTATCTACAGTAGACACTGTTTATGTTAGCAGAGAGAAATCTGTCTCCTCAAGTGACATTGAATCTAAAAATAGTGAGAAGTTGAAGCAGAGGTTGAAATGTACAGGAGGTGACTTAAGTGGCCGAGAAGTTATACATGAGCAAGAATGTCCTGAGTTTGACAGCACATATTTAAACTATAGTTTGACCCACTTTGACACTCACTATATGAATTCTAATAATAATGGTAACACTGAAGCAGATATCTCGGTGATGAAAGAGGATGGTTGTTCTGTGGATGAATCTCCAGAAGATAAAGCCCTCGAGTCTGCCAGTCGTCCTATGAGTAGGAAGTCAAACAGACATCTTGGCCAGATATCTGCCTCTTCTGTTTCAGATTTTGGCATAACAGTTGATAAAAACAGTCCATACTCCAGCCCATCTCATTTTTCAGGACAAACAAATGGTCATGCTGGTTTTGATCATGATAACAGAGAGAATAACTCTTTGGTGCTCAGTGATCATTGGGCACATCCACCTAATGACAATAGTTCCACCCAGTTATTGCACACCTCTTCTCCACTAAAGCTTCATTCAGTGCAGTCACCTCCCAAAACAGTCCGCCTTAGCCCAATCAGCCCAAGATCACGCCCGCCACCACTTCCAGATCAGTTCTCATCAAGGAGTTTAAGAACAATGTATAAAATAGATCCTGAAATCAATTCGGTTGTTGGCACACCTCGTTTTAAATCATACATGGACAAATCTGACTAGGTTCTCACAGCAACGGAGATCTTGTGTCACAAAAGTCATTTGCCTCAACCAGTGTGTTGCCAGTTATAACTGTTCAAGAGGCAAGGTCAAGGTCAGCATTACTTTTTTTGTTTTTGTTATTTCATTAAATGCCACAAGATTTTAGAGTTACTGACAGTAGACAAGGATGAAAATAATACATGCAAAAAAAAAACAAACTACAATTTTGTTTTTCCTGCATGTACAGTAATATATGAAAATAAGAATTTATAATTGTCAGCAATTTTGTTTAATAAGTCTTCTTGCTAGCAGGGAAGCTGATCCAGTTTGTCAGTTACCAAGGATACTTTTATACAGGCTACTATGTACACATTCAAAATATCCTATAGAGCTGCATGTCTAGAAACAACACTTCAGAAGTGTACTGCAGGAGTGTTTACCTAAGGCAGATGTATGTCACCAGACCTGCCCAGAGGGTTTAGATCGGAGGCAGAGATTTGCTACTAAATCTGGAGATGTCCTTCCCCTAACACTGGCATCAGGGCTCCAGATTTAGCATGATCAAAAATACACTGAAACTGAAGATGTAGTTGAGTAATTCAGTATCTTACAGTTTCAAATAGTATTTGTAAGCTTAAAAACTCATTAACAGAATTGATATCCATTTTAGTTCAACTACGTTGAAGTCTGCCATAATTGACTGCTTTGAGATATAAATTCCAGTTAATCTTGTGTTACCTACATCTTGAACTGTCTTGGAAGAGAAAGTGAGTAAGATGAAAGAGAAAAAAAAAAGAGCAATAAAGCAGAAAGAACTACAGGAAAGAGATTTTAAATTAATGATTTTAGAAAAAAGAGAGAAAAGGACATTAAAAAAAAAATTAAGCAAGCATCTTTGATAAGAAGATTTTGTTGAGAAATTGATTAAAATATTACACTGCACTTATGTTTGAAAAGCAGAATGTAAATAAAAGTCTTAGTAAAATAACAGTAAAATCCAAATAATAAATTATTATTATTATTAATCATTATTTTCGTAAAAATGTGTAATGCAAAGTCAGTAGTACAAAGGTTCAAGTCTTCCGAGATGAAACTTGCCCAGCTGAGTCTGACAGATTTGGCGCAGAATCAGCAACAAATCTGAAAGGCAGCAAGAACAAGAAAGTAAAAGTAAAGGTTACCCCTGTTGTGCCACGGAGGCAGTTGTGGGATATAGCGTTAGAGCCCATATTTCCTTGACCTATCAGCATACCAGAGCTGATCAGCATCACACCTGACAGCCTTTTCTTCCCTGGCTCCAACAAGAAAGTGTTAAGAGATATAACAACAAACTCCCAACAGCTGGGAACCCTTTGCTTTTTTTTTCCAGAATGTTGTATCATTTGTATACTAAATCATTTATTTTCATATATGAATCTAGAAATAACCTGGAAGGAAGTGTGATCATTGGTTCACCATCGGTACTTGGGGCAGACGAGCTTGATCGATACTTTCCAGATAGAAAAGTTAACGTTTTTGTAGGAACATGGAATATGAATGAACTGAAGGTAAGTTGGAGATCTGTTGTTCCTCTCCCCCCGCCCCTAGAGAAGAAAAATTTCACATGAAAAGGCAACATCTAATTCTTTTTTTTTGTTGTTTGTTTCATAATTTCATGAGAATGGTTGTAGCGACAGTTAGCTGATGGTTAACAAGAAAAAAGAAGAGACACAAAAAGAGTTAAAAAAGCACAAAAACCAGAGACAAAATTTGTCACCTGTAACATATAAGAAATAGGTAAAACACAGAATCCATGTCCATTACCTAAAGGTGTTAACTCCAGGGAACATGTTAACATTCATTAAAACACAGAAATGAACAAAGTATAATATCCACAGAAGAAATGAGTTTTAAATGTTTTGTTTAAGGTTTAAAGTAAGAACAATAATCTTGGCTGTTTTTGTCTTAGCTAAGACAGTTCTGAGGCAAGTAGAGTTAACTGTGGTAGCTGCAGACAACACAGAGGTAGCTACTGACAATGCTGTTTGTGATAGCAGCAGACAACGCAGTGGTAACTGCTGACAATGCTGTTTGAGGTAGCTGCAGACAACACAGCGGTAGCTGCAGACAATGCTGTTTGAGGTAGCTGCTGACAATGCTGTATGTGGTAGCTGCAGACAATGCTGTTTAAGGTAGCTGCTGATAGTGATGTTTGTGGTAGCTGCTGACAGTGCTGTTTGTGGCAGCTGCAGACAATCCTGTTTGAGGTAGCTGCAGACAATGCTGTTTGAGGTAGCTGCAGACAATGCTGTTTGAGGTAGCCGCAGACACTGCTGTTTGAGGTAGCTGCTGACAATGCTGTTTGAGGTAGCTGCTGACAATCGTTCAGCTGAGCAGCATTTTTCAGGGTATATCGGTCCAGCATTTGAATGGTGTAATCAGTCATTGTAAGAGGCATGACAAAAGCATCTTAGAGGAATTTGATGTGGATGAACTGGATCCTCAGTTCCATCTAGAAAAGCAAGTGATGTAAAATGATTTGATGATCTAGAGAGAAGAGTAATGGAGGGGTGTGGTTCATGGGAAATGAAAGAGAGGCCGATCAAGGAGACAGTGGGTCCAGGACATCACTGACACATCAAACACCATTGAAACTGGCCTTCTGGCTCAACAGTGAGATATCTTGAGAGAGTAATATTCAATAATGGACTCACCATTTGAGTAATGAATTGATCATAATAACAATAACCACTTGAATAAATGAATTGGTTAGAATAACAATCAACCACTTGAATAAATGAATTGGTTAGAATAACAATCAACCAGTTGTATAAATTAATCAGTCAGAATAACAATCATCCACTTGTATAAATGAGTTTGTCAGAACAACAATAACCACTTGAATAAATTAATTGATCAGAATAACAGTAACCACTTGAATAAATTAATTGGTCAGAATAATAATAACCACTTGCAATAACCACATGAATAAATGAATTGGTCAGAATAATAATAACCACTTGTATAAATGAACTGTTCAGAATGATCAATCGTGTTTATGTTGCAAGGTCCAGACACTTTATACTTAGTCACTTGTTGTCATTTTTGTTTGATAATAAAGAGATGGAAATAACGAGGTTTATTTTATGTTGTACATTCATGAAACTACAAACTTGAACTATATGGCAGGTTTCTGGTGAGTACAAGTTTATAAGTTTATCATTCTTTCTAATACATTTTTCAGAATACCTTTCTTTTGTCTTTTGATATGTCTAGAATAATTTTCAGGTTGCTTTTGTTATTTCTTTTTATTTGTTTTGTAAAATTTCTTGTATCATGTGGTACTTCTTATCTAGGATGTAGCATCATCTATTGATGATTTCATCCTCCCTATAAAATGTGACTTTGTGCAGGACATTTATGCCATAGGAACACAGGAAAACACCATGAACAAGTAAGTTATGGGAAAATTTCTCCAAAATGGTTTGTTGAGATAAGTAGCTCAGTCAACAGTGAATTGCCTTTTCATCTTACATTTCTTTTTTTTTTTTTTTAAATTGTGAGCTGTCATCAGTCAACTTAGCTGTACAAATGGTTAGTCAGTATTCTAGTGTTGGGGAAAATAGCCCTCAAAAATGAAGAATGTTTGTGACCTGTCACCAGGTAACATAATTGTACAAATAGGTACTCAGCATTCTAGTGCTGGGGAAAACAGATTTGGTTGCAGAGAAAGGCACACTTTTGCACCATACATATGGCTGTAAGTGAATAAAAAGACTCAGTGGGTTGAAGTACCAAAAAAAAAAAATATGATTGCAGTGGAATGTACGGTAAGAATAAGTGAGTATTGGGGAGGGGGGTCTGGGTGGTTTAGAAATTAAACATCAGGCTAATGAGCAAAGAGCTGTGAGTTTGAATCCCATGAGATGGTTGCATTTTTACCATTTAAAAAAAAAAATTGTGAGTTGTTGTTTTATTAGTTATCTCCCCATTGTGCACTTCAGGGCATGCAGGCAGGTACAACGAAGCTGAATTATGTTTTTATGTTTATTTAAATAATAAATACATTTTATGAAGACGAGTTGCAATCAATATATGTTCAGTTTCTCATTTTCTTTCTTGTTTTCCTCCATGCACTCAAAGGAAGGAGTGGGAAATTAAGATTCAGGAAACTCTCGGTTCATCACATGTGATGTATCATTCTGTATCCATTGGTTCCCTGCATTTAGCAGTCTATATTCGTCGAGATCTCATCTGGTTCTGCACAGGTGGGTTTTATTTATTGATATATGAGGGTTATACTGAAAGTCGTGAGCCAAAATTTTTTTAAAATCAGAATTTATAGATAGAGAAAATATAAATGTATCACCATAACCTGCATCCTTTTCTTCACTTTTAAATATAATCTCCATTTCTCTGCAAAAATTTTTCCCATCGCTCTACAAGTTTGAAAATACCCTCCCGGTAGAATTCCATTCCAGCTGACCGACGGCACAGATGCACTGCTTTCTGGATGTTCTCTCCTGTGGGACCCAGTGAGCACAAACTTTTCTATAGCCTAGGGTTTCAATCATTTCCTGTACTGCATTGTGTCCTATTCCAAGATTTACAGTGATTTCAGATACTGTGACATTTCTGTCTTCTTTAATGATGTTGTCAACCCTTTTCCATGTTGCTTTCAGTGGAGGCAGTTTGAGGGCAACCACAGCGAGGCATATCTTGGATGCTCATGTTTCCATCTTTGAAATGTTTCACCCATCTTCAAACACTGCTAGCACCCATACACACATATCCATAAGCAAGTTGAAGTCTTTAGTGAATTTCAGCAGCGGGGACTTCCTCTTTAACGAGGAACTCAGTAACAGCATGCTGATGAAACTAAACTTCGGCACCCGCCATTTTGTTTCTGCTCCGCATGGTCATGTGACACATGATAGTGATGTCATGAAGTGCAAAGGATGCAGATTAATGTGATACATTTATATTTTCTCTATCTATAAATTCTGATTTTTAAAATATTTTTGCTCATGACTTTTGGTATGACCCTCATAATAAGTAACTGAGTTGACGAAAACCAGGTAATGATAGACTGATCTGGTAAACAAATTTCCACCCCACTTCCCGCCTTAGAAGCAGTTAAGATTAAAGAAATATAAAATTTCACAAAATAAGTTTTGTGATTTTAGTGCAAGGAGATGAGCAGATTTTTGTAGTTTATGTGATCTAGCCTGAGACAGGGGACATGTGATCTAACTTGAGACAAGGGACATGTGATCTAACTTGAGATAAGGGACATGTGATCCAACTAGAGACAAGGGACATGTGATCTAACTTGAGATAAGGGACATGTGATCCAACTAGAGACAAGGGACATATGATCTAACTTGAGACAAGGGACATGTGATCTAACTTGAGATAAGGGACATGTGATCCAACTAGAGACAAGGGACATGTGATCTAACTTGAGACAAGGGACATGTGATCTAACTTGAGACAAGGGACATGTGATCTAACTTGAGACAAGGGTCATGTGATCTAACTTGAGACAAGGGTCATGTGATCTAACTTGAGAGAAGGGACATGTGATCTAAAGGGACATGAGATGTATTCTGAGGAGACAAGGGACTTTAGATGTGATCTTAGGAGACAAGGGACATGAGATGTAACCTAAGAAGACAAGGAAAATGATGACACTTTTCAACTTCTAAAATGATTTTAAACCAGGGAGATGCTTTTCCTACATCTTCTTGGCAGTTAATATAGAGAAAGGACCTTGTTTATTTTGCATTGCCCCCCCCCCCCCCTTGATCAGTTGATTGGCCCTGTAGGAAGGACAGTATCCATACATCTGAAAAGCTAGCAGAAAGGAGGGTAGACAACTGTCTTCCTTAGGGTACCTCACTTAGGATTTTTCTGTCAAGGTTTGCTCTCATTGCCGTTGACTCTCCCATGCTACTCAGAAGCCACTTGTAGTACTGTTTATGTCATTCTGCCCCAGGCATACCTAACCAGACTCACTGCCCAAGCATAGGCTGACTTTGATTGATATAATATGTTTCAGTTCCAGAAGATGACGTAATATCTCTCAGAGCTGTGGCAGTGGTCAAGACTAAGGGAGCAATTGGAATCTGCTTCACTTTGTTTGGAACCTCATATCTTTTCATCAATTGTCACTTGACATGTGAGTAATGACATCTTTTGACATTTATACTGGTTTCTGTTGACAAGCCATATATGTAGATGTATGTGGATAGACAAAATTTATTTATGTTGTGTAATAATTGTATTGACTCTTTTGTTGTACATAATGTTGTTGGTGCTATGTCAGATGGGGCTGCTTGTTGAGATCTTTATCCTTTGCAAATAAAGTTTGTTTATTCTTTAGTAACTGTTAATAGAGATTATGCTGGTGTTTTCATTTGATAGATATGCTTTAATTACTGCCCACTGTTGTCTTTACATGATTTCATTATTGTCTGCTATTGTAGAAATGCTGTTGTTGTCTGTTGCATAATTTCATTGTCTACTTTTGTTGATATGCCATTGTTGTCTGTTTCATAATTTCATTATTGTCTGCTGTTGTAGATATGCCATTGACAGTTTACATGATTTCATTATTGTCTTCTGTTGTAAATTTGATATTTGTTTCTTCAGATTCTAGTGAGATTGGTGAAGTATAAATTGATGATGAGAAGAGTTTAGTAATCAAACCAATAATTAGAGAGTAAATTGGATAGGTCTGAACTCAGAAATTGTAGAGAAAGCCTAAAAAATTAAAGACAGTGCTCTTCAGATTTGAGAAAATGAAAAATAACAAGAAAACTGTGGACTCCGTCAGGACAAGCAACTGCCTAGCAGATATAAGAGTATAGTTGCAAGACAGTGATCTGACACACCAAGACAGTGATCTGACACACCAAGACAGTGATCCGACACACCAAGACAGTGATCCGACACACCAAGACAGTGATCCGACACACCAAGACAGTGATCCGACACACCAAGACAGTGATCTGACACACCAAGACGAGCATACACCAACACTAAGAAACCACATTTGCTATGTTGGCTATTATTTGTTCTTTGACCAAAACTGAGACAGTTTGAGAACCACTGATTTAGAATATTGTTCTCTACATTATTCTTTTATTTCAGTGGGTGTTTCTCTGTTTTTTTATATGCTTATTTTACAGCCGGGCCGAGTGGAGAGCACAGATCATTAGCTCACTGTCTCCATCAAGAAAAACAGTATACTTTTAACTGCTACTCCCAAACAACCATTTATGCTCATTTCCTATGGTAATTTTTCACACTTGTCTAAAATTATCAAATGTCTTTCTAGCTGACAGAGACAATGACACATCTCGCAAGAAAATTCGTCTCGGAGACTACCATAAGGTTCTCACTGAGATGAAACTTCCAAAGTTGCCAGAAAACTCTACTACATCCGAGAAACCAGGTACAAATTCTAAAAGTGAGTTTTACTTGATGATTTCACTATTTTTGCTTGTAATCTTGAGTTTTGATGAAACTAGGCATTCTTTTGCTGTGCTTTCATGTGTCTGGTTTCTCTCTCTCTATCTCTCCCTCCCTCCCTCTCTCTCTTTCATCTCATACACACACACATGCATGCACACACACACAGAAAAAGAGAAAATTTGATTGGTTCACAGGTTAAATATGAAGGTCTTCTTCTTCGTTCGTTTCTACCATCAAGATCGTCCCGTGATCCTGCTGAATTTACTCCTGTGGTCCTCGATGTGTCCCTTGGTCCCCTGTGGTCCCAGAGAACTGGGAAGTGGAGATAATTTGATGCTGTTGTGTAAAATGTCACAGTTTATGTCACATGGTGATTGATTGATCTGTAAGTGTCCATAAACATGAAGTGTCCGTAGACATGGATGGATGGATATATTATCCAAGTTTTAACACTGAGACTAGATGTTGATGCTGAAGATTTGAGATTGTGAATTACACATTTCTTTCTTGTAGCATTCTTTTTTGTCACTACTTCTGAATGGTTAAAAAGCTGATAATTCTTTTTTTTTTTTTTTTTGGTGCAGCTGATATTACAGCTGTTTTTGACTGCATCTTTTGGTTTGGTGATCTTAATTTCCGGATTGAGCGCCAGCGTCATGCTGTTGAGAAAAAGGTTAACCAGATTACATCTGAAGAAATCCCAAATTTTGAGACGTTACTTGGGGGTGACCAGCTCATCAAGTACATAGCTGAAGGTAAGCTAAGATTAAGATCAAGTACATAGATGAAGGTAAGCTAAAGTTAAGATCAAGTACATAGCTGAAGGTAAGCTAAAGTTAAGATCAAGTACATGGCCGAAGGTAAGCTAAGGTTAAGATCAAGTACATAGCTGAAGGTAAGCCAAAGTTAAGATCAAGTACATAGTTGAAGGTAAGCCAAAGTTAAGATCAAGTACATGGCCGAAGGTAAGCCAAAGTTAAGATCAAGTACATAGCTGAAGGTAAGCCAAAGTTAAGATCAAGTACATAGTTGAAGGTAAGCTAAGGTTAAGATCAAGTACATGGCCGAAGGTAAGCTAAGGTTAAGATCAAGTATATGGCTGAAGATAAGCTAAGGTTAAGATCAAGTATGTAGCTGAAGATAAACTAAGGTTAAGATCAAGTATATGGCTGAAGATAAGCTAAGGTTAAGATAAAGTATATGGCTGAAGATAAGCTAAGGTTAAGATCAAGTATATCTGTGTAATTTGATGATTTTTTATTGAATGTTTTAATGTTAAGTCCGCGAGTGAAATTAGGGCCATCTCAGAAATGACCCGAGGCCACACACTGCCATTGATAGTGATGGTGGTTAGATCTTGAAAGTGGCTAGATTACATTGGTGGTCAAATTATAATTGTGATTAGGTCATGATTATGGCTAAATCAGTGGTGGCTAAATCTTGAAGGCAGTTTGGTTATGATGCTGGCAAAATCATGATAGTGGCTAGATATCATTTAAGAAGAAGAAAGTGTATAAAAATCAACAGAAGAAAATTAAAATGTGTTTTGAAATTTGATTTTGTTAATTATTACATGTAATTCTTGAACAATTAACCTGGGGTTGGCAGGTTGGCTCGTGTCAGGTTATTTTGGCATATTTTTGCAGGGAAAATATTTGGTGGTTTTCAGGAGGGACGTATCAACTTCCATCCTACGTTCAAATTTGATGTAGGCACAGAAACATATGACAGCTCCGTCAAGAACAGAGTGCCTTCATATACAGTATGTGAAACATTTCAAGTCATAATGTTATCTTCTTTATCATCATCATCAGTTGCTCATTGCAGGAACATCGCAGAATGAGCACTTGTTTTGTTTTCCACATCAAAAGTACATTGAACACAGTCTTGATAAAAACTTTTTCCTCTTCCATTCTCATATTATTATCTGTGCAGTTTTTCCTTTATATCTTACTAGCTGGCTGTATCATGCTAAAAATGATGAGGAAAGAAATGAAAGTAAATATGATTTTTGTATAAAACTGTGATGCTTAACATGACACCAAGGAAGTGAATTTTTCAGACAGATTTCAGATTGTTGGATGGGATATTTGTCTTGGTTTTCAGATGAAAATCTCCTCAAACATTGATATGTTTACCACTATATGGGCAGTGATCATTCACAGCTTGATCATGTACTTGAGCATAATTAATAGACAACACTGAAAGCCTGTCAGTAATGAATGTTTCTTCTTTGTATAGTTTGTTTAAATGAAGGTGGAAATTGCATATTTAACACCAAAATTTCCATATCTGCTGTAATTTTGAATCCACTATGGACAGTGCAACCTCCTTGAGTAGTTTTAGTTTTTATTAACATTTAAACTCAGTTGAGAAGACATTTCGTTTAAACTCTTCAGGATCGTATAATGTTCCGCTGTAAAAGGAAAAACGATATCACCTGCATTCAGTATGATGCTGTAATGAGTGTCAAGCTCTCTGACCATCGCCCCGTGTATGGACAGTATGAAACAACCATTAGACCGGCAAGGGATAGGTCAGTGTGGAGCAGTTCATCTAATTAGTGTTTTAGTCTTGTATATTCAACTATTCTGCACCTGATCATTCTTGGTCTGTCCTTCAATGTTTCTTATCTTGATTTGTCTCCCAATTTTTCTTTCTTTACTTGCTCATGACTTTTTCATGTTTTGTAACACCCATCAGTTTTTCTTGACTTAAACCACCCATCAGTTTGTCTTGTCTTGTACCACTCGTCAGTCTTGCTTGCTTTGACCTGTGTCTTCATGATTATTATGCTCACTAACAAATGCTGAATGACTGTGACTGAGTGAAAGCTGTTTGATGAAGGGCAGAATGTCAGACCGGCCTGCATGCCCAATTCTTAACCCTTTGAAAATAAAGTATGGTCGTTCGTTCGTTCGTTTGTTCACCATTTTTTATTGCCTTTTATTACCCCATCAATTTATCTTATTCTGACATGCTCATCAGTCTGTTTTGTTTTTATCTGCCATCAGCTTTTCTTGTTCTGACCTGCTTATCAGTTTGTCTTATTTTGACATGCTTGTTTGGGGATTCTCTGATTATTTCTTCTCATCACATGACCGACATATGTCCACCTTCTTTTTCTGATCACCCATGAGACAGGTTGTTGTTTGCTCATCTTGTCTGATCTCTGCATTGTTCTTGAATTCATTCCACTTTATATCGAGTATTTTCCTTAGGCATTTGTTTTCAAAAGAGTCTAATTTCTTGTCTATTTCTTTAGTTTTTTCCAGCTTTCACATGCATAAATGAGGGTGGATATTATATTTGAATTGAATAATTTTAGCTTGGTTTTTGTGCTTATAACTTTTGAATTCCTTATGTTCTCAAGATTCTTGAAGGTCATTGCTGCTTTGGCAATTCAAATTCTGACTTCTTTTCTAGTGTCACCATCCTGGTCTATATAGCTGCCGAGATATTCAAAATGGTTTACTTCTTCAACAGCTGTATCTTCTACATATATTTGTCCTTTGTCGTTAATGAGAACCTTCATTATTTTTGTTTTATCCTTGTTAATTTCAAGTCCTATTTTACTAGGCATTGAAGACAGGGTATCTGTTTTTACTTGCATTGATTTCATATTGTCACTGATAAGAGTTATGTCATCTGCAAAATCAGGATCTTCGAGTTGGGTCTCACATACCCAATCGTTTTACCTGTGCAACATATTTTCATTATGAAGTCAATGGCAATTCCAAAAAGCAAGGGAGATAATATACATCCTCGTTTGGAACCATTAACTCATTCCTTCGTCTGTATTGACTGCACAAACATATCCATTGTAGAGGTCACTAATGATGTTGACAGTCTTAGATGGTATTCCATATATTCTTAAAATCCTCCATAACGATTCTCTGTGTATGCTATCAAATGCCTTTTTAAAGTCTGTGAAGTTCAGGATTAACAGTCTTTGCTTTTCAATACGTTCTTCAAGTAGTATTCTTAGAGTAAAGATCTGGTCGAGACAGCTTCTCTCTTTTCAAAATCTTGCCTGTTCTTCTCTCAATGCAGCATCCATTATATCTTGAATTCTATTCAGAATAACTTTGCAAAATACTTTTGACACAACTGATAGTAAAGTTACTCCTCTCCAGTTGTTGCAATCACCAAGGTTGCCTTTTTTAAGTATTTTAACAATGATTCTTTTTTTCCATTTAGAAGGGACTTTTTCTTCTTTCCAAACTTTATTGAACATTCTCTGTACTTGTTTCATGTTGTCTTTATTAATATCTTTTAACATTTCGGGTGTTATTTCATCTTCACCTGCAGCTTTGCTGTTAGCCATTAGATTCACTGCTGTTTCAATTTCATGCAAAGTAATTTCATCTAGGTTTACATTTAGTTGTGATCTGCCATAGTTTTATCTTGTTCTGACCTGCTATCATTTTATCTTGTTCTGACCTGCTATCATTTTATCTTGTTCTGACCTGCTATCATTTTATCTTGTTCTGACCTGCCATAGATTTATCTTGGTCTGATCTGCAGTCAGTTTGCTTTGTTTTGATGTGCCCTTGAATTTGTCTAGTCTTTAACTTTCAAATTGGTTTATCTTGTTTTAATGTGCTCTTGAATTTGTCTCTTATTTAACCTCCTCATAAATTTGTCTTGTTCTGACCTGCCCATAAATTTGTCTTGTTCTGACCTGCTCATGAATTTGTCTTGTTCTGATGCAGCCATGTCTAATCTTTAGCCTGCTCTTCTGTTTTTCTTGTCTAGACTTGCACTTGACTTCCACCAGCATGATATTACTTAGTGCTAGAAAACATGTATATATACTTGACCTACCAACTTAATCTTGCTGGAGCACCATCTGATTGCTGGAGCACTGATCTGTTTTCTTATTACTGGAGCACTAATCTGTTTGTGATTGCTGGAGCACTGATCTGTTTTCTTATTACTGGAGCACTAATCTGTTTGTGATTGCTGGATCACTGATCTTTTGACTGATTGCTGGATCACTGATCTGTTGGCTGATTGCTGGATCACTGATCTTTTGACTGATTGCTGGATCACTGATCTGTTGGCTGATTGCTGGATCACTGATCTTTTGACTGATTGCTGGATCACTGATCTGTTGGCTGATTGCTGGATCACTGATCTGTTGGCTGATTGCTGGAGCAAAGATCTTTTGGCTGACTGCTGAAACTTTGCTGTCTTATAGAAAGCTATACTAATTTATTTAACAATTTTTGCACCTTATTTTGACTGTCAGTTCTGTTGATTACAAATATGAGTTTTCATGTATTTCTCATTAAAAAAATTTTTAACATATATGTGTGTGAGAATTTTTATAGCTTTCTCATTGTTTTGTTTGTCTGATTAATTCTGTTCCAGCATGGTGTACTCACTGGGTCATTTTGACAGATCTGTCTATGTGGAAGGTAAGTGTCTGAGTTTACAGCATGGGAACTTATCTCATCTGTTCCATACATGACTTACAAAAAACAGTGAAATTTATCCAAGAGACAGGACTGCAGGTATAGACAGACAATGCGAACGAAGAAGAAGAGGATCTGATCTGTTTTAAGTGTTACTTCATTCTGTCTTCAGATGTGCTTATCAGGTTCACTTTTGTGGTCTCTTACTTTAGCCGTCACCCTACAACCCTTGTTGTCATAGTACGTTTTATTTTTGACATGAACACATTTCTCTCTTAATGCACTGACAGAATGAAGGAATTGTGGGTGAAAATTGGGGGGTGGTGGAGAGTGAACAATTCATCCAGAGCTCCAGGCTGATGGTCAGTCAACAAAGAACAGGTGTAACTGGTTACTGTGTGCATGAAGGAGATATGAAGAGGAGGTTGAGCATTTATGAATGTGTACAGAGTTCTTAGATGATGTTCTTCCTAACTAACACTAAAAGCTGTGTGTAAATCATAGTAATATGTTCTTCCTAACACTAAAAGCTGTGTGTAAATCATAGTAATATGTTCTTACTTACACTAAAAGATGTGTGTAAATCATAGTAATATGTTCTTACTTACACTAAAAGCTGTGGGTAAATCATAGTAATATATTCTTCCTAACACTAAAAGCTGTGTGTAAATCATAGTAATATGTTCTTCCTAACACTAAAAGCTGTGTGTAAATCATAGCAATATGTTCTTCCTTACACTAAAAGATGTGTAAATCATAGCAATATGTTCTTCCTAACACTAAAAGATGTGTGTAAATCATAGTAATATGTTCTTCCTAACACTAAAAGATGTGTGTAAATCATAGTAATATGTTCTTTCTAACACTAAAAATTGTGTGTAAATCATAGTAATATGTTCTTCCTAACACTAAAAGTTGTGTGTAAATCATAGTAATATGTTCTTCCTAACACTAAAAGCTGTGTGTAAATCATAGCAATATGTTCTTCCTTACATTAAAAGATGTGTGTAAATCATAGAAATATGTTCTTACTTACACTAAAAGATGTGTGTAAATCATGGCAATATGTTATTCCTAACACTAAAAGTCATGTGTAAATCATAGCAATATGTTCTTCCTAACACTAAAAGATGTGTGTAAATCATAGCAATATGTTCTTCCTAACACTAAAAGATGTGTGTAAATCATAGCAATATGTTCTTCCTAACACTAAAAGCTGTGTGTAAATCATAGAAATATGTTCTTCCTAACACTAAAAGCTGTGTGTAAATCATAGCAATATGTTCTTCCTAACACTAAAAGCTGTGTGTAAATCATAGCAATATGTTCTTCCTAACACTAAAAGCTGTGTGTAAATCATAGCAATATGTTCTTCCTAACACTAAAAGCTGTGTGTAAATCATAGCAATATGTTCTTCCTAACACTAAAAGATGTGTGTAAATCATAGTAATATGTTCTTTCTAACACTAAAAATTGTGTGTAAATCATAGTAATATGTTCTTCCTAACACTAAAAGTTGTGTGTAAATCATAGTAATATGTTCTTCCTAACACTAAAAGCTGTGTGTAAATCATAGCAATATGTTCTTCCTTACATTAAAAGATGTGTGTAAATCATAGAAATATGTTCTTACTTACACTAAAAGATGTGTGTAAATCATGGCAATATGTTATTCCTAACACTAAAAGTCATGTGTAAATCATAGCAATATGTTCTTCCTAACACTAAAAGATGTGTGTAAATCATAGCAATATGTTCTTCCTAACACTAAAAGATGTGTGTAAATCATAGCAATATGTTCTTCCTAACACTAAAAGCTGTGTGTAAATCATAGCAATATGTTCTTCCTAACACTAAAAGCTGTGTGTAAATCATAGCAATATGTTCTTCCTAACACTAAAAGCTGTGTGTAAATCATAGCAATATGTTCTTCCTAACACTAAAAGCTGTGTGTAAATCATAGCAATGTGTTCTTCCTAACACTAAAAGCTGTGTGTAAATCATAGCAATATGTTCTTCCTAACACTAAAAGCTGTGTGTAAATCATAGCAATATGTTCTTCCTAACACTAAAAGCTGTGTGTAAATCATAGAAATATGTTCTTCCTAACACTAAAAGCTGTGTGTAAATCATAGAAATATGTTCTTCCTAACACTAAAAGCTGTGTGTAAATCATAGCAATATCTTCTTCCTAACACTAAAAGTTGTGTGTAAATCATAGCAATATGTTCTTCCTAACACTAAAAGTTGTGTGTAAATCATAGCAATATGTTCTTCCTAACACTAAAAGTTGTGTGTAAATCATAGTAATATATGCCTCAGCCCTCAATCAGGCATATCTTTTTATCATGTTAGATATCCTATTCTCTAGTAATTACACTCACTTTCCTTTGAAGTTATTACTGTTGCAAGTGCCATATATTCTTCCTTTCATCTGTAGCTGTCTGTTTACATGTCCATCTCATTAACTGCCTTTTCTTTTTTTTTTCAGTTTTGTATGAGAGTTCTAGATTTATCTGCAACTTTATACCTTTTTTTTTTAAAACTTTCTACTATTTTTTTTTCCTTTTTTTTACACTATTTTTCTCTTGATTCTTTTCACTTTTCATACTTGATACCTTGTACACTGTTTTTGTCTTGTTTTTTTCACTTTTTATTCTTGGTATCGTGTACAGTTTTTGTCTTGGGATTTTTAGTTTGTAGATGATTTTTCTGATTTGACATCTTGACATCATATAACCCACCCACATACAAGATTTTTTGTCCTTATTGTCTCCTTTTATTGCTGTTGCTTCATATATTATCCATGTGTCATTGTTGTAGTTTAATTTCATCTGCAATATATGAGGGTCATACTGAAAGTCGTGAGCAAAAATGTTTTTTAAATCAGAATTTATAGATTGAGAAAATATAAATGTATCATCTTAATCTGCATCCTTTGCACTTCATGTAGAGATCACATGATATCACCATCATGTGTCACGTGACCATGTGGAGCAGAAACAAAATGGCAGGTTCTGAAGTTTTGTTTTGTCAACGTGATGTTATCGAGTTCCTCGTTAAAGAGGAAATCCCCGCTGCTGAAATTCACCAAAGACTTCAACTTGCTTATGGAGGTGTGTGTATGGGTGCTAGCAGTGTTAGGAGGTGGGTGAAACATTTCAAAGATGGAAACACGAGCATCCAAGATTTGCCTTGCAGCAGTCGCCCTTGAACTGCCTCCACTGAACGCAACGTGGAAAGGGTTGATGACATTAAACAAGACAGACATGTCACAGTATCTGAAATCATTGTAAATCTTGGAATAGGACACAATGCAGTATAGAAAATGATTGAAACCCTAAGCTATAGAAAAGTTTGTGTCCACTGGGTCCCGCGTTTGTTGACTGAAGATTACAAACCTGTGAGAAAAACTCTGCTCGCCGGACAACTGAGGAAATTCAGAAAATAGGTTGGGAAACTCTTCCACACCCTGCCTGTAGCCCAACCTGGCACCCAGTGATTACCATCTTTTTGATTGTGTGAAAGAACAAATGCAAGGCCATCACTACGACACAGGAGAGAAAGTTCAAAATGCAGCGCATCTGTGCCTTCCGTCAGCTGGAATGGAATTCTACCGGAAGGGGATTTTCAAACTTGCAGAGTGATGGGAAAAATGTGTGCAGAGAAATGGAGATTATGTTGAAAAGGATGCAGTTAAGGTGATACATTTATATTTTATCTATCTATAAATTCTGATTTTTAAAAAAGTTTTGCTCACGACTTTTTGTATGAGCCTCATACTAGCAGTTCACGTCACAGTTTCTTTGTCACATTATATTTCATTTATATTAACATTCATTGCTCATAAGAGATTTATTATTTTGGTTTGTGCCTGATCCAATTTTACTGTTTTAGTTGTGAAACCTTTAAACAGATCTTGACACAGCAACACAATTTTACTATTTTATTCTTTAACATTTATTGAGACATGTTCAAATTACAATGTTATCTCCTATTTCTGTTTGAAGTAGTGAATAATATTCAGCATTTACTTCTGAGCAAATATTTCTGTTAGAGAGAGACACATGTCAGCAGGGTGAACAGTACTGGCTAGATCCTTTGTAAACCAAAGTTGGTCAAAGTGCTGTGCTGCCTTTTTGTGAAGAGAGGGGGGGGGGAGTTGGTCCTGCAGCAAATTGAAGAACTCCTGTCTGATGGAATGGTTCTTGGTGTGGTCCCCATGAGGTGAAGTTGGACAAGAAGATCAACTCCTGGATCTATTCAGAGTTGTTACCAGGTCATGTTGAAATTCAACATGATACCTGTACTTTAACATCATCACTGCATCATCTGCAAAGACCAGCAGTCTTCTGTTCCAGGAAGATTAGAGCGAGATCTCTCCACTCCATGATACCTGTACTTTAACATCATCACTGCATCATCTGCAAAGACCAGCAGTCCACTGTTCCAGGAAGATTAGAGCGAGATCTCTCCACTCCATGATACTTGTACTTTAACATCATCACTGCATCATCTGCAAAGACCAGCAGTCCACTGTTCCAGGAAGATTAGAGCGAGATCTCTCCACTCCACTCTGAGAAATAGGCTGTTGTGTTGTCTTATGTCTCAACCTGTGCTGCCAAGCTAGAGAGAAGTGTATCATGCAGCAATTAGATTGTATGTTGTATCTGCTTGAGAAGTAAAGAAACCAGCCATAACCCATACCCCGTCCCACATGGTGTCTGTTTTCAAGATCTTCACCACTTCTGAAAGTGAAGAATTCTTCCTGCAGTGTGAGGTAAACCATGTTTCAGCACAAATGTTGCTTCAGCCTGAGATATCACATGCAGATCAGTGCAGTGGACAGGCTTCACCAGAGTCCTGTGGGTAAATAGAGTGAGAAAGATCTTCCTTACAGGCATCAGCAGGTCAAGAATCAGATTTGAAGTTACTCAGAGGTCATCAGACATAGGTATTTTGCTGCAAAATTTATTCGTTAAATTCATTATGTACCATGCAGGAAAGTGTTGGTGATCTTGCTTCTCCATCTTTTGTGATCTTTGATGTTTCTGATCATTTCAAATGCGTTTCCTTTTCTGTGCCATTTGGTCAGTCCACTGAGATATTCTTTTCATGATCTGCACCTTTTTCCCTTGAAATTTCCTGCTGTTACCAAGTTCTGTAATTTATGTCTCATAATTTATACTGTCTGCCTAAGAACAGCGAAGAGCAGAACCTCTATCTTAATGCAAAGAAAACTAAATTGATGACAACTGACAAAACAAACAAGGCAACTGAAATATGTATCAATGAGGAAAAACTGGAAGAAGTGGAGAGTTTTGAATAAGATATCTTGGATCACTGCTAACTAATAATGGAGATACAGTGAGGGAAATTAAAAGGAGGACATCTATCGCTCTTCAGAAAGTAAAACAAATAAAGAATCTGTGGAGAGGAGCAGACAGAACCACAAAAATAAGATTTTTAAGGGCATGCATCTTTCCCATCTCAACATATGCCTGTGAGACCTGGACACTTAACAAAACAGCTGAGAAACACATAAATGCCTTTGAATGTAAATGCTACAGAAGAGTTCTTCAGATATCATGGACACAAAAAAGAACAAATATATCTATACTACAAGAGCTTAATATTGAAGAAGGCTGGCTAGTGAAGAGGATTAAAGAGAGAAAACTGAAATATTTTGGACACATTAAACGTCATGATAATTTAGAGAAGACCGTATTGGAAGGATACATAATGGGAAAAAGAAAAAGAGGAAGACCAAGACGAAGATGGCTGCAAGACATCGTTGACGATCTGCAAATGGATGCAACAGCAGCAGGCCATCTTGCTCACAACCGAGAGGCCTACAGGAGTGCTGTTTGGGAGGCAAAGTTCCGCAAGGGACATGCAAATGAATGAATGAATGAATGAATGAATGCCTAATTACATAATATGATATTTTATCCTGCTTTATCGGGATTTATTTCTCTTGTCATCACCTGTTGTTCAGTGTCACAGCTGCATTAACAAACATGTTTGTTTCTTTTATAAATGAGGCAACCGACGAAGGGCAGCAACTAGGCCTATGAAGAGAAAACAGAGTGCGGTCTGCACTGTTCAGTGACAGGAACAGATGACAGAGATAGAAAGTTATCGATGCGTCGTTCTTGCCATCTCATGTGAAAATGTGTCAGCTGCTGTATTTCCTGATATGGTAGTATTTTGTGCTTTATTTTTATCTAGCAGCACTGTCAATCAAGATGCAGAGGATATTTGTTGTGTTATAAAGCTGGACCACTGTGATAATATGATAATAATGCAGAACAAGCATTACTAAGTATCCTTTCTCACAATATTTTGCTTGTCTCTATCATTATAATTTGTTACTCTTATTCCTTTCAGATAAGAGAAACAGTTTCTGACTGAGACTTTACATGATATTCTGTCTTCTCTTCATGAGATGATATACGGTGTAAATGAGGTGTGTCTGACCCTGCAAGCATATTTTTTTTTCATAGGCATTTGTCCCCAACACTAGTGTGTCAAGTAACTATTTTTACGACAAAGTCAACTAGAGGTTGTTGGTAGCTGATCTCCACCCCACAACCAGCACGGGAGAAGCCAGTTGACCTTTGACTGTATGATGTATACAAGCCCTCAGTGTCACATGCAAAGAAACTGAATTCTTTTGGTTGCTTCCCCTTCCATAGTTTTATACGTCTGATCCTTTCTGACCATTTTTTTCAGTATGGAGGTGCCATAATTTTATAAAATATTTTTTTTTAATGTCATATTATCCTTTTTTTTTAAAGTACTACAGTAGTGAAGTGGCTGGTGCACTCATATTTTATGTCACTTTATTTATTTATTTTTTTGGGAGAGGGGGGGAGGGGGTTGACTCCGCATTGAGATTGTCCAAATGATATAAATAGCTATGGCTTCTTTTGGAATTTACCAAGGAAAATTGGCCAGAAATGCTAGTTTCAACATCACGCCCTGGTTATTCCTACCAACTGATCAAGGAAAGTACAGGCACCAAAGCCATAATTCCTCTAAAGCTCTATGACGAGGGGCAATCAGTAACTTTTCCTTACCAAGTTTATCCGTAAGCTTTAGTTTTGTCTGGTCTTTAAATTTTCTCAATGGTTCATAATTACAATCACAGGACCAAAGTGTGAGCTATATTATATATGATGTGATATGATATGTCCATACTTTTATGTCCATCATAATTACAATACTCCTATATATGTACATTGGAAAGAAGTGCACTTGATAAAGAAAATAGTAAATGTTATTTTATTATGAGGGTATTTCAAAAATTGGGCGCTATTTTTTAACTGTACATAATACAATTGTATATGAAATAAAACCTGGCCAGTTCAGACTTGTAATGTTGTTACTAATTTTAGCTCTTGGTACAGTGACACTTTGACCAGGATAGAGAAAGGTGCAGATCAGGAGAGTGAGGATAACTAAGTTTGATTTCAGCAGATTGAGACAAATCCTTCTCTATTAAATACAGAATTCGAAGTTTTAGTATTTAAATAAACTCATTCTTTATGATGCACGTGTATGCTACACTACTTTATGATGCACAAATATGACCACACTACTTTATGATGCACAAATATGACCACACTATTTTATAATGCACAAATATGACCACGCTATTTTATAATGCACAAATATGACCACGCTATTTTATAATGCACAAATATGACCACGCTATTTTATAATGCACAAATATGACCACGCTATTTTATAATGCACAAATATGACCACGCTACTTTATAATGCACAAATATGACCACGCTACTGTATAATGCACAAATATGACCACGCTACTTTATTATGCACAAATATGACCACACTACTTTATTATGCACAAATATGACCACACTACTTTATTATGCACAAATATGACCACACTACTTTATTATGCACAAATATGACCACGCTACTTTATGATGCATAAATATGACCACATTACTTTAAGATGCGCAAATATGATCACACTGCTTTATGATGCCCATATACAAACAGAATGCAATTTAAAACCTGAGACCATTAAAAAGGACAGTTTGAAGTAGAATAGGATGTATTACAAGAAAAGGAAATGAGGCAAAGATGTGACAAAAATTTCAAATTTCAAATGGAAGTTGTGAAAAAAAAGTAGAATAAGATTGAAAAAAGTAAGATAAATTTATTTTAAGATATAATGAAAGTATCTCTTTCTCTCTGTGCCTTGAAAGTATCTCTTTCTCTCTGTGCCTTTAGGTGCCAAAGGCTCACGGGACTTCCACGAGGGTTTTCCACAAACACCTGTCCTTCACCTTTTTATTTTTTGCTCTTGCTTGGGTGAGCTCTGAATTACTCAGCATCATCAGTGTCATTCTCCATGCCTCCTTTGGTCTACCCTTACTCCCTGTTTCCCGGAGGTGCCCATCTTGGTGCTGTCTTTCAGTAACTGAAGTCAGCGGTTTCATCTGCAACTCTGCCAGCTAGGTCTTACTTCTTATGGTGTTTGTCCAAAATACTCATCTAATCCTGCATAAAAATCCTTTGAGCATCTTACTCTGTAGAAAAATCCACAATAAAATGTCAAGAGGATGACGGGTGCAGAAGCGTGGACAGTAAACATCTTGTCTGGATGGATCATTGTGGTAAATTACAACCCAGAAATCTTTGGACACCAGCCTGCATAATAGAGAAAAGCACATGATGATGATAAAAATGACAGTATCAATCAAATGAGAGAATGCTTGCATGTGTGTATACTTTACACATTACATCTTACATCCTTCCCATGCCGTTAAACATCACATAGGATTTGCATGGTAGTTCGCCGAGTTTTTCTGTTTTTGGTGACCTTTTCAACCTCATCAAGGGATTTTATGCTACTAATTTAGCCTCTCTTAATGTCCTCTTTAAAGTTTCATATGGTCAACCTCTTTTTCTTCAGCTTGTTGTGTTCCACTTGATAGCTTGTTTTGGGATTCTCTGACTGTTTCTTCTTATCACATGACCAGTATATGTCCGTCTCCTTTTTCTGATCACCCATGAGACAGGTTGTTGTTCGCTCATCTGCCTTATCTCTGCATTGTTCTTGAGTTTATTCCACTTTATATCAAATATTTTCCTTAGGCATTTATTTTCAAAAGAGTCTAATTTGTTATCTGTTTCTTTAGTTGTTTTCTAGGTTTCGCATGCATAAATTAGGGTGGATGTTATATATATATATATATATGAGAGGTGGAAGATACTGAACATGCATCGTAACAAATACTGAATGTACCTAATCCAGTCTGACTGATCGCAGTCCACATTATGTGACTGAATAGTGGAACACACTTATTCCAGCTTTTTCATAGCCACCACTAAGTGTAGTTCAATGTCTGGGGATTTTAGACATGCCTTCTAAAATTTAAAATCTTATATTCAGCATGAAATATTACTGCAGATTCTGATGGCGATAATAAAAAAAAACAACTTAGTTTTATACAGCTTGGCATTAAAGCCCAAACTACATGAGTGCCAGCACAATGTAATGGATGAAGAGACACATGTACTAGTTTTTAAGGAGCACTTCCTATTTTAATAAGCCAGATAGTGAGGATAAAATAGATCTACTTAAGTCTGCAGTTTTTTTTTTCTTACTAGTGCTGGACTACTTCCACATTTGAAAAGATAACTTAATCTTTTGCATTTCAATAATTTTACTGTATAGCTAGTTTTTTTTTTTAATTTTGCCAACTGCTTCAGTTTAATCAAGCAGTTAAAACATTAATGCATAATAGTCAGCATTTAGAGCTAATATACCCTCAAGCAATATATCTGTTACAAATCTATATTCATGCAAACTTACATATTGTCATGATAAATATGTTCCCTTGTTTTTGAGCCCCATCTTTTTAGAGTTAGCTATGTACGAGATGCCTAATTAAGTTTCATATCTCTTATTATTTGTAAGTTCATCATACCTCAGACATACCATGTAAGTTCATCATACCTCAGACATACCATGTAAGTTCATCATACCTCAGACATACCATGTATGTAAGTTCATCATACCTCAGACATACCATGTAAGTTCATCATACCTCAGACATACCATGTAAGTTCATCATACCTCAGACATACCATGTAAGTTCATCTTACCTCAGACATACCATGTAAGTTCATCATACCTCAGACATACCATGTAAGTTCATCATACCTCAGACATACCATGTAGTGACTGTATCAGGTCCTTGTATGTTGGATCAGCTGAATAATGATAAGCCAAACCTCAATAAACAAAAATCCAATTCTTACAAAAGCTGTGATGTAAAATGTATAATTGTGTAATAAAAATATTTAACAATTAAGTAAGTTGGTTTATTTACACTACTGTAGTATTTTAAGAGAAGAGAATATTTATCATGTGTATGTGTGGGCGTGGGCATGCAAATGAATATAAATAATTTAATGAGTCTGCTACCAACTTTATCAGGGTTTCCTGTGTGTCATCATTGGCAGGATTATTCTGTGTATATATTGTTAGTACAAAAATTATTATTTACTCAATAATAATATGCTGCTGTGTAGCATTTTCATTGAAGTTCATTAACATACATAACCATGTTCCAGAACTAATTTATTTTTGTACATTTTATGGTTTGTTTCAGAGTTACCATCTTGTTTTTGTTTTCTGTTTACCTCTACACAACAATAACATTGCTACGAAGAGTGTTTAACTCGGATCAACAAATTTAGGTCATGCATTTTCCTGCCTAACTTTTTAATGTGGTATGGGATCAGTTGTGCTTAATTTTGTTAATAAATTATTTTATAACATTTTCAGAATTTTAAGAGCACAGTAGAATTTTTTTTTTGCATGTTACTTTTCAAACTGGAGAAGAATTTGTTTATAACAATTTTGTATGTTTCAGCAGAATTTTTCTTTATTCAAAATTCAGTAGATGCTGTCTTAAGTTTCCAAGATTACATTACTGTTTAATGATGGCATAGCTTGATTATACTTTAAGATTACAGTCACATCATTAACTCTTTCTGTGCTGCAGGAAAAAAAAATGCAGAATTTCCATTTGTGCCAAATTAAAAGCTCAGGTCTTGATCTGCATAGGGGATACAGTTGTAAAATTGAATGTAATAAAGTATTTCCACATTATAAGTATACATAATATGCATCAGAATAGCTGTAAAAGTAAGAATGAAGATTTTTTTAGGAAAAAAAGTAGTGTGATGATTTTAGATGATAATTGTGTCCTACTTACCATCAGGTAGATCTAGAGGTGCAGTATTTACCATTGGCAATTTCTAGATCTACCTGTAGCTTCATCCGATCTCGTCGTGTCATAGTATGTGGCATACTCAGACAGTAATGTCTGAAATAACCTTCTAACTACTTCTTCAGTCCATTTTATGGTAAAAATCTGCTTGGGGGACATTCAAGAACAGTGGTATGGTCGTGGGGCATGTCTGTAAGCCTCAGAAATCACACAAAATACTGCAAGTACTCCATCAAAACACACATTTTCACTCGGTTGTTAGGCACGCTTCTGATGGAACTATGACAGTCACCGGACATGCGCAAATAAAACATGTACAATTAAAAAGTTACACCGTTTTTTTAAAAGAAACAAACATGGGCTACCGTAGTACCCACTGGCACTCAAGACACAAAATGGAAGGGCTACCTCAGTACCCGGAAGCACAGAAAGAGTTGAGTAACTCTGCCGTGATATGTTACTTTTGTGTGTGTGTGTGTTGCCTCTTTTATGTTTTCAAGATGGATTTTAAAAGTCTTGATTACAAGAGCATGTTTAAGATCCATTCATCAGTGTCTTTGAATGCTGAAATGATCACAATCCAGTACATTGTGCACTACAGGGAAGTAGCATATTTTCTTCACTTCTCATAGTCTGCTGGTAGCCTTTATATGGTTCCCCAAATATATCGCATGCTATCAGCACCAATGGAGTGTCACTAGATTGTTTCAGTTGGCCTTTGCTATCTCAGCACCAATGGAGTGTCACTAGATTGTTTCAGTTGGCCTTTGCTATCTCAGCACCAGTGGAGTGTCACTAGATTGTTTCAGTTGGCCTTTGCTATCTCAGCACCAGTGGAGTGTCGCTAGATTGTTTCAGTTGGCCTTTGCTATCTCAGCACCAGTGGAGTGTCGCTAGATTGTTTCAGTTGGGCTTTGCTATCTCAGCACCAGTGGAGTGTCGCTAGATTGTTTCAGTTGGCCTTTGCTATCTCAGCACCAGTGGAGTGTCGCTAGATTGTTTCAGTTGGCCTTTGCTATCTCAGCACCAGTGGAGTGTCGCTAGATTGTTTCAGTTGGCCTTTGCTATCTCAGCACCAGTGGAGTGTCGCTAGATTGTTTCAGTTGGCCTTTGCTATCTCAGCACCAGTGGAGTGTCGCTAGATTGTTTCAGTTGGGCTTTGCTATCTCAGCACCAGTGGAGTGTCGCTAGATTGTTTCAGTTGGCCTTTGCTATCTCAGCACCAGTGGAGTGTCGCTAGATTGTTTCAGTTGGCCTTTGCTATCTCAGCACCAGTGGAGTGTCGCTAGATTGTTTCAGTTGGGCTTTGCTATCTCAGCACCAGTGGAGTGTCGCTAGATTGTTTCAGTTGGCCTTTGCTATCTCAGCACCAGTGGAGTGTCGCTAGATTGTTTCAGTTGGGCTTTGCTATCTCAGCACCAGTGGAGTGTCGCTAGATTGTTGCCACAGTGTGTTCCAATTTTCCTCTTCTTAGAAAATGTCCTACAAATCTCGCTTGTCTGCCTCTAATCTTTGTTGTAATTTGCCTTTTAACTCCAGCCTCTCTTAAGACAAGGATGTGATCTATCTCCTGACCTCTTTTCCTTGTACACCAAAAACATAATGAGAAATATAGAGAGTTTGCCAGGAATATCAATTGGCGGTTACAACCTTAACAACTTAAGATATGCAGACGATACAGTCCTGATTGCTAAAAGTGAAGGGGAGCTACAGGCTTTTCTGGACGTAGTGGTTTGTGAAAGTAAAAGTAAAGGTTTCAGCCTGAATAAAAAGAAGACTGAAGTGATGGTCATCTCAAAGAAAAGAATACCACCAAAATGTAGCATTACCATCGATGGCACAGAACTGAAACAAGTTGACAGATTCAAGTATTTAGGAATGATTATAACAGCTGATGGGAAATGTCACAATGAAGTAAAAAGCAGACGTGGTCAGGCCAAGTCAGCATTCTAGAAAATAAGACACATCTTGTACAACAGATCCATATCAGTGGAAACAAGATTCTGAGTACTTAAATGTTACATCAAGCCAATTTTGTTTTATGAATGTGAAGCATGGTCCATAAATAAGAGAATACAACAAGAAATGGAGGCCATGGAAATGTAGTTCATAAGATAGATGATGAAGGTACCATGGACAGCTAAGAAAACTACGAGTATGTCGGTTGAAAATTTCTCGTGTTCTAGCACACAACTGGGACTTTCTTCCACTTCCTCTGATTACATGTAAGCCACTGAGACAGGCACGGTATGTAATTTTGAGTAAGATTTCATGCACCGATTCTTTGATTTACTGTTAGAAAGATTGATCTTGTTTGTCCAATTTGATGTTTCCTAGGGGGTTAGTCCTGGCTGTGAGTTGATCAGCTTTTTTTGTTGCCAGCAATGCTGAAATGCCATGCGTGGTATCCATGATCAGTATGTGATATTTCAAATTTGCATTTTGGATATTATGTCCATCCACTCACTTCTAAAACAAAAAATACCATTCTGGTGAGATTATGAGAACCACTGATACAAAGCTTTTATCAGAGTTTCCTGTATATCTGGATAAATGCATGATTCTGTCATTATGTTCTTGTGTATCAGGATAAGTGAGTGATTCCTTCATTGTGTTCTTATGTATCTGGATAAATGTGTGATTCCTTCATTATGTTCTTGAATATCTGGATAAGTGTGTGATTCTTTCATTATGTTCTTGTATATCTGGATAAGTGTGTGATTCCTTCATTGTGTTCTTATGTATCTGGATAAATCTGTGATTCCTTCATTATGTTCTTGAATATCTGGATAAGTGTGTGATTCTTTCATTATGTTCTTGTATAACTGGATAAGTGTGTGATTCTTTCATTATGTTCTTGTATATCTGGATAAGTGTGTGATTCCTTCATTTTGTTCTTATGTATCTGGATAAATGTGTGATTCCTTCATTATGTTCTTGAATATCTGGATAAGTGTGTGATTCTTTCATTATGTTCTTGTATATCAGGATAAGTGTGTGATTCCTTCATTGTGTTCTTATGTATCTGGATAAATGTGTGATTCCTTCATTATGTTCTTGAATATCTGGATAAGTGTGTGATTATTTCATTATGTTCTTGTATATCTGGATAAGTGTGTGATTCCTTCATTGTGTTCTTATGTATCTGGATAAATATGTGATTCCTTCATTGTGTTCTTATGTATCTGGATAAATGTGTGATTCCTTCATTGTGTTCTTATGTATCTGGATAAATGTGTGATTCCTTCCTTATGTTCTTGAGTATCTGGATAAGTGTGTGACTCCTTCATTATGTTCTTGTATATCTGGATAAGTGTGTGATACTTTCATTATGTTCTTGTATATCTGGATAAGTGTGTGATTCTTTCATTATGTTCTTGTATATCTGGATAAGTGTGTGATTCCTTCATTATGTTCTTGTATCTGGAAATTCCTTCATTAAGTTCTTGTGTATCTGGTTAAGAGTATGCTTCCTTCATTCAGTACTTGAGAACTGTAGTCTCAGATATTAAACATTTTTCTGAGTCAGGCTACTAAGGATGATTTATTACAGACACTTTGAGAAGAGAAACTGCATTTTCTGGTGTACTCTGGTAACATGAGACATTTTGATGTTTGTAGTTGAAGAAGAAGTGCCATAGAGTTTATGCAGTGCATGATGGTTATAAACAGACAACCAAGGCACATGTTTGATTTTTATCATACTTCAGTGTTGAAAAAGTTTCAGCAATAAAATATTATACTTTGCTCTCAAGCCATACTTATATTTTTAGTTTGTTCTTTGCTCTCAAACCATACTTATATTTCCAGTTCATGTTTTGTTTTCATTATTCAGAGCTTAGTTGTGTCTAAGGAGCTCATTTATCTGATCCCAAAGCAAGCTATCAAGTGGAACACAACAGGCCAAAGAAAAAGAGGCAGACCACGTGAAACTCTGAAGAGGTCATTGTTAAGAGAGGCCAATTTAACAGGCATAAAATCCCTTGATGAATTTGAAAGACTCACCGAAGACAGGAAAAATTGGCGAACTACCTTGTGAGCCCCATGCGACGTTTAACGGCACGGGAAGGATATGAGATATAAGTTGTGTCTGGATCTGCCTGTGACTTTAAACCAGGCTACTGGCAGCTGATGCTGTGGTGAGGATGGTAGGATATTGCCATCAAACTGGATGAGAGTGGGCCAACTTCCTGGAAATTGACTGCAGGCATCTTATCATGTCCCACAATATATTTATATATATATCACCCCCTGTCACAAAGACAAGACTGAAGTATGACAAAAGACTGTTTATAAAGGATCATTTATATATCTATCACACTGAATAAAGATAACATCTTAACTATTATAGGGCATTTGAGTGGCCAAGTGGGTAGTGCATTAGTCTCTCATGATGAAGGTCATGGTTCAAATATGGCGAAAGGCGCCCCAATCATCCAGGCTGTAGAAATGGGTACCCAACTTCTCCTAGAACTGGGGAAGGAAAGGCAGCCAGGCTTGACACTGTCCATGTCACCATCTAGTGTGCTGACAGGTCAAGGAAAATATGGCCATCAGCTCAGTGCCCCTTACGGCCTCCATAGCATACCAGGGCTGCCTTAGACAATTATAGCTGACTGGTGCTGCAAACTAGGACATCCATTTTTACAAAATAAGTTTCACTTATTAGTGGGGACACACAAAGTTCAACTTGTTTTTCCCCTTCTTGGTGGGATATTCCATCATCTGTCATATTCTCTTGAACAGTGTCTGATTTGTCTGCTACCAACAAGCATGCTTAAAGTTGTTTCTATATTTCTGTTTTTTTTTTTTTTCATTTTCTTTCACAACTGATTAGTTCTAATTTTTATATAGTTCCCCTTATGTGACACTTACCAGGTTTTAGAAAAAAAAAAAAAAAGCAGTTCTGCTCTTTAGTTCAAGTTCTTCAAAACAAAGATCGGCTCCAAATAACCTGGCCACAAGCCAACACAGGTCATGCTGTCCTGAAGAAAGGCTCTAAATAAACAAAATCTGCCAGCCAGAACATGTCTGACAAATGTATACTGAAATTACAACAGGGAGGCCCCAGGTGAGCAAAAAGCTAGAGATTCATGCCTGACAAATGTATATTGAAATTACAGCTGGGAGGCCCCAAGTGAGCAAAAGCTAGAGATTCATGCCTGACAAATGTATACTGAAATTACAGCAGGGAGGCCCCAGGTGAGCAAAAGCTAGAGATTCATGCCTGACAAATGTATACTGAAATTACAGCAGGGAGGCCCCAGGTGAGCAAAAGCTAGAGATTCATGCCTGACAAATGTATACTGAAATTACAGCTGGGAGGCCCCAAGTGAGCAAAAGCTAGAGATTCATGCCTGACAAATGTACACTGAAGCCAGAGACAGAGTCAAACAGTGTATAACAATGTAGGTGCTTGGATCTGGTACAACTTGGTAGCTTTTTTTTTTAACAAGTGAGATAATTTTTTTCTTACATCAGAGATTTCAGTACCAAACAATACAACGAAAACTTTATACTCCACTACATTGGGTGTCTGGAAAGTCTGGAGCCAATGGGATTTATACAACATACGCTTACTCTCAGCTACAATATGTGGTCCACATGTCCATCCTGATGCTTCATGTGTTCTCTCAGCCTGCGCACCATGTCTGGATTTTTTCCCAGCATATTTAGACTGATAGCAGCACGAACATTGGTGACTCTCTCCGATTCCAGACTTTTCTGACACTGTGGTTCCGAATCTCTCGCTGCAACCCAAGCTTGTCAAGTTCCTGGGTTTTCTATCATCCAGCACAGTTCTGGGTTTTAAAACTTGGCACTGCCACTTTACAAATCTGGAGGAAAAACTGGATGTGCCCTTGCAAAACTAGACCCACTTGATGAACCAGACATTGTTAACAGACGCAATCAAACCACGAGAGTTAGATGATTCTCGCTATTTTAAAAAGCAATTAATAATATACGGTAGTAATATACAATATTCCTTTTTAATTCAGCAAGTCAAAGAAAGTATCATCGTTTCCTACATTCATTTTTAGAAAAGAACAACTTCACCTGCCTGTAGAGGTAACAGAAAATTGCAAATCATCAGGAGAATCCATAAAATTCATCCACTTTCCCAATATATTGACAGAAACCCAATTACCCCTATTACGTATGTCTCATATAAACAGTATGTCTGTCATATGATGGCTTATGTAACATGAAAAGCAAATTAAAAAATAAAGCAGTCAATGTGGTCATCATACATGAAAAAAAAATGACAGCAGTATAACTTAACATAAAAATGCTATGACTATTTTAATATGACAATAAAATACATGAAAATACTGATTTTTTGTTTTGTTCAAAACATTTTTTACCCAACACCTGAAAAGTATTACCTTATTTCAGTTATCTGATGGGGAAGCAAAACCAGGTAACTGGACAGTGATATCACCATATCAGGCACATGACCAAAACCAGGTCACTGGACAGTGATATCACCATATCAGGCGCATGACCAAAATCAGGTCACTGGACGGTGACATCACCATATCAGGCACATGAGCAAAATCATGGACGGAAAGTTGGGAACGATAAATAAACTGAAACAAAAAACTGGATACACATGCATAAATAAAATAATAACACAAAAATAATAACACAAAAAATAATATCTGCTTGCTCAAAATTAGACAAACTCGGTCACTATACAGCAACATAAAAATCCAGTATGAAACACCACCAAATTTTCAACAATCATCTACACCTATTTTGGTTCTAGAATCCTCCTATTGGTTGCTTATATTCTGTCAGTCAAAATAAAGACCAGTCATGTGAATGAAAGGATAAAATACTGACCACTGATTGAAGCCAAAATTTAACACAAGCAGATCAGATCAACAAAGAAAAATCAACACAAAAAAGCTGACAAAACCTGGCAAAATAAAAATAAAATGGAGAAATTACATCACCAGAAGGTTTCCGATGATTTTTACATTTTATATTACCGCAAATATAATTGTTATTATTACATGTGCTATGTCGGACAGTGTGGGCGATCACACCTCTCCATCGTGTGTGGCCCTGGATGTTTCAGATGCTTTTTCTTTTTCCATTTGGTCGGTCCACCGAGATACTTCTCTCTCAGCCTTCCTCTCCGATTTAATCCAAGTTAACTGTCATAATTGGGGATTTCAATGCCAAAACAGGAAAGCAACCAAAAGACCAGGTTGTAAGTTATGATCTTGGAAAGCGTAATCTGGTCAGGTAGGCAAAAAGCTACAATACAATCGCTGGAAATATCCAGTACCAGCAACACTCACAAAGGCTGTACACCTGGGAAAATCCACATAATGAGACTCAAAACCTGCCAGATTTTGTTCTTAACAGAAGATTCACAAATATTCTCCAGGTAGCTGGAGCAGACTGTCACAATGACCACAGATGGGTAACAGCAAGGTTAAGGTTAAAATTAACGACTGTTAAAGTAACGATCAGAAAAATGCTAAACTAAATATAGATATGTTAGAAAAAGATCAAGAAATAAAAGATAAATTCAATATAGAAGTTAAAAACAGATAACGATGCATTATCAGGTTGCAAAATATTATTTCAAGATGTAAATTGTAAATTTTGAAGTAATATTTTTATATAAGTAAATGTTAATAAAAACTGGACGGGAATGTGACTATATGGTGGCACATATTGACAAAAGCTTAACTTTCTGAACTTGCTGGAGAGTGTAAACTCACTGATGAGTTTTTTTCATTAGACTACACAAACAGATTTTGTGAGAAAGCATAAGAGAAATTCATAAGTTTCAAAGATGTTGGGTTAGATCCTTCACAAATATGAGAAAGCATAAGAAAAATTCAAAAGTTTCAAAGATGTTGGGTTTGATCTATCACAAGTGTGAGGAAGTATAAGAGAAATTCATAAATTTTGAAGATTTGCATTTGATCTATCAGAAATGCATGAAGAACCCAAGAAGACTCATTATGTGAGCATGCATCAGTTGGATTTTATTGCATGCAACTATAAACTCCTAAAAGTCCTGAGATTTTAAAAAAGCTGGCCAAATTTTGGCTTTGCTCATAGAAAGCAATAATAACAGCATCAATAATGCCCACGTTGCTTCAGTTATCCTTGACCTTTTGCTCTTCAAATGCTTTGCTTCATCATAGGTTCTAGTTTTTGCTAGATTCTTCAAGATGTCTCTAGTGGACAAAAATATTTTTAGCGTAAAGTCAGAATTTTTTGTGAAGGTTTTCAACTCCCGCAGTGATGCTGTTGTTTCTGACTTGAATGATGAGAATATCTGTTCAGTAGAGACGGCCTCTCAGCACATTCTGAATGTACTCTCTGAGGACTCGTGGTTGCAGTGAAGCACAAATTCAACAGAAATGTAACAAACTCATTTTAGAACTTTTTCTTTTGTAATTATCACAAGCAGACACAGTACTATAAATCCAATGGCTGCATGTAAATCACGTCAATTTCCTCTGTGACCAGGTTTGTTTTTGCACCTGTAACTTCACAAGAGATCTGATTGAAAAGTATACAGCTATTATTCAGTTTTACACTATATTTTCACAGTATAAACTTCTACTAACTGTGAAAAGAAACTTAAGGGGATTTTGACAATCTGTCTCATAAATTACTGTGTTTATAATTCTTTCTGAACAATATAAACATGTTAATGCATTTCACAAAACTTATATCTAGCAAATGCTTTTTTTTTACAGTATATAAATAGCAATGCAATCAGTTTTCAATTATTCACAAAGAAAGCCCTTTATAATTTTCCTGACAGAAGAGTTTATCGCAATAATTACTTTCAAATCTTACAATAACATATTTTATACATTTCAACAATAGCAGAAGAGTTATAAAAAAAATGTCTTATAGAACATAAAACAAATATTTACAAGTTATCCACTATAAATGAACTACATTACAGTTACAAGAACAAAGACTGGGTACACTTACAAAGAACAAAGATTTGGTCTAACTAACATGTTGTATAGCTGATCATCTACTGTAGGAATTGATTATTTTCATCAAGATCTCCATTTATCATCCTTAGATATGCACTACAATATGCTGATCAAGAACACACGTCAAAACTGTAAATTATTCTACTACAGAAAGTTCTACCATAGTAGGGGTGTCCAAATGACATTCCACAGGCCTTACTTAAATGGACTTTGAGACCTCTTTTGCAGCCCATGGGGTTATTATGAAAATGCAATTCATTTTATTACAATTAGCAGTTATTCAAGAAACGACGAGTTTTAGTTTTATGCTGGGAAAGAAGGCAATCACTACAGCACCAGATGATTGTCAGTAGGAAAATTCCCCAAAGCATGTTATGTAATTCAACAAAAACTGGTTGAACTAGATGCAACTCGCTGCTTGACTCTTGGATACACCTGTTGCCTTCAAACATCTGTCCTATAGTCTTACTAAATCTGGAGGCCAGTTGTCAGGAACCTGTCTGTGGTTTTCTAAGACTTTCATGCCATCTCCACAGCATCTGCTTTGTCTTATTCTTGTGGCCAGGGAATGTTGTTGCCAAAGATATATACCTGGCTTTGGCAATCTGGTGTGGCCAGACATGAACTAAATTTTCCATCACAGTCTTCAATTAGCGGTTATAAATCCCTCCTTGTACACTTAGCACGGTCTTCAAGCTAGCTACCACAAAGACACCAGAATTTCTATACATTCAACAACCAATAATTTCATGAAAAGAATCTGTGAAAGGCAAGTCACTCTAAACTCTGTTTATAAAAGTCAAAACTCTGTGAGGAAAAAAAAATGTATTGGAATGTATATTCAGAACATCTTTCAAAAGGAGTTTTGCTAACTTCTTTGCTCATCAAACCACACAATATCAATCTCAACATTCTTATCATCATCATGTGCCATGCTGAAAAGTATAATTAGCCATTTTGTGCAGTCTTCAATACCTCTAATCAAATCAGCTGCCGTTTTATTTATGTATCTGTGCCACTTGGATATTTCTGTCTCCATCATTTTCTTCATCTCATGAGTTTTCTGATGACTGTCAGGTTCTTTACCTTCAGTTTTCTTGTGGCATTTCCAAAGAACATTTATAAACATGTTATCAAAAACATGACAAAATGAAAATATCCACAGAAAACTTCACCAAAAACATGGTGAAGCCATCAGATCTATACAAGATACATGATGAAGTCAGGAAACCATACAAGCAATTTGTTCTCTACTGTGGCTCACATGAAGAAAGAAGAAGAGAAATAAACAAAGTCTCAAACATTTTCTCAGCGGAACGTTGTGGCATTTTGTGGTTTTCTTTAACCCTCTCCCTTCCATTTATTTTGAAGATTATGTGAAGACTCGCTGAACTTTTTTTTCCCAAGTTTGTTTCTTTAACTGAAATATTATTTTTGCAGTTTCTCTGTATTCCGATTAATATGTGAAATGTATAAAAGATCTACATTGGTTTGATGCCGTGGACCAAGTGATTTGCTCTTTTTGGTTAAACACTCAAAGTCTAGTGCCCAAAGATAATTAGGTCCAAGCACCCAATGAAGAAACTCTTGTGGGAGAGCAATGGACTGATTGTTGATGACGCTTTCTGAAGGCCTGAAAACCTGTTAGAGACTGAGGGGTTGGTGCCAGCTTGATATGTCTTTATAACAAGAAATTAAAACATGGATTGCTAATCTTTCTGAATGACCTTTTCCTTGTATACAACAAAATTCATTTTCAAAAATACAGAATGATAAAACTGTTTTTTTTAAGATCTCTGACAGAACAGGAAAAAATTCATATATATATATAATATATAAAAGATATAACAAATATTTTCTACATTCAAACACAAAACAGAAATGAAATCAGTTTAACTAGCAAAACTACATGTTTTCACAACAAAATTCTGAGATATTTGGCTGAAATTTTTCTATATTTTGAATTTTTCATTTTTGTTTCCTCTCTTGTTTCTCTTTACAAGTGTCTGAAGAAGACCCAGGCTGAAATGTTATTACCCATGTTCTGATTACAAAACAGCTGTTCCTTATCTAAATAAAAAGATAGATTCAGCATTACTTATCAGACCAGCTGAAGAATTATTTTTGGTCCAATCAGAACTAAAATCTGTAACAAAACTCTGTAAATTCAAAAGCAATTAATCTTTCTAAATTAGATTTTACCAAAACATAAAACTGTGGAGGCTTGCTCAGAGGTCAGTTGATCTTGAAAGTTTCTAAACTGCTTCAGTTACCCAAACACTAATCAAACAGTAACTGAACTATGGGATAGAAAAGTTAAGACAAATCTCAGAATCCCATCACAGTAACTGAACTATGGGATAGAAAAGTTAAGACAATCTCAGAATCCCACCACAGTAATTGAAACATTATTTTGCGAATGTTCATAAGAACTATTTACTGCTTCAGCCAAGATACATTTCTCACAGACCTGCAACTTCAAAATTTCTGCAAGTTTAGCCAAAAACTTGACTCAAGACATTCAGTACAATCTCGCTGAACTTGTAGTTGTTATGCCATTGAGAAGTGGAATTATTAACTCAAAATAAGGTACATAAATGCCTGTAATAATGATAGACATCATGAGATTTTCTTCCAAAATAACCATTTGTTTTCACACCAATAAAACATCACGATATTTTCCTTAAAAACAATCACTTTTTCACACTGATAAAACATCATGAGATTTTCTTAAAAGAAAAATCTATTTTCACATTGATAGCACATCATAAAATCTGTTAAAACAACTATCTTTTCACACAAAGTTTAAAAAATCCATCGTAGACATTACGTACCCTTTAACGCAAGAATCATGGCTACCTGTTTGTGGCCCTGCCAAACTCCAGCTATATTGCTTTCATCCTGACAGACAAATCTACAGTGACTTACTGGGCTATCTGTTGCTGCTGCTGCAGTTGGGCAACCTGCTGGTGCTGCTGTAGCTGCAGCTGCTGTTGCTGGTCAAACATGTGGTACATCCTTTTGGCCACCTCGTACACATATTTGACATCTGGCCTCTGGTCTGGGTCAGGATTAATGCACATATTGACCAGAGAACGTAGCTGAAACATACAAGCAAGTCCAGATTTAATATTCATGACAGTATATGAGTGAACCACTTGACAATGAACTGTTTTATCACTGGAATACATTGGGCTCTAGATCCACTTCCATTAACCTTGCTGCAAAAATGGTTACCTATAATAGAAAAAAAATCTGAAAATGGAGAGGATACACACAAGAAAATAATGTATGCAGTTAGCTTAGCCAAATAGTGAAGGGTAGACTACTTATAACTGCCCCAAGCCAACGTTATCTGGATACAGCCACTCTAACTCACAATATTCCAGAAGAATAAAAAATTGTCAGCCCACCTTCAGAAGAATAAAAACTTGTCAGCCCACCTTCAGAAGAATAAAAACTTGTCAGCCCACCTTCAGAAGAATAAAAACTTGTCAGCCCACCTTCAGAAGAATAAAAACTTGTCAGCTCACCTTCAGAAGAATAAAAACTTGTCAGCCCACCTTCAGAAGAATAAAAACTTGTCAGCTCACCTTCAGAAGAATAAAAACTTGTCAGCCCACCTTCAGAAGAATAAAAACTTGTCAGCCCACCTTCAGAAGAATAAAAACTTGTCAGCCCACCTTCAGAAGAATAAAAACTTGTCAGCCCACCTTCAGAAGAATAAAAACTTGTCAGCCCACCTTCAGAAGAATAAAAACTTGTCAGCCCACCTTCAGAAGAATAAAAACTTGTCAGCCCATCTTCAGAAGAATAAAAACTTGTCAGCCCACCTTCAGAAGAATAAAAACTTGTCAGCCCACCTTCAGAAGAATAAAAACTTGTCAGCCCACCTTCAGAAGAATAAAAACTTGTCAGCCCACCTTCAGAAGAATAAAAACTTGTCAGCCCACCTTCAGAAGAATAAAAACTTGTCAGCCCACCTTCAGAAGAATAAAAACTTGTCAGCCCACCCTCATACCTGGTTGACTTCATGCAGCCTGCTTACCTGCTCAGAATAACAATCGGCTGGCAAGGGTGGGTAATCACACTGTTCAATTTTCTTGCACAAAGAAAACAGATTCATCTTGTCTCCATAGAACGGTGACTGCAAGGCTGCCATCTGAAACATTTGTAACTAACAAAATTATTTCAGTTCCATTCCTCTAATCTACAGCTGACAGAAAGTACATTACCTCTCTTTTCAACATTAATAAATATTACGTTTGTTCTAAGAGTACCACTCTATGGAAGTGAATGCTGGAAAATCACCAAAATCATAGAAAACAAGTCGAATTCTTTCCAGGCTAAATGTTTACAAAGAATTAGAAGAATATTTTGGCTAAACACTGTAAGAAAAAACATCTTGTTGGTAGAAATGCAGATGAAGCCACTGACAGCAATTACTGGGGAAAGACGCTGGTGATGGTTGGGACATGTGCTCTGGAAGACTGTCGACTCACTACCAAAAATAGCACTAAGATGGACACCACAGGGGAACAGAAGTAAGGGTAGACCAAAAGAGACATGGAGAAGAACAACAGAAAAGATGTTGAGCAATAGAGGGCTCACTTGAGCAAGAGCAGAATAAAAGGCAAAGGACAGGAGTTTTTGGAAAACCTTGTGGAAGCCCCATGTGCCTTGGACACTTAAGGTTCGAAGAGAGAGATACATTACACTGAATTGAGAGTGATGGGCCTTCTTATACTGAAGGTAATAGGCTCTATTCCTTCTACTGTCACCCTCCAAATGATTAGGATACCACTAAGAACATGCACCTGAACTAAGATACATCTTTCAAGGAGGAGGTAGCAGCACTTACGGAACTGACTAGAGCAGACTGCTGATGCTTTTAAAAATATAAACTTTATTTTATAAAACAATGCTTACTGGTATATATAAATAATCAGGTAATATTTTCTTTTTATTTCTCTCAATCAATTGCCAGAATTTTTCCTGGGATTTTTCTTCTTCAAAGTTCAAGTTTTTAGGCATGTTAAGTCTGTAGACTTGTCACCATTATTCCAGATTTTTACTCCATTACTGGCTAGACATTAATATTTTGAGTTGAAACTGCTTATCTTCTTCACTTCTCATTCAATGAACCAATCTCTCTCACATATATGGCACTTCTCTTGTAGGAAGTTGAGGTTTGGCCAGGTCCTTTAACTGAATGGATTGTGTAAATTATCAGTAAGCAAACTGGCCACCACTAAACAAGACAGGTATGAAAAACCACACATCCACATACTGACTGAAGATGAACATAAAAGATGAACCACACATCAACAAACAGACTGAAAAACAGACCTTACCTCATACAAAAGACAACCCAGAGACCAAATGTCTGACTTGAAGTTGTAGGCCTTCTCATGGATTCTCTCAGGTGACATGTAGTAAGGTGTGCCAACTGTGTCACCAACAAATATAAATTATCAGTCAATTCACACCCACACAATGAAGGAACACTGGAGTAGTGCAGTAATTAGAGCATTTCTCTTTGACTGTGTCTCTGAAGAATGTTTTCTGGCCATTTTACTTGAGGGTTGCCCCTCTTTTCCCCCCAACAACTGTAAAAGCTCACACACATCTTCACCCTTTCTTGCTTAGCTCACTGTGCTACTCCAGAATATTCAGGTTCTTCATATCCCCCCCCTCCCCACACAGATACACAATCCCTCTTCCTACAACTTTCTACAAACAGAAAACACTTGGCTTTTGCTCTGTAAAGTAATAGAACACAGAATTGTGTGGCCAGATCTTGAAAAAAATCATAAACAAAGCACTTTTAAGATGTGAAGAGAATGAAAAGTGCCAAGAGAATTAAGTGGGACTCGAACCATGGACTCCAGTTGGACGAGCAATCATTAATCAGTTGATTAACCCTTTTCGTGCGTTAAGCCACTATACTGCCAAAGTCGATTTTGACTTTCGTGCGTTAAGCCACTATAGTGCCACATGTTTTGTTTCATGAAACTGTAATTCACATTTTGGTTTGCACATTAACTGCTTATGTCCCTTTACAAAATGGTGGAAGAATGCTTAGTTAAGATCAATTTGAGCGTGAAAAATGAAGTTTGTGACCAAGATATTTCAAATTTTGATGATGCAGATAGAGGTATGGACATGCCCTGTGACAAGACCACTGTTCTTGAATGTGCTACAAGTAGATTTTGACCTATAAAACGGACTGAAAAAGTAGTTTTATTTCAGACATTATTGTACTGAGTATGCCACATACTATGACACGACGAGATCAGATGAAGCTACAGGTAGATCTAGAAATTGCCAATGGTAAATACTGCACCTCTAGATCTACCCGATGGTAAGTAGGACACAATTATCATCTAAAATCATCACACTACTACTTTTTTTCCATAAAAAATCTTAATTCTTACTTTTACAGCTATTTTGATGCATAATACGTATAATGTGGAAATACGTGGAATTCAATTTTACAACTGTACCCCCGATACTGTACCCCTGATGGCCTGCATGAAGGATCGGGTACTCTGGAGAAGCATAACAGCCAACGCCAGTCGGCACGGCACCTGATGATGATGATGATTACCCCCGATACAGATCAAGGCCCACGCTTTTAACCTGGCACTGATTGGAACGTCCGCGTTTTTTTCTGTGGCACATGAAGAGTTAATGCACTGTTCTCTCATGGCTAGATGGTTGCTCATTTTACCGGAGTCCATGGTTCAAGTCCCAAGTAACTCTCTTCATTTTTATTTCTCTCATGTCTAAAAGTCTACAATTTTTCCCAAGCTCTAACCGTATAACACTGTGTTCTAACACCTCCCTACAACCCAATGAACAGTTACAATGAAACTATAAAGTTTCTTATCAACTTTTGTGTTCAAGATGAAGATGATGTCTGATTTAGAAACCAGCAACCCACAGCTGATATGCTATAACAGGCTGGTGAGCCACAGCTGACCAAGACCTTGTACCACTTCTTTACTGGTGCCCCCAGTATCAGGCCTAGTCTAACAGTGACTAATGGAGGAGATTTCCATAGTCCCCATGGTGGTGGAGCCTGCTAAAGAAGTACTGTACATCCCTGGTTTCTAGCTCCACTCTGGGATTGAAAAAATAGCTGCCATAACTCACTCCCAAGAAGACCTGATGTTGACCCTCAGCATGTTGGCTGCAAAGAAACACCAGGACAACTGAAGAAGTGTTCAAAATGAAAAATAAATGCGCATAATTCAGTCTAATTCAGACAAGCCCTTTCTGAGTTATTCCCAGTGTTTTTACTAAGCAACCATGATGTCACTAACATCTGGTGATACCACGATGATAAATTATACCCCTCCCCCTATGTTCAGTTTAGACATCTACAAAAAGAACATATTAAACTTCCCAACCTAGAGACATGGCAGCCGTAGTTTTAGAACTGAAGAACCTGCCAAGGCCAAGGTCACCGAGCTTGACAACTCCCTGGGCAGTGATGAAGACGTTGGCTGGTTTAATGTCTGAAATTCAGAAGATTACATCACATGACTAAAATCTGCATTTTTTTCCCTTGTAACACAAAAGCTTTAAAATTGTGACAACATCTTCTAAGTCACTATTTTAAACTTTATTTGGTACAGGTACTTTCATAAAATCAAGATGTTCGGTATCTGGTCATCACATGAGTTACTTGAACTGGTTAATGTGCCGTCCTCTTGTAACTCAACTGTTCTTTGCTGGGATCTAGGTTCTGTTATCTGTCATCCTCTTACTGTTTCTCTTGCTCTCACATCTAAAGTGCTTTGGGCTTCTATAATGATCTACTTGACTATCAAGGCAGACTATCAGACGAGCATGCTTGCTCAGGCGCTCACACTCTGAAAATAAAACTATTTCATACTTCTGTATGTGGCAGAATGCTGGAGAACATTGTCAACAAACTGTCCTCACTCCACACAACCTGTATCAGACAGAATCTGAAAATGTGCTGGCCACAAATCAAAAGTTAAACTAAGCAAGCAAGAAAATTCTCAGCAAAATAGCACTAGAGATGAACAGAAAGATCTCATCATTATTGACAGAACAAGTATGCAATGGACATCTGAAAGAAAGAGGAAAAAACACCAAAGAACTGTCAAAGCCAGGATGGCATCGAAGGACATGGACTGACACACACAACCAGCATGATCAACCTTTACCAGTTTATTAATAGAAAGTTCCAGAGAAACAATATATGAAATCCAAAGTCATGAAAATAGTTTGGAAAGTATAAAAAAAAAACTGTGATCTAATAAAAAAAATCATTTCAAACTCCACTATTTGTCTTTAAGAAACCTAAATGCTATGACAACTATAATTCTACAAGATAATCTCCTACCTACTAACTTTAATCTCATAAACCTAAATCTGTGACAACTACAATCTTTAATCTCCTAAACTTAAATGCTGTGACAAATACTAACTTTAATCTCCTAAACTTAAATCATATGACAACTACCAACTTTAATCTCCTAAATTTTAATCACATGACAACCACTAACTTTAATCTCCTAAACTTAAATCATATGACAACTAAAAACTTTAATCACTTGACAACCACCAACTTTAATCTCCTAAACTTTAATCGCATGACAACTACCAACTTGCTGTGAGAAAACACCAACCTCTGTGCATAATTCTTTTGGAATGCATGTGGTCCAGGGCACTGCAGATCTGGACAAAATATTTCCATATCGTCTTCTCAGGTATAAGCCGACACTGCTTCTTGAAGTGCTGAGTTGAGAAAGTAACATCATGGTTATTGTTGACTTATCTGAGCAGCAGTCACTGAAATATTTGAGCTATGCTGCTTTTTTGTCACTTGATACTGCTGTTCTGTCTCCCTATAACAGTGAAAAGAATATTCTAAGCAGCTAACATGTGAATCACTGTATCAAGCCATGAGATGGCCAGCCTACAGTCCCACATTGGACGCATGGTACATCACATCATCATAGAGACTTAGCTAGGCTAAGTCTATTACTAGAAGAGACCTGGGAATTCCCTGTTTCTGGCAGATCAAATATTAGAAACGTTATGAAGGAAAGAAGCTGCTCTGTAAAATGATACTCACATACATCCTGACAATCAAAGATCCTTTTTTGTTTTATTTTAATGACAAACATAGACAAAAAAATGCAAATACATGAAGTCAGACAAAAAAATTCTGCAAATCAGTCATTATACAAGCCCTAAAACAGACCAGTGAAGTGGTTGAAAAGCTCGCCTAAAGCAGGAAATCTTGGCAAACTACCATGCGAGCCCTATGTGATGTTTAATGGCACGGGAAAGATGTAAGATTTACTGATACCAGACCATACAATGACGGAAAGAATGACGGCAAGAAACATGACTTCTCTTACCCGTATCATTCTACCCAAGTCTCCAGCATCTGCCAGCTCCAGCACGATGTTCAACTCATTGTTCTCGATGAATGAGTCCAGATATTTGATCACATTTGGGTGGTCCAGTTGCTGAAGATGGACACATAACAATAATCAAATCTGGTTCTGTTAAGTAAGCAGTGCTAATGGATTTTTCTGTTGTCAAAGTAATCATTAAAAATTAGATCTAGTGATTATAATATTTTATACTCAAGGAAAAATGTAAGTGTGCAGTGGTGTCAAGCGCACCAATCACATTGTCATGAGTGAAATGAAATCAAATTTGGCATAAATTTTTGTCTGAGTGTTGTCCATTTCCCCATGCTGCATGAAACTGATCGCGCTATTCATGGGGAGATAACCACAGCTCCAGTGAAATCACGTGCAGTGATCCATGATTGGTTACTGACCATGATAAAATGAGGGTAAGTGAGTAATTCTGCTCTCAGAGATCTCTTCACATAATTGTTGAAGAAAGGAGTAGTGGAATTCCAACATAAACATCTATTTTGATCATGCCAAGATTGAATGAACATCAGCAAGAAATAGCTGTTGGGATGTTAATTGCTGGATTAACAGTAGCAGCAGTATCTCAACATTTTAATATTCACAAAAACACAATATCATGCCTTCAAAGTTGTTTTAACCAAAATGGTTCCATTGCTGACCGCCACAGAAGCAGTAGACCACGAGTTACCACCCTTGCACAAGACCGCTACATCCACATCACGCACCTTCATAACAGGTTTCTCCAGGCAACATGGTCTGCCAGCAACATTCCAGGTTTAAGATGTGTGTCAGGCAGGACAGTGCAGAATACTCAGAGAGGTAAATCTCTTACCTCATAGGCCTGCTGTTAGACCAGTACTGACAGTTTGCCACAGACAAACACACTTGACCTGGGCCAGGCACAATGTAGCATGGCCCTACCATCAATGGAGACAGATCCTATTCACTGATGAGTCCATGCTTTAGTGTACAAGTGAAGAGAATACTTTGTGAATAACTGTATACTAGAGGTGGATAGGAGAAGAGGAGGCAGTGTAATGGTTTGGGGAGGAATTTCCTATGCTGGCCGAACAAACCTAGTCTTTCTCAATGGCAACTTTACAGGTTTACGATATAGGGATGAAATTATTACACGCCATGTAATGCCTTTTCTGGATGCTAATGGACAAGGCATGATACTGCAGCAAGATAACGCTCATCCACATGTCGCACGTGTGGTCAGGGACCACTTTCAACAGCATCAGATTAGTCTTGCCATGACCAGCAGTTTCACCGGACATGTCACCTATCAAGCACATTTGGGATGACTGGACCACAGGCTGCGAAGACGACACAATCGTCCTGGAAACCGCCAAGAATTAGCCCAAGCGTTGCAAGAAGAATGGAATAACATGCCTCAACAATTGATACGTGTTATTGGTTCAATAAGAAGGTGGTGTCAAGCAGTGGTAACTGCCTGAGGAGGACACACACGATATCGAAACCCTGATTTCTTTTCTTGGGTGGTGAGCCACATTAGGTGAGTTTTTTTTCACTTTTCTCTAACATATGACTGGTCTGAAAGTTAACATTTTATCTGTTATTGGATAATCAAACATAATGTGTGGCAAATTTTATTTCAGTCATCACTTGAGCATGTTCATGGTGCTTTTTAAAGCATTGCACACTTACTTTTTTCCATGAGCATAATTTCCGTTAAAGTTAACATGTCTTCTGAGTATGTTATGATTGATCTTATAGATTTAAATGCTGATGAAATTTTTAAAATTGTGTAGCTAACACAGTACTAGCAGTCAAAAATGAAAAACGCCCACAAAGATTATGTGAACTATCTGAAAACTATCTGAAACAAAGGTAGGAACTACTTCATTAACGAGCACACAGTTGTGACATTTTGGTTTACGCCTTAATCATACAAAAACATGAATGCTGTACAACATATAGGACTGGAAAAACATTATTTTTAAAAATTAGAAAAAAAGGGAACACTTAGCTGTGCCTTGTAAGAAATGTGTTCAGGAAACACACAATGTTCTTCAAACACAGACACACAATGTTCTTCATACACAGACATACAATGTTCTTCATACACATCAAACACAGACATACAATGTTCTTCATACACAGACATACAATGTTCTTCATACACATCAAACACAGACACACAATGTTCTTCATACACAGAAATACAATGTTCTTCATACACATCAAACACAGACACACAATGTTCTTCATACACAGACATACAATGTTCTTCATACACATCAAACACAGACGCACAATGTTCTTCATACACAGACATACAATGTTCTTCATACACAGACATACAATGTTCTTTATACACATCAAACACAGACACACAATGTTCTTCATACACAGACATACAATGTTCTTCATACACAGACACACAATGTTCTTCATACACAGACATACAATGTTCTTCATACACAGACATACAATGTTCTTCATACACAGACGCACAATGTTCTTCAAACACAGACACACAATGTTCTTCATACACATCAAACACAGACATACAATGTTCTTCATACACATAAAACACAGACACACAATGTTCTTCAAACACAGACACACGTTCAAACACAAACAAACAATGTTCTTCAGATGTTGACACACCTTCAAACACAGACACACCTTCAAACACAGACACACCTTCAAACACAAACACACAATGTTCTTCAGATGCTGACACACCTTCAAACACAGACACACGTTCCAACACAGACACACCTTTCAACACAGACACACAATGTTCTTCGGATACTGACACACCTTCAAATGCAGACACACAAAGTTCTTCAGATGCTGACACACCTTCAAATGCAGACACACAATGTTCTTCAGATGTTGACACACCTTCAAATGTAGACACACAAAGTTCTTCAGATGTTGACACACCTTCAAATGCAGACACACAATGTTCTTCAGATGTTGACACACCTTCAAATGCAGACACACAATGTTCTTCAGATGTTGACACACCTTCAAATGCAGACACACAATGTTCTTCAGATGTTGACACACCTTCAAATGCAGACACACAATGTTCTTCAGATGTTGACACACCTTCAAATGCAGACACACAATGTTCTTCAGATGTTGACACACCTTCAAATGCCGACACACAATGTTCTTCAGATGTTGACACACCTTCAAATGCAGACACACAATGTTCTTCAGATGTTGGCACACCTTCAAATGCAGACACACAATGTTCTTCAGATGTTGGCACACCTTCAAATGCAGACACACAATGTTCTTCAGATGTTGACACACCTTCAAATGCAGACACACAATGTTCTTTAAACACAGACTCCAAAGTGAGATGGACTACAGCAAAAAAAAAAATAGTTTAAGTAGCCTTGTCATGCCATTAAGACACAGAGGGAACAGATGTCAGTGCCAGTTATTTTCCTTGACCTGACAACACACAAGAGAATGATGTGGTCAATATCATGCTACCATCTCTATTTCCTCCAACGCAGGAGCAACCAAATATCCATTTCTACAGTCAGGTCAACTTGCAACATCTCTGGCTGGGATCAAATCTAAGCAATCTTTGCCATGAGAAGCAATTACATCAGCTGCTTCACTTCTCATGTACCTTGTGAGCCATGAATGCTGGATAATATTTTTAAAGTAAATCTAAAAAGTTTGAATCCAGCCAGAGGCATCCCAGTCACCAAACTGTAGAAATGGGTACCTGATCTCTTCTGGTGCTGAGGAAAGAAAGGCAGCCAGGCTCGATGCTGACCACATCACACTCTAGTCTGCTAACAAGTCAAGGAAAATATGGACACAACATCCCCTATGTGCCTCCAAGGCATAACAAGGTTACCTCTTCTTTTTTATCTTTTAAATCCAAGGAGAAGCCTTCTCAAGGGGCTCCATGAAAATACACAAAGCCCTAGCATGTTGGACATGTTTAGTCTGTGCAACTTCCCATATCTAGGAGTACAACACAGAGGTAAATCATCAGCTCTACCTCACTGGCCCTCATAACCAGGCTATCACTCTATTACAGCCATTCCCTATTTGTTCTATAAATGTATCTAAAGGTGAAACGACTAACATCACTCTATTAAAGCCATTCCCTATTTGTTCTATAAATGTATCTAAAGGTGAAATGACTAACATAACTCTATTACAGCCATTCCCTATTTGTTCTATAAATGTATCTAAAGGTGAAATGACTAACATAACTCTATTACAGCCATTCCCTATTTGTTCTATAAATGTATCTAAAGGTGTAACGACTAACATCATCTTTTTTTTTTTTTATTATAGATCTAACTTACCTTCAACAAGTCAATTTCTTTCATACAGTCATTTCTAGCTTTGGCATCCATCATCTCAAAAATCTGCAACACAAACACAAGAGAGAGCATAACAAAAGTTCACAGTGAACTACTGTCTGCGGCATGCAACACAAACACAAGAGAGAGCATAACAAAAGTTCACAGTGAACTACTGTCTGCGGCATGCAACACAAACACAAGAGAGAGCATAACAAAAGTTCACAGTGAACTACTGTCTGCGGCATGCAACACAAACACAAGAGAGAGCATAACAAAAGTTCACAGTGAACTACTGTCTGCGGCATGCAACACAAACACAAGAGAGAGCATAACAAAAGTTCACAGTGAACTACTGTCTGCAGCACTGCATGATTCAGTTAATCAATCCAGTATCAGAAACACCTGATAATCTCAAACAAGTGGGGGATGAAAAAAAAACAACACACCAAACCAACCACCATTTGACACAGGCAATCCACTCATGTCTGATTTCTGTTCTTGCAGGCATAACTGAGTTATGCTCAAGGAGTCACAGTCAAAATCTGAGTCAATTTTGGCAGAAAGCTACCATTTCTGGAGGAATCGCAGTTATCAGCAAAAAGTAGCAGCCAGCCTGAAGCAAGTTTTGATGGAGTAAGTCAAAATGCACTATTTATGTAGGAGTCATAGTCAAGAGTTTTAATGGAGTAAGTCAAAATGCACTCTTTATGTAGGAGTCATAGTCAAGAGTTTTAATGGAGTAAGTCAAAATGCACTCTTTATGTAGGAGTCATAGTCAAGAGTTTTAATGGTGTCAGTCAAAATGCACTCTTTATGTAGGAGTCATAGTCAACAGTTTGGTGTAGAAATCCCATATCCCTGCTCACATGTACAGCTCACACCAGCATATGTGAATAAGCTACTCCTATTATGACATTCATTCTTGTTGCTAATGGAAAAGGTCCTCTCAAATTAAGGCCCACACCAGCACATATTCCTATTATGATATTTATTCTTGTTGCTAATGGGAAAGGTCCTCTCAAATTAAGGCCCACACCAGCACATATTCCTATTATGATATTTATTCTTGTTGCTAATGGGAAAGGTCCTCTCAAATTATGGCCCACACCAGCACATATTCTTATTATGACATTTATTCTTGCTGCTAATGAGAAAGGTCCTCTCAAATTATGGCCCACACCAGCACATATTCCTATTATGACATTCATTCTTGTTGCTAATGGGAAAGGTCCTCTCAAATTATGGCCCACACCAGCACATATTCCTATTATGACATTTATTCTTGTTGCTAATGGGAAAGTTCCTTGTGGAACTTTGGCTCCCTAACAGCACTCCTAAAGGCCTTTTGATTGTAAGCAAGATGCCCTGCTGCTGATGCATCCATTTGCAGATTATCAATGATGTCTTGCAGCCATCTTCGCCTTGGTCTTCCTCTCTTTCTTTTTCCCATTATGTACCCTTCCAAGATGGTCTTCTGTAGATTATTAAGACATTTAATATGTCCAAAATATGTAAGTTTTCTCTCTTTAATCCTCTTTACTAGCCAGCCTTCTTCAATATTATGTTCTTGTAGTATGGATATATTTGTTCTTTTTTGTGTCCATGATATTTGAAGGACTCTTCTGTAGCATTTACATTCAAAGGCATTTATGTGTTTCTCAGCTGTTTTGTTAAGTGTCCAGGTCTTACAGGCATATGTTGCGATGGGAAAGATACGTGCCCTTAGAAATCTTATTTTTGTAGATCTGTCTGTTCCTCTTCACAGCTTCTTTAGTTGTTTTACCTTTTTTAAGAATGATAGATGTCCTCCTTTTAATTTCCCTCATTAGTTAGTAATAATCCAAGATACTCAAAACTCTCACCTCTTCCAATTTTTCCTCACTGATACATATTTCATTTGCTTTATTTATTTTATCAGTTGTCATCAATTTAGTTTTCTTTGCGTTAAGATAACGGTTTCGCTCTTTATTATTCTTATGGACTGACATAGTTTTTCCACTATGTGGAAATGTGTTGTGGACAATAATACTATTTATCAGCATATCTAATCTCTGGTATTTCATAACCTCCAATTTTTATGGCATTCTAATGCTCTTTGTCTGCATCTTCTCTAACATGCCTCATTATATTTTCAGTATACAAGTTAAATAAGTAAGGCGACAGTATGCACCTCTGTCGGATCCCTTGTTGTATATCAAGCCAAGTTGTTTCACCATTTATTCTTACTGCTGCCTGTTGGTCTAGATACAGCAGTGATATTAATTGTATCACATGTGTTGGAAATTCCATTTTGTCCATTATTTCCCAAAGTTTCTGGTGTTGTACACAATCAAATGCCTTTTAACAGTCTTTCATTCATTCCTTTGCATGTCCCTTGCGGAACTTTGCCTCCCAAACAGCACTCCTGTAGGCCTCTCGGTTGTGAGCAAGATGGCCTGCTGCTGCTGCATCCATTTCCAGATCATCAACGATGTCTTGCAGCCATCTTCGTTTCGGTCTTCCTCTTTTTCTTTTTCCCATTATGTATCCTTCCAATACGGTCTTCTCTAAATTATCATGACGTTTAATGTGGCCAAAATATTTAAGTTTTCTCTGTTTAATCCTCTTTACTAGCCAGCCTTCTTCAGTATTATGTTCTTGTAGTATGGATATATTTGTTCTTTTTTGTGTCCATGATATTTGAAGGACTCTTCTGTAGCATTTACATTCAAAGGCATTTATGTGTTTCTCAGCTGTTTTGTTAAGTGTCCAGGTCTTACAGGCATATGTTGCGATGGGAAAGATACATGCCCTTAGAAATCTTATTTTTGTAGATCTGTCTGTTCCTCTTCACAGCTTCTTTAGTTGTTTTACTTTTTTTAAGAATGACAGATGTCCTCCTTTTAATTTCCCTCATTAGTTAGTAATAATCCAAGATACTCAAAACTCTCACCTCTTCCAATTTTTCCTCACTGATACATACTTCATTTGCTTTATTTATTTTATCAGTTGTCATCAATTTAGTTTTCTTTGCGTTAAGATAACGGTTTCGCTCTTTATTATTCTTATGGACTGACATAGTTTTTCCACTATGTGGAAATGTGTTGTGGACAATAATACTATTTATCAGCATATCTAATCTCTGGTATTTCATAACCTCCAATTTTTATGGCATTCTAATGCTCTTTGTCTGCATCTTCTCTAACATGCCTCATTATATTTTCAGTATACAAGTTAAATAAGTAAGGCAACAGTATGCACCCCTGTCGGACCCCTTGTTGTATATCAAGCCAAGTTGTTTCACCATTTATTCTTACTGCTGCCTGTTGGTCTAGATACAGCAGTGATATTAATTGTATCACATGTGTTGGAAATTCCATTTTGTCCATTATTTCCCAAAGTTTCTGGTGTTGTACACAATCAAATGCCTTTTAACAGTCTTTCATTCATTCCTTTGCATGTCCCTTGCGGAACTTTGCCTCCCAAACAGCACTCCTGTAGGCCTCTCGGTTGTGAGCAAGATGGCCTGCTGCTGCTGCATCCATTTCCAGATCATCAACGATGTCTTGCAGCCATCTTCGTTTCGGTCTTCCTCTTTTTCTTTTTCCCATTATGTATCCTTCCAATACGGTCTTCTCTAAATTATCATGACGTTTAATGTGGCCAAAATATTTAAGTTTTCTCTCTTTAATCCTCTTTACTAGCCAGCCCTCTTCAATATTAAGAACTTGTAGTATAGATATATTTGTTCTTTTAACAGTCTATAAAAGATAAATATAGATTTACACTAAATTCTCTGTATTTCTCTATTAATAATCTTATACTGACTATATGATCTCTTGTTCTTCTTTCTTGTCTAAAATAAATGGATGGCCATAGTAATAATTCTATGTAAATATGTAGCAATTTCTTTAGCAAATATAACAGTAATTAATGTGTGAGAGAATGAAAATGAACATGTCACATGCAACTTCACTGAACATTTTGGACAAGACAGCAAATCTAAAAGTTTTATTACTGTAAATTTAACTCACACTTGTTACCTGTACATTATAACACCTAAAGTGATGTTGAATTACTAATTCAGAGTGAAAACTGTGAGACAACTTCAAAACTTTTAATTTCAATTTTACAAAAAAGAGAAAGAAAACCTGCACATTCTAAATAACAGAAAAAACATAAACTTTTTATTTTTACTTTAAAATAAACAGAACAAAAGAAACTGAAGACCTCTAACCTTGAATAAAACAAAGTAGACAAAAGACTAAAAGTGAATAAAACAAAGAATAAAGAGAAATACTTGAACTTCAAATAAAACAGAGAAAACGAGACAAAAGAACTACAAACTTGAACACAAGATGACAAAAAGGACTGACAGCACAGAACAAATTTCTCTACCTGAACTTTCTTCAGAGCAAGTGGCAGGCCATCATTCATTTTGTATTTGGCCCTGTAGACTTCAGAAAACTGCCCCTTCCCAATTTTCTTCTCAACATCAAAATATGCCAGCTTGCCATTCTGTGAGGCCACTAAAGTTGTAGCTGTCACTGGGAATGTTTCTGATACTTCCAGATTTTCCATTGATTCTGCCATTGTGGCTTTGTGTGGCTAAATATGCTTGGGAAGGTGGTGCTGTGCCCGCAAAGCTATTTAGTAAATAAAACATTAAACATTAAAAGATGTCAATTCTTCATCTGTGAACATTTTTAGAAAATTAAATATGTCTGATGAACATGCGGTAATTACGAATTCTGGGCATCCTTGTGGCGCTTGTCCTGGACCTAAAATGATCTTGATCAGGTCTGTCCTCTCTCTTTCTCTGTTGTATATTCAAGTGTATAAACAGATATAATGATCTGACTATAATGAAGATGATCTAGGCTTATAAATCTGAAGAGAACCATGCAAGAGCAAGGATGCCCCATATTATAGTGATACGAGGGGTGATTGATAAGTTCTCAGCATAAGGTACAATGGATTATTTATGGACAACTTTTTTGGGTTATTTCTCAACATAGTCCCCTTGCAGGTTTATGCACTTAGTCCAGCGATCCCTTCTTTATAAAAGTCAGCATCTTGTGCCAGTAGAAAGTGGTCTACAGCATGAATGACATCATTATCTGAAGCAAATTTGTGACCACTTAGCTCCTTTTTCAGTTTGGTAAACAGGTAATAGTCCAAAGGGGCCAAATCTGAGGAATAAAGAAGTTGGAAGCTGCATTCATGAATGGCAGCCATTGTCACTGCCGACTTGTGAACTAGAACATTGTCTTGATGAAAGATGACTCCTCTCGTCAATTTTCATCGATGCTTTTCCTTCAATTTGATCCGCAGTTGTTTCACAAGATTAGCTTAATAGGCCCCGGTGACTGTTCTGCCCTTTTGATGATAATCTACCAACAGCACACTTTCTGAATCCTAACAGACGGAAGCCATCACTTTGTCTGCAGACAGAACCACTCTTGCTTTCTTTGGAGGTGAGGATCCATGATATTTCCACTGCTTTGACTGTTCTTTGGTTTCTGGTTGAAAATGATGAACCAAAGTCTCATCCTTAATCATAAATTGCTGAATAAACTTTTCAGGATCTGCAGAAAAATGGTCAAGATTGTCTCTTGACATGTTGAGACGCTGTCATTTGTGATCAGCTCCAAGACGTATCGGGACCCACCGAGCAGAGACCTGTGTCATTTGAAGATCATTGTGAATAATGGCATGAACACGTTCCTGGGAGATGCCCAACTCAATAGCAATGTACAGCTCAGTTAGTCGTTGATCTTCCATTATCATGTCATGGATTCTACTTGTGGTTTCATCGGTGGTTACTATTCTTGGTCTTCCTGGACAGGGATCATCTTTCAGACTCTCCCTTCCAAGTTTGAACTGAGCTGCCCATTTCTTCACTGTGCTGTAAGAAGGGGCACTCTCCTTTAGAGTCTCTACCATATCCTCATGGATCTCCTTCGATGATAAGCCCTTGATGCAGAGGCAGCGAATGACTGCTTGGTGAGAAATTTTATCCATTTTCTCAATTTCTGTCACCCCTTACCACTTCAGTAGTCTGTAAAAAAAAAAAAAAGGTTGCAGTTAATTTCTTAACCTGATCTACAAATACACCTAATATAAACTGTGAGTTTCAAGTATTTGTACCTTAAGCCAAGAACTTATCAATCACCCTTCATAGAATGGGTATCAAGGTTAGCAAACCACTGCTGTTCAAAACTCTCTCATATTTCTCCATGGTGCTCGTCACAGGCTGATAAAACTCTTCAGCTCATTCTTGCTGGTGCTATAGAGTAGTTCCACTATGCCAGGGTCTTTCTCTGAAGAAGAAGACTGTGGCAAATTCTGAGTGCAATGGCAAGAACCCTTTAATATTTAGTTCCTTCAGCGTTGGTAGAGCTCCCATGGCGGTGGAGTAGGCTGTAATGCTCACTTCTGGGGTCAAGGTCTGTGAGCAAGTCATCACCATCACCATCATGTGCCTTCTTCAGAACAAAGGCTGGCAGTAATGAATCTCCACTTTTCTTGCTCCCTTGCCTTGACGCTGAACTCAGCCAGGCTGTATCCTGTCCTCTCTCCTATGTTGCCTTCCTTCCTACATCTCTATCTACCTCTCACTCTTTTTCCTTCCACCTTACCTTCTAATATAGTTTTCAGTTTGTTGTTGTGTCTTTTGACATGACCAATGTTTTCTTGCTCCTTATTTCTTTGAGAAGTTCACATTGCATTTGGAGCTGTTCTAAGACTTGTGCATTTGTTCTTTTTATTCTCCATGTTATATGACCTAGTTTTTTTGTAGAAGCACATTACTGTTGTGCTAATCTTTCTCTCTGGTTTTTTTTTGGTGTGCTCAAGTCCATATTTCTGCTCTATACAGAAAAAAAAGAGAGTAAGCAAGTCAGTATAATCAGTTCTCCATCCAACACAATGTCAACAATCCAACAAAACGTCAACCATCCAACACAACGTCAACAATCCAACAAAACGTCAACCATCCAACACAACATCAACAATCCAACAAAACATCAACCATCCAACACAACGTCAACAATCCAACAAAACGTCAACCATCCAACACAATGTCAGTGTTTTAATATCTTCACTGCATCAGTACCAAAGAGCAACAGTTCATAACTCCAAGGAGATGAGAAGAGGAGAATATACCTAATTTACATAAGAAGCAACAAATGGACTCCATTTTGGTTTGTTGACATTACCGACGGGCAGAGAGAGATAGTTCATCGTCGATTTCTTCACGTGAACTTATAATTTCGAACCAACAAACATGTACAAAACTCATACATATAAGTTTTATACAATATAAGGCAGAATATATCGCAATTACCTGCCTGAAATGAAGCTGTACGTTTCATACACAGAAACTCTTGCAGGAATCCTGACGATGACTTTGCAGCCGGGTACGTTTAGAGTTAATCATTTATATTTTAGACAGCATATTAAGAGTAAAATATACGTAGACTGTAAAATTAATTTGGCTAAAAGTTATATTTATTCTACCCAGTTTAAGTGTAAAAACATCTGATGTGAAATTATGTATGCTACTCTTTCATTTGTAATTTTTAACAGCTCAATGTAATTGAACTACTTTAGTCCAATTTGGCAAATAACAAATAATGTGTGCTCATTATGATGATATTAAATAATGCTTTTCTATTATAGTAAAATATTTTTAATCACGAATTAGCTTTAGAACCCAATTATTTATCTGACGAATTATTACTCATGTATGGATCAGAAACGAGAAGTACAACAAAGAAGAATCTTTGGCCCCATAAAGGAAACCAACAGTGGAGAATGGAGAGCTAGAAAGAACACTGAACTGAACAGCTTATTTAGATCCCAACGAATTATAAATGTCATGAAACTGAACAGACTACGCTGGTTTGACCATGTAAAAAGAATGGAAGAGAATAGACAAATGAAAATGATGTATGCACAAAAGATGAGGGAAACAAGACCAAGGCGTAGACCAAGACGTGTAGCAGTGTATTAGAAGCGGACACTCATTTGTATGCCCCTTGCGGAACTTTACCTCCCTAACAACACTCCTGTAGGCCTCTCGGCTGTGAGCACGATGGGCTGCGCTGATGCATCCATTTGCAGATCATCAACGATGTCTTGCAGCCATCTTCGCCTTGGTCTTCCTCTCTTTCTTTTCCCCCATTATGTACCCTTCCAAGACGGTATACTCTAGATTATCATAACGTTTAATGTAGAAACGGACAGTTAGCGAAATTTTTGTTTGAAAGGAGGAAACTAAGTACAGAGTGATCATGAAAATCCGATCCTCTGGTTGTCACTCGGCTAAAAAAAAAAATAATAAAAAAACACCCATGCGGCACTTAAACAGACAGAAAAAAAAGAAAGAAAGAGAGCAGACGACAAGGACTAGCAGATGACAAGATGGAAGAAAATGACGGTTAGGACTTAGGATCTAAAGAAAGCTGAAAATTGTATTTCGTTTAGGAAGCTGTAGTTAGTTAGTCTATGAAATGTGTAACTAGTTTGTAATAACTCATTAGATTAGAATATACCAAGAGATCCGTTGGCGTTGAAGTCTTAGGACATTAGTAGACGCTAGGAATTTGTTCTAGGTGCTTGCCTTGCGGTTTACATCCTGAATGTGTGTCCTTGGAATGGTTCGTCCCACTGTCACATTGTCATCTAGTGTACCATTAAAAAGCATTATAACTTTTAAGGTCGTTTCTGTGCTATTTTGCCACTGAGAGGAAGTGCGAGCCTGGGTAAAATTCGTCTGCAGACGTAGAGTATGCAGACAAGGAGAGTACTACGCAAAACTCCAGCACCATTATCAAGGTCATTATAATCTGAATAAAGCTTAATATTGAAGAAGGCTGGCTAGTAAAGAGGATTAACGAGAGAAAACTTAAATATTTTGGACACATTAAACGTCATGATAATTTAGAGAAGACCGTATTGGAAGGATACATAATGGGAAAAAGAAAAAGAGGAAGACCAAAACGAAGATGGCTGCAAGACATCGTTGACGATCTGCAAATGGATGCCGCAGCAGCAGGCCATCTTGCTCACAACCGAGAGGCCTACAGAAGTGCTGTTTGGGAGGCAAAGTTCCGCAAGGGACATGCAAATGAATGAATGAATGAATATAATCTGACAGCTGTTTCTAGCCACCTCAGTGAAGCCCGTCATATGGGTAGATGCAATTGCAACAAACAAGTGAATTAAGGATACAGCTTCATCAAGTAGAGCAATAAATGGCTACAGACAGAGATAGAAAGACAGCATGGAGGAGGATATAAAAGAAATTGGTGTCCCCAACTGGAGAGAGAAGATTAGGAATAGAGAGGAATGTAGGTGAACTTTATCTGCAGCAATGAGCCTTAATGGCTGGGAAAGCTGAAGAAGAAGAATTGTTATATATTTCATACTATATTAAGTTTTGTTTGATAATCACTCTCATAGCATTGGTTAGTTAGTATGTATCTCTGATGCATCAAAGAATACGCACTGCCTCATTTTCTAATCTCTCAAGCCTCCCTGGCTGTGTAGGGCCGATTATTAGACCTGCCAGTGGATACTCACCTGCACAGAGGACCAGCCCCAGATATAAGAGAACTAGCGGCCACTGTTCAAAGTTTGGTTCTGCGATTATTTTTATAGCAGCTAGTCCTTTCCTGGCTTTAGTTGTGGTGTGGTGTACATCATCTCTGAATCTTAAGCTGCGATCGAAGTGTCCAGACACTTCATCAAATTAGTTCTTTCAACAGAAGCTCACCACAGGCACTGGTTTGCTGGCAAGATGGTTGTTTAGGGAGAATAATCTAGTGCAACCTTTTAATTTATTTAAACCAAGATGGTTGTTCAGGGAGAATAATCTAGTGCAACCTTTTAATTTATTTAAACCAAGATGGTTGTTTAGGGAGAATAGTCTAGTGCAACCTTTTAATTTATTTAAACCAAGATGGTTGTTTAGGGAGAATAATCTAGTGCAACCTTTTAATTTATTTAAACCAAGATGGTTGTTTAGGGAGAATAATCTAGTGCAACCTTTTAATTTATTTAAACCAAGATGGTTGTTTAGGGAGAATAATCTAGTGTAACCTTTTAATTTATTTAAACCATGTCCCATTTTTTACAGTTTGAGTGGATAGAGGCACGTTCCAGTTTTTACAGCTGGATTGATTGAAACCATCTCCCACTTTTTAACAGCTGAGTTGAATGAAGCCATGTCCCTGCTTTTACAATTGGGTTGACTTGAGCAGCTTAGGCCGAGATCAAACTCACTATAAAATAAATGTGTATAACAGTGTCTCACTGTCATAGGAACGCAGTTGTTTTCTCTTTGATATAATCAGTGACAAAATGGCTCAGACTGAAAGTATAAGACAAAATAAGCTCAGAACCAAACAGATGATCAGTATATTACAATAAACTCAAATAACAACAACAAAAAATTCTTCCAAGACCTTCTGTTTTAAAATAATGAAAGAATAAATGTAAAACTTATTACAAAACTTACATTTTGAAATATAAAAGAACATGAGTTGTACATTTTTGCATAAATTTATATTTATTACCATTTCGCCAGAGAGACTTTCTTCTTAAAAGAAACAACTTTTCTGTCAGGCAGACAATATAGACTAAGCCTCCTAAGGTAGATTTCACACACAATGCAGTGGTGTTTAATAAGAAAATAGATATTAGTCAGTCATTTGCATGTCTCTTGCAGAACTTTGCCTCCCTAACAGCTCTCCTGTAGGCATCTCGGTTGTAAGCAAGATGCCATTCTGCTGATGCATCCATTTGCAGATTATCAATGATGTCTTGCAACCATCTTCACATTTGTTTTCCTCTCTTTCTTTTTCCCATTATGTACCTTCCCATGATGGTCTTCTCTAAATTATCATGATGTTTAATGTGTCCAAAATATTGAAGTTTTCTCTGTTTAATCCTCTTTACTAGCCAGCCTTCTTCAGTATTAAGTTCTTGTAGTATGGATATATTTGTTCTTTTTTGTGTCCATGATATCTGAAGAACTCTTCTGTAGCATTTACATTCAAAGGCATTTATGTGTTTCTCAGCTGTTTTGTTAAGTGTCCAGGTCTTACAGCATATGTTGCGATGGGAAAGATGCATGCCTTTAAAAATCTTGAGATATTACAGAAAATATCTATATAAATTGATATTATAGAGGTAAATAATTTTTTTAAGAAGTGGCATATTACAGAGGTGGATAATAACAAAACTGACATTACAGCGACATAAAAATGACATATTACGGAGGTGGATAATTTTTCTAAAAAGAGCTACTGCGGTGGTAGATACTAAAAAAGATATATTACATAAATGTATAAGAAAATACATATTACACCAGTGGTTATTTTTAAATGGTATATTACACAGATTGATGATAAAATAATGATATTAAGAAATTGATAATGAAAGAAAATGTCGTGTCATGGAGGTTAGAAAAAAAAACAAAACAAAAACAATATATACTACGGAGATTAAATCTGAAAGATTATGGTAGCACACTAAAGGCAACTTCTCACAAACTGCATCTCTTTACATCTGCTAGTGGTAGAGACAAGAAAATGAAAACAAATTAATATAACAAATTATGTACATGCATTTATATAGAAGAGCTAATAAAGTCTGAAGTGATCGGATTAAATATGTTGTAGATATTTACACTGGCTAGCAAAATAGGACTTGAAATTAACAAGGACAAAACAAAAATAATGAAAATTCCCATCAATCAAAATGGAAAAATACACATAGAAGGGACAGATATTGAAGAAGTCAATCAATTTGCATACCTTGGCAGCTACATAGACCAGGATGGTGACACTAGAAAGGAAGTTAGGATCAGAATTGCAAAAGCAGATCAATCTTCAAGAATCTTGAGAACATATGGAATTCAAAAGTTATAAGCACAAAAACCAAGTTAAGACTATTCAATTCAAATGTAATATCCACCCTCATTTATGCATGCGAAAGCTGGAAAACAACTAAAGAAATAGAAAAGAAATTAGACTCTTTTGAAAACAAATGCCTAAGGAAAATACTCGGCATCAAGTGGAATGAATTCAAGAACAATGCAGAGATAAGACAGATGACTGAACAACAACCAGTCTCACGGGATGATCAGGAAAAGGAGATGGACATATGTTGGTCACTTGATGAGAAGGAATGATCAGAGAATTCCAAAACAAGCTATCAAGTGGAACACAACAGGCCGAAGAAAAAGGGGCAGACCGCGTGAAACTCTGAAGAGGACATTATTAAGAGAGGCCAAGTTAACAGGCATAAAATCCTTTGTTGAGGTTGAAAGACTCGCCGAAGACAGGAAAAATTGGCGAACTACTTTGCGAGCCCTATGTGACGTCTAACGGCACGGGAAGGATATAAGATATAAGATAAGATAAGATATTTACAGAATGGCATTAAGTACTCTTCACCGGTGGAATTGTATTAGCAATATCTAAGTCAGTTGAGATCGTTGGCTTCACTTTATCCAAGTGTGTGTACATCTTGACAGTGTGATTGGTGGTAGAGGGAAAAGTGGTGCTGCTTTTGCGCAGATTCAAATACTCCCTGGAAGTGTTGTCACTGGTACTAGACAAGACTGTAATCAATCCGTCCCGCCGAGTTTGACGCTTAGTAGAGCAGGTATTGAATATCACTACCATTGTTACAGTCCCAAAGAACAAAACAATTAAAGTAGTACCAATTTGCCACCAGGCTCTCCCTGATTTGTAGTCAGTGTCGGTACTGGTACTGTGTGATTCTAAAATTTTCTTTGGTGTGCACTTAGTCCCTTCATGTGTTTTATTCTGACACACCTCGGTCTCACATATGCCTGTGAAAGAATTACAGACTTTCTGATTTTTGCACTGACATATCGAAGTGCATGATGGGATGGTGAAGCGTTCAGGAGGGCAAAAACTTTTATTACAGCTCGGGCCATTCCATCCAGGCTTGCAACCTTTCAGGCAAGCTCCACTGTTAACATCACAAGGAATTCCATTTTTGCAAAAACACAAAAACTGGCAATCAGGAAAGCCAAAGTTTGTGACCGGGCAGGTGAAGTTTGAACAGTCCCATCCCACTCTGTTTGCTAAACACGGGGTACCCTTACAATTTCCATCCATGACATCGCAGAACTGTGGATACCGGCAATAGCAGATGTTCTTACATGAAGGGGGACCATAGAAGCCTTTCGGACAATGTCTTATGGTACATCCAGCCCCATACCAACCAGGCTTACATTTCATATTTGTTTTTGTTTTTCTGCGACATCTACCATTTGGACATTTCCTTTCCTGACAAGATATTCCTTTCCAACCGCTTTTACATCCCTCAGTGCATTCTCCAGTTATTTCATTGCAGCTGTTATTGAAATTACAATGGCACTTGTTATGGCAGGTTGGAGGATTAAAAAAACCTGGCTCACATCTGCCATCCAGACATGCTCCTGTGTGTATGTCACAATGTTCTGGGTCACTACAATGGCAAACTGACTCACAATACGGAACACCAAATGTGCCAATGGGACATGATTTAAAAGTGCAATGAACACCACATCCTGCAGTTGTTGTCAGATGCTTGAAGCATTCATGGCCAGGTACAGCTGACCTGCAGAAGTTAAAATAACATATACATACATACATACGTATGTACATACAAAGAGATCATGTTAACCAGCAGTTACTGGTAAACTACTGATTAAAAAAAAAAATGAGAACTGAACCTTCTGGAGCTAAGTTAAGTTAGGTAAAGGTAACCCCAGCGTTCTGTAGAGGCACATAGGGATATGGTGTTAGCGCCCATACTTTCCTTGACATGTCAGCACACTAGAGGGTGATATGGTCAGTATCACGCCTGATCGCCTTTCCTTCCCCAACTCCAGAAGAAGTCAGGTACCCATTTCTACAGCTGGGTGACTGGGGCGTCTCAGGCCAGATTTGAACCCCCAACCTCCACCATGAGACTTGTGCACTAACCACTTATTTTGGAGGTAAATTACCAATTTAAAAAAGCGAGAAAAAATCAGAACTATAACCTCTTTATATCAGTCATTCAGTCTCTCTCTCTCTCACACACACACACAAACAAACCAACAGCAACCAGTGAAATCAGTTTGGGGGTACTCAGACCTGCAGGCTGATTATGCTCAATGTGCACAGAAGAGAATCAGCTAGTTTTGACTCTGGTTCAGTATGTGAGCATTTTGTAAAGACTAAATCTCATAGCAAATAAGGTTAAACCAAGAAAAAAATTTCATGTGAACATTTAATTCCCACTGATGTTTATAAAGAATTTTACATTTAAAAAAAATCACTGAATGTTACATTGAGAAAAGTGGCATTTCGGAAACTACTACATGTAAGATGAAAGACGGGTAAATGTGCGCTCCTCCCTCACTCACTCAGTCACTTGTACGTATGTATGTTTTGTAATCTTTCTTTTCTTATTCTTTTTTCCTTTTTTTTCTTTTCACCCTGGTCACTTGTTGAGCGCTTGCGTATAGCCCCATGTTCATTAAATTGACTTTTACATGACATTCTGTTTTTCTTGTAAGCACTGGCAAGACTGCTTGTTTCTGTTGGTCAATAGTTTTAACAGAGCTTTCCCTCACTGCTAACCTATCAGATACTTATTTATATAATTGAGTGAGCTGGTGAACCATTTCTCTAATGGCTGTGTACATTCATCCAGATGGGAAGCACAACCAGTGCATTACTATAGGGTCCGTAGGGCTTTCCTCCTTAGGCGGTGAGAATTGGGCCATAGTGGATGAAAATGGATTGGCTTTTAAATAAGGTAGTGGCCTGGTTAGCTGAGTGGTTAGGGCAATCGGTTTACTAATCCGGTAGTACCAGGTCAAGCCCTAGCAACTGGATTTTTTTTCTGTTATACACCAAAAAGACCCCAGGGTCCACCAAGCCTCTTAAAATGGGTACCAGAGAAAACTGAGAAGGTAAATGGGACCAGGCATGATACTGACTCAAAAAGATAAGAGAGAGACAATGTACTTTCATAGGACATGCAATGAGAAGAGGGGGCATTGAAAATATTATAACAACAGGAAAAATAGAAGGAAGAAAATCAAGAGGAAGACCAAGAGAAATGATACTGGACAGTCTGACGGGATGGTGTGAGAGGAGATCACCAACTGAGCTGATGGCCTGCATGAAGGATTGGATGCTCTGGAGAAGCATAATAGCCAATGCCAGTCGGCACGGCACATGATGATGATGATGATACTGACCTATCAAATTTTCATGTGCTGAACTGTATCCTCAGTATGCCTTAATGGCATGGAAATGGAAATAAGAGAGACAATAAATATGGTACAGGGCCTGAATATAGTTTTGCACTATCTTACTGTAGCGGGGAAGCATCAATTTATGCTGTAGAGACAATGATGCCGTGTCTTTTGTGCCTATGAGATATTCTATCTTAGACTACTGTGTGGTTTATGTGCAAAGCATACATGTGGTGCATAACAAAGTTTGATTTGTTGTCTGGAGATGTCAAGTTTACTATGCCCTATTATCAGCAGGGGCTCTGGCATGTTTATCAACAACGGTAAATGCGGAAACAACAGTGAACAGTGTATAAAGAAACATCCAGAGCAAGACTGCTGCTCTTACTTTTCAAACTTCCTCACAGCACCACTTTGCAACCCCTCTTCCTCAATCATCTGTTTCAACTTCTCCTAGCTAGGTCAATATTGCATCACACACTCTCTCTCCCCTCCCCGGTTCCCCATCCACCACCCCCAGTTACAACCCACAGACCACATGTCACAGGTCTCTATTTAAACAGTCTCCACGTTCTACTAAATCCATTCCTGACACACACCGCCGGACAAGCCACACCTTACAATTTACAGCTAAGTACTCTTAAAATTTTTTTTTTTTAAAATAGTATTCTCTCTCTCTCTCTCTGAACCTTAAGTGCCCAGGGCACATGGGGCTTCCGCAAGGGTTTTCCACAAATGCCTGTCCTTCGCCTTTTTTTCTGCTCTTGCCCAGGTGAGCCCTCTATTGCTCAACATCCTTTCTGTTGTTCTTCTCCATGTCTCTTTTGGTCTACCCTTACTTCTGCTCCCCTGTGGTGTCCATCTTAGTGCTATTTTGGTAGTGAGTTGTCAGTCATTCGGAGCACATGTCCCAACCATCGCCATTGTCTTTCCTCAATAATTGTTGTCAGTGGTTTCATCTGCATTTCTGCTAATAAGATGTTATTTCTTATGGTGTTTGGCCAAAATATTTTTCTAATTCTTCATAAACATTTAGTCTGGAAAGAATTCAACTTGTTTTCTATGGTTTTGGTGATTTTCCAGCATTCACTTCCATAGAGTAGTACACTTAGAACATTACTCTTGAATATCCTGATTTTCATATTTATGCTTAGTTTATTTGATTTCCATATATTCTGCAGCATTGCAAAAGCCTGGTTTGCTCTAGTAAGTCTGCTGTTGATATCCTCTGTGCTGTCTCCATTTTCTACTACTCTGCTGCCAAGGTATACAAATTCGTTGACCTCCTCCACTAACTTGTTATCTACTCTGAGTACATTTCTGTTGTTCACATTTTGCTTCATTAACTTTGTCTTTCCTACATTGATCTTTAGTCCTATGTTGTTTGCATTCTGAGTTAGCTTGTTTATTTTATCTTGCATATCTTTGTGACTGCTTGATAATAGACAAATGTCATCCGCAAAGTCAAGGTCCTCCAGCACTGTGTCAAGGGTCCATTGTAATCCTCTGCATTTGTCTGATGTTGCCTCCTTCATTAACCAGTCTACTGCCAAGATAAATAATGTTGGTGATAGTACACATCCCTGTTTCACTCCTGTTTGTACCCTAAAGCTGCTGGAGGTATGTTCTCCACAGATAACTTTGCACTGAAAACCCTCGTATAGGGCTTTGATTACATTTACTATTTTATGGGGGAGGCCATGCCATCTTAGGATTTTCAAAATAGTATTCATGTGAATCTATACTTTATCTCCTCTCTCTATTTCTTCATCCTGTATGTTTTTGTATGATTAAGGCTCACGCCGAAACGTCACAACTTTGTAATTGTTAAGTAATAAAGCTGCTCCTACTTTATCCTATTTTATACATTCTTTCTTACCTACTCCATCACTCAACCGCTTCATCCCAATCTCTTGACCTCTGGCATCTCCCCATTTTCCAACTCCCTTCACTCTAATTCATAAGTCCATTGTCCAAGAATCACTTATTCCCACTTATGTACACACCCTGCCTAATCTGGCACTGCTGGTACTGAATAAAATTCACCTTTATTCTGGAATTTGAACCCTTTGACACAGAGGTTAGCTGAGCTCGCTCTCACCTATACATTAGTAGATATTTACTCCAAATAGATACCATAGCTTTCATACCAGATACAAGTTCCAGTATGTTTACTGGACATCATCAAATACATGCATAAACTCATATCTATCTATCTGTTGCCCTTCCAGCTGGTGCTATCTATCATGCTTTCCCACAGTTCCCTGCTCTGAGTGATGATATAAGATTTTCTCTCTCTATCTACTTCAGTCTCTTCTGCTTTCTATCTTTCCTGTTGTCACAACGTATTCTAGCTTGCCTCGTCGTAGAGCGTGTCTTTTTTCTGACTTTTGCTATTGTTTGCCTCGTCTCTCCAGCTTCTCTCAGAACCTCCTCGTTTGACTTCTTTGCTGTCCATGGCATTCGTAGCATTCTTCTAAGGAACCACATTTCAGTGGCTTCTAGTTGGCATTGTACTTCATTAGTGACTGACCGTGCTTCACATCTACTACTTGAGGAGGGTTTTAAACATTAAATGAGAAGAGAAGATCAAGAACGAGGAAGTCTGGGAAAGGGCAGGACAAGAACCTATGAACCTTCAAATCATGCCTAGGAAATGGAGGTGGATTGGCCACACTCTGAGAAAACCCGACACCAGCATAGCAAGACAGGCACTGACATGGAATCCTCAACGAAATAGAAAATGAGGAAGACCTAGACTTACTTGGAGAAAAGAAATTATGACAGTGCTCAGAGACAAGGGATACACATGGAAGGAAGCAGAGAATAATTCCAAGAACAGGGATGGCTGGGGAGCCTTTATCCATGGCCTATGTTCTCAAGGGAGTGAAAGGCAACGACGATGATGATGATGATGACGATGATGATTCACATAAAATAAAACTGGCACAATGTAGCACCGGAGTGCTCTTTTCCTCAGTCCCAATGACAGTGATTTATTACATAGAATGCTCTTCATTTTCTAAAAGATTATTTTGGTGTGCATTATTCTGTTCTTTATCTCAGTTAGGCATCTTCCATCTGATGTCAACAGTGTCCCCAGATAAATAAACTTGTCCACCTGTTTCAGTATTGTGCTGCTTACTGCTATTTCATATTTAAGAATCACTTTTTTCTTTGAGGTGACCATAACTTCTATTTTCTTCTTGTTCAAGGTAAGATCCTTGTTCTCACTTGCTTTTACAACTATGTCCAGCAGTTCTTGTAGTTATTTTTCACTCTTTGCTATTAAGACTGTATCATCTGCATATCTCAAGTTGTTTAAGTTGTATCCCCCCTCCCCCACCTGATATTCCAGTTAGCTCGTCTATATGTCGCATGATACTCTCATTGTATCTTCTTCTTCTTCTTCAGCTTTCTGAGCCATTAAGGTTCATTGCTGCAGATAAAGTTCTCCTCCACTCTTCTCTATTCCTAATTTTCTCTTTCCTGCTGGTGACACCAATTTCCTTTATATCCTCTTCTATGTTGTCTTTCCATTCTGTCTTGGTCTACCCCTTGGTATAGTTTCCCTTATCTCTTGTGCATATATTATTGTTGTTTGTCTGTTCTCTTCCATTCTTTCTACATGGCCCAACCAGTGTAGTCTGTTCATTTTCAAGACATTTATAATTCACTGGGATTTAAATAATCTGTTCAGTTCAGTGTTCTTTCTAGCACTCCATTCTCCACTGTTGGTATCCTTTATGGCCCCAAAATTTTCTTTCCCATTGCAACATATGCCTGTGAGACCTGGACGCTTAACAAAACAGCTGAGAAACACATAAATGCCTTTGAATGTAAATGCTACTGAAGATTTCTTCAAATATCATGGACACAAAAAAGAATAAATATATCCATACTACAAGAACTTAATACTGAAGAAGGATTAAACAAAGAAAACTTCAATATTTTGGACACATTAAATATCATGATAATGTAGAGAAGACCGTCTTGGAAGGATACATATAAAACGAAAGAGAGGAAGACCAAGGTGGAGATGGCTGCAAGACATCGTTGATAATCTGCAAATGGATGCATCAGCAGCAGGCCATCTTGCTCACAACCGAGAGGCCTATAGGAGTGCTGTTAGGGAGACAAAGTTCTGCAAAGGACATGCTAATGAATGAATGAAGATTGTTATTTTGGTGTTTTGGGACAGGATTTTTTTTTATTGTAACAGATGTTGCAAGGCGAAGTATATTTTATTCCCTATCTGTACTCTGCTTTTAATTTCCTCACTTACCATGCTCCTTCTGTTGAAGGTTGTGCCTAGATATTTGTATATGTTTCTGTTTTCCTAATGATCATATCTCCAACATTCATATAATCTGGATCATTCTGCCTCTGGAGCCTTGATATCTTCATATACTCTGTCTTATCTTGGTTAATGGTCAATCCCACTTTTAGTGCCTCATCACTCAGGTGGATGCTGGTATTGATGACTTCTTGTATAGGTCAATGTCATCAGCTAAAAAGTATTTTAGCTTGTTCTTCTGTACTGTTTTCTTCTTTTCACTTTTCTGACTACCTTTTATAGTACTAGGTTGGATGGTAATGGAGATAATTTACCACCTTGTTTTAAACCGGTAAGATTAATTGAAATATGTCTAATAGAGAGCATGGTCATTGGAAGCACAATATTTCCACACAAGGAGATACATAAAACAACGTGGATATCTCCAGATATAGAACTAGAAACCAGATAGATCATTTTTGTATTAGAAAGCAATACAGAACATCTGTGATAGATGTAAGAGCATATAGGGGTGCAGATGTTAACAGTGATCACAACCTGTGTATAGGGAAAATAAAACTAAAACTGAAAAGCCAACACAAGAAATCAGTACACAGAAAGATAAACAGCCACAGCCTACAAGAAGAAAATACTAACAGTAATTTCAATCAGGAACTTGCCAATCATTCCTCAACACCCAGTGAAGTAGAGGAGATAGGTATAGATGAATTATGGAATTCTTACAGCACGGCCATAATCACAGCAGCAAAAGCAAGCGCTGGACTGAAAAAAACCAAATAGAAAATCATGGATATCAGAAAAGACATGGAAGTACACACATGAAAGACAAGCAGCCAAATTAGACATGTTGAATGTAAAAACAGACTTTGGAAAAGATCTGGTCAAAGCAACATACAAAGAAATAGACAAGAAAGTAAAAAGTTCAGCTAGAAGGGATAAAAGAGAACACATAGACAATATGGTGAAAGAGGCAGAAAAAGCAGCAAAAACAGGAGACAGCAAAACTTTATATAACTTACAACAGAGGCTAACAGGTACTATTACATCTACAGAAAGACCAATACTTAGCAAAACTGGAACCCTATTAACATCAAGTAAAGACCAAAAGCAAAGATGGGCTGAACACTTCCAAGAAATACTTAATCAACCACACCCAAAAGAATTGATAAATCTTGAAACCAACTTACCAACCCACATCTCAATGTCAACCTAGATGAAATTACATTGCATGAAACTGAAATAGCAGTGAATTTAATGGCTAACAACAAAGCTGCAGATGAAGATGAAATAACACCTGAAATGTTAAAAGCTATCAATAATGACAACATGAGACAACTACAGAGAATGTTTAATAAGATTTGGAAAGAAGAAAAGGTCCCTTCTAATTGGAAAAAAAGAATCATTGTTAAAATACAAAAAAAAAAAAGGCAACCTTAGTGACTGTAACAATTGGAGAGGAGTAACCTTAATATCAGTTGTGTCAAAAGTATTTTGCAAGGTCATTTTGAATAGACTTAAAGATATAGTGGATACAGCAATGAGAGAAGAACAAGCAGGATTTCAAAAAGGGAGAAGCTATCTCAACCAGATCTTTACTCTAAGAATAATACTTGAAGAACATATTGAAAAGCAGAAATCACTAATACTGAACTTCATAGACTTTAAAAAGGCATTTGATACCATACACAGAGATTCATTGTGGAGAAGTCTATATGGAATACCATCTAAAATTGTCAACATCATTAAGGACTTCTACAATGGAAATGTTTGTGGAGTCAAAACAGAAGAAGAGTGGGTGAATGGTTCCAGATTGAAACAGGCGCGAAACAAGGATGTATACTGTTTCATTTGCTTTTTGGAATTACAATAGACTTCATAATGAAAGAATGCTGCACAGGTAACACAGGTATTGACTGGGTACATGAGACACAACTAGAAGATCTTGATTTTGCTGATGACATAACTCTTATCAGTAACAATGTGAATTCCATGCAAGAAAAAACACACAGCCTGTCTTCACTGGCTAGCAAAATAGGACTTGAAATTAACAAGGACAAAATAAAAATAATGAAACTTCCCATTAATCAAAATGGAAAAATTCAGATAGAAGGGACAGATATTGAAGAAGTCAATCAATTTGCATAACTTGGCAGCTACGTAGACCAGGATGTTGACACCAGAAAGGAAGTTAGAGTTAGAATTGCAAAAGCAGCATTGATCCTCAAGAATCTTGTGAACATATCGCATTCAGAAGTTATAAGCACAAAAACCAAGTTAAGACTATTCAATTCAAATTAATATCCACCCTCAATTTTGCTTGTGAAAGCTGGAAAACAACTAAAGAAATAGACAAGAAATTAGACTCTTTAGAAAACAAATGCCTAAGGAAAATACTCAGCATCAAGTGGAACAAATTCAAGAACAATGCAGAGATAAGACAGATGACTGAATAACAACCAGTCTCATGGGTGATCAGGAAAAGGAGATGGACATATGTTGGTCACGTGATGAAAAGAAACAGTAAGAGAGTCCCAAAACAAGCTATAAAATGGAACACAACAGGCTAAAGAAAAAGAAGCAGACCACGTGAAACTCTGAAGAGAACATTGTTAAGAGAGGCCAAATTAATAGGCATAAAATCCCTTGATGAGGTTGAAAGGCTCACCGAAGACAAGAAAAATTGGCAAACTACCCTGTAACTACCTTATTATGTGACGTTTAATGGCACAGGAGGGATATAAGAAGGATATAAGATATATAGTAGGATTCTGACTTTCCTTATATATTACTATATTTTGTGTATCCTCCAAGCATATTCTAGTCAAATTAATTAATTTATTAGTTATCTCAAATTCTTTCATAGTTTTCCATAAACTGCTCCATCTATGCTGTCATAATCTTTCTTGAAGTCAATGAAGATATTATGTACTTCTTCTCCATATTCCCAGTACTTTTCTGCTCTTTGATGTAGATAAAATATTTTGTCTACAGGTGATCTATTCTTCCTAAAACCTGGTTTATAGTCTCCCTGTATGTTCTCACTGTATGTTTTTAATCTATTTAAAATTAGATAGTATATTGTAGCTTGTTTGCAGTAAGGATATTCATCTGTAGTTTTCACACTTGCTTTTATCGCCTTTTTTTTTAAATACTGGGATCAGTAATGATTCTCTCCATTCACTATGGAGTTTATCTTCTCTCCATATTTGTTACATTAGTGCAAATATTTGTTCATGTAGATTTAAACCTCCTTCCTTAATCACTTCTGCGGCAATTCCATCTGAACACGTTGCTTTGTTGTTTCGTAGTAGCATAATACTGTAGATGACTTCTTCTACTCAGTTCATCTGCTAATTCTTTACTCAATCCGCGCTATCGATCGCTACAGCGATAATTCCGGTATCCCCAATCTACGTACGATCGTTATAGTTTGTTTCACTAAAACAACCGGTGTAACATTTAGATTGTACATATTTCGTCCGCGATTCCGGTGACACTTTTCAAAATGGCGAAAGAGTGCCTAGTTACGAGCGATGTCTAGCGAAAAAAAAAAAAAAGGAAGAGAAAGATCGAAAATTTTCAATTTTTGATGATGTAGATAGGGGTATGGACATGGCCTGTGACCACCCCACTGCTCTTGAATGTATTCCAAGTAGATCTAGACATATTAGACGACGGGAGAAGTAGTTAGGAGATTATTTCAGATATTAATTTAGCGAGAATGCAATCACAATACGAGATCGACAAGTAGATCTACACATCTCAGATGGTAAGTAGTGCATATCTAGACCTAGCCGATGGTGAGCTGGCCACAATCAGTGTCTAGAAACATCATATTACTTCTTTTTTGCTAAAAAACTCTGCATTTATGAAATTTTCATTCATTTAGCTATACTTTGAAACATATTAAGTATACGGAAATACATGGAAATACTGTTTTCCATTTCATTTTACAACTAGACCCCCTTACAGACCAAGACCCGCGTTTTTAGTCCCGTTACTACCATACGTCCGCGTTTCTTCCTACAGCACGGAAAGAGTTTAGCTGCCCCTTGTCTGTATACGCTTCTCATATTCGATGTTCTAAATCTCAAAATATTTTTTGGCGTTCGAATGTAGTAATCTATTTTTATCCGTCCAGTTTCGAGGCTTCTCTATCTGTTTCGCAACACTAATATTTTTTTTACGTAGGTGCGGTCGTTGACCCCACGCTCCAAGCCCCAACTTGGAGGACCAGGGTGCAAGTTTCGCCTGACCCCTACCCGTGCAGACCTTCCCAGCTTGGCTGGACCTGCCAGGAGTAAAGCTCCCACTGGTATAGCTCTGGGCGTGGTCAGGGTACGAAAGCTGTCAAGCCAGACAAGGCACCAGCACCATGCTTTACCTAATAAAAATTTTAGCATTGAAATATAATGCCAAAGCTGGTTTATAGAATAAATCCAGATAAAGGTTACGAAAAGATTACCTAATCTTATATATTTTATCTTATATCCTTCCCGTGCCGTTAGACGATTACCTAATACATTGATACAATTTCCTTGGTCTGTGAGTCTTGTGCGGTGAACGGCCTCTTAATCAATGAGAAATAAACTTGAATGAGCTCTCAACTTTTCGAACTTCATTCGGTCCTTTTACTGGGTAACATGTACCGTATTTTTTAATAATGGATTAAAACAATTTTTGTTTTCTTTCACTTGACGGACTACAGGGTTACCATGAATATGCTGCACTTGTTTAAAATCTTTGGTACGAAACTGTTGAAGCAAGCAACAAAGTTGCTACACTGCAAGTTTTTCCACGGCAAAGGTTTTATGTTCAGATCCCGATCTAGATCAACTCCAATGAAAAAAAAAAGCTATAAACGGTGGCCATGTTTGATAGGGAAAGGGGAAAAAAAGGTGAAGTCAGAGGTCAAGAGCAAAAACAAAAAGTTCTATTACAAGGACCTTCGCCATTGAACTACCATAAAACGTTAATTATCATGGTAAATTTATGTTTGTCACTGACCTACCATAAAACTGTAATTGTCACAGTACATTACGACGCCTGTCAAAACATCACTTTTTCTCTTTCAAAACAGTTATAACAAGAAAATACTAACGTGTAGCTGTAAGTCCACGCGTCCATGTCCATGCTTGCAGAATCTGCCAATCGAGTCATTAAAAACATTTGCAGTTTTGCCCTCTCTGAATCGTTGACAAACAAGTTATTTATGAAACCAGAATTGTCAATACAGTACCGCACAGCATCCTCGAATATAAATGTTTGTACGTGAGTATTTGTTTTCAGATATACGTGGCAGTACGAGTCTTTCCTGATTCCATAGTTCAGCCCCTTCACGCACATTTCGTAAGGCGATCCGACTGAGAAACAAAGGTTAATTAATATTGCAATGACTGTAGGGGTACACGAATCAGTCATTTGACCACCACGTGATTTGGCATGCAACTGTACAAAGACATAAACTGGCTTATTTTTTACTGTCTCTCTGTAGCTCCGAGAACAGAAAGTCCAGCGACATTATTTGTAACTGTCTACGATGTTCGTGCACGTCATAACAGGGTGCTAAATAGTTCCACTGGTTATAGCACACACATCACACGCAAACATACGCCAGTTTCACCACACACTTCAGCGTGCAATAAACTCCACAACTACACTTTTGTAGACGCATGAACATTAAATAATAAAATGGACAACAAAATCGAGGCGCTTGAAATGTGCATGTATAGAAGAATAGAATGGATATAATATATATATATATATATATATATATATATATATATATATATATATATATATTATAAAGTCTGCACAAAAATCATTGGAAGCAGCAGAAATGTGGTTTATTAGAAGAACGTTGCGAATCCCTTGGACAGCAAAAATAACTAATGAAGAATGTATGAGAAGAGCTGGAGAGACAAAAAACCTTGTCAAGAAAGATAAGAGAGAGACAATGTACTTTCATAGGACATGCAATGAGAAGAGGGGGCATTGAAAATATTATAACAACAGGAAAAGTAGAAGGAAGAAGATCAAGAGGAAGACCAAGAGAAATGATACTGGACAGTCTGACGGGATGGTGTGAGAGGAGATCACCAACTGAACTGATGGCCTGCATGAAGGATCGTGTACTCTGGAGAAGCATAATAGCCAACGCCAGTCAGGACGGCACCTGATGATGATATATTATATAATATATATAATATTTTATATTATTATTATTATATTATATATAATATATATTATATATACTATATATATATATTATATGATGGATATAATATATAATATATAATATAATAATAATATAAAATATTATTATTATAAAATATATTATAATTATAAACGATATAACCATAGTCTCTGTCTTTTTTTATGTTCAAAGTGAGGCCTTTCTGTTCACTTTCTTTGGCGACTTTATCCAAGAGATTTTGCAGGTCTTGTTGGTTCTCAGCTATCAGTACTGTGTCATCAGCATACCGAAGGTTGTTAATATTGTATCCTCCAATTTTTATGCCTGGTTCTGTGATGATCGTTCTTAGAATATTCTCACTGTACAGAGAAAAAAGGTCTGGAGATAGTAAACATCCTTGTCGCACCCATTGTTTTATAGGTTGATATCTTCCAGTTCTATTTTCAACTCGAATTGCTGCTTCTTGCTGACAGTATAGATGTTTTACAATCCTCAGGTCTTTGCCGTCTATATTGATGTCTTCAAGCATTTTAATAATTTCATTATGTTTCACCTTGTCGAATGCCTTGGTGTAATCAATGAAGCATAAGTAGAGATCTTTCTGTACTTCTAAAGCTCTTTCTGTTAGTGTTCATAAAGCATAAATGGCATTGTGTGTTCCCTTTTCTTCAACAAATCCAAACTGTTCATCTGCTATTTCTATTTTTATCTTTTTCCTTGTTCTTCTCATAATGATTCTCAGAAGTAGCTTTGTTATGTGACATGAGAGGCTTATAGTCCGGTGGTCATCACATTTCTTTGCACCTGGTTTCTTTGGTAGTGCTATAAACGTGGATTTAATCAGGTCACTGGGAATATAACTACTGTTGTAAATGTCATTCAGTAACTTGGTTATTATTTTTATTCCTATCTCCTCTAGTGCCTCTATTTCTTCTATTGTTATATTATCAGGCCCGGTTGCTTTTCCTTTCTTCATGTGTTTGATGGCATCTATGATGTCATCTTCAGGTATTGGTGGTCCATCACAGTTTTCAGTATCTGGTGTTAATTCTGGTCTTTCTCCTCCATATAGCTCACCGATATACTCTGTCCACCTGTCCACAATGTCTTCTTTTCCCATTAACATTTTACCTTCTTTCGATTTCAGGCATCCTGTGGTATATTTTGTTTTCCTGCCTGTGAGTTCACTAATTCGTTTGTGCATGTTTTGGCTGTCTTTATTATGAGTCCTCTATCTGTCTGCACTGTTCATTTAACCACACTTCTTTTGGTTCTCTGCATTAGCGTCTTATTTTTTATTTATCTTGCTATATTTTTCCTCGTTATTTTTCCTCCTCTTCCTCTTGTCCATCAGTCCTAATATGTCGTCTGTCATTCATTTATTTTTAGAGGCTTTTTTCTTGGTGGTATTATATAGTTTGGTGGATAGAATCTCTTAACATTGCCCATTGTTCATCTATACTACTTATCTTTGCTATTGCATTGTATCTATTTGTTATAATAACTCTGTATTGTTTTCGCAGTTCTTGGTCATTTTAAAGGAGTTCTGTATTCAGTTTGATGTTTCTCACTTTTCTGCCTGTTTTCTTTAGCTTTATTCTAATTTTTCCACATAGTGGGTCATGGTCACTATTGCAGTCAGCTCCTGGCATAGTTTTTGTTGTCAGTAATGCATTGCGGAATCGTTTTTTTTTATTAATATGTAGTCTATCTGGTTAAAAGTCTTTTTGTCTGGGCTGCACCGTGTTGCCAGTCTTCGAGGATGTTGTTTAAACCAGGTGTTTCCTACAACCATGTTGTGTATTCTTGCCCATTCAATTAATTTACTACCTCTGTTATTCATCTCCCCCAGTCCATAGTCACCAACGATGTCTGAAGTTCTTCCCTTACCAACATTGGCATTAAAATCTCCCATGACTATAGTAACGTCGTGTGATTTTGTGTGTTTTAGTGCTGTCTCTATGTCATTATAAAATAGCTGTACATCTTCTTCAGAACTTTCAGATGTTGGAGCGTATACTTGTATAATATTTATGTTTATTGGTTGTCCTTTCAGTTGGGCTAGCAGGACTCGATCTGAGATATTCAAATATCCTACAATTGTCCTTGCTGTTTGTTCGTCAAATATTATTCCTACTCCTCGTTCATGTTTCTCACTTCCTGAATATATTATTGAATATTTATCAGAGGTTATCTTCCCTGCACCTGTCTATCTAACTTCACTCATTCCTAATAAGTTTGTTGATCTTCGTCCTTTCCATTTCCATCTTTACATGTTCTAATTTTCCAGCCTGGAATAAAGTTCTAACATTCCATGTTGCTATTTTGAACTTGTTAGTTTTGCCACCAGTAGCTTGATGACGATCTGGCCTCACCCTACCGGACGAGGCTGTTCCAAAGGAACATCCATTAACGTCGTTCATGACAAATCTATTACTCTGAATAAACATAATTGTTCTTGGGAACTACAACAGTGATTTCCCGTTGCCTTCTGTCGGTTTGTGTACGGACTCTCCGATAGCCTTTGGACTCGATGTCCTACCCGCAAGGCAGCGGGAGCGAGAGGTTTTAAGGCGCCTCTTACCCGCCTGGTATTCCCTTCACTGAGCACCTGAGGCAATTTATAGTAGTAGTAGAGCCACCTACTACCCCACCTGGCTCTCTGATACATGCCACATGACAGACATGCGCAGATAAATCGTGTACAATAAAAAGTTACAATGGTTTTACGCTGCAACGAAACAAACCTCGTTATAAATTGAATGGCAGTCACTAGACTAACAGGAAGATTTTACTATAGCGTGGATGGCAGGGAAAGAGTTACTAGCCAACCTTCTTCAGTATTAAGTTTTGTAGTATGGATATACTTGTTCTTTTTTTTGTGTGTCCATGATATTTGAAGAACTCTTCTGAAAAGAAGGCATTTATGTGTTTCTCAGCTGTTTTGTTAAGTGTCCAGGTCTCATAAGCATATGTTGCGATGGGAAAGATGCATGCCCTTAGAAATCTTATTTTTGTAGTTCTGTCTGTTCCTCTCTTTTTTTAAAGAACAATAGATGTCTTCCTTTTAATTTCCCTCATTAGTTAGTAATGATCCAAGATATTAAAACTCTCCAGCTCTTCCAATTTTTCCTCACTGATATATATTTCAGCTGCCTTATTTGTTTTGTCAGTTGCCATCAATTTAGTTTTCTTCACATTAATATAGAGGTTTTGATCTTCATTATTTTTACCGACTGATAATTAGTTTTTCCATTCCTTTTTGTGTTGTGGACATTAATACTGTGTCATCAGCATATCTAATCTCTGATATTTCATAACCTCCAATTGTTATGGCATCATAATATTCTTTGTCTAAATTTTCTCTAAAATTCCTCATTATATATACAGTATACAAGTTAAATAAGTAAGGCGACAGTATGCACCCCTGACGGACACAATGAGGGTGGTTACATCTTCTGGTGCCAAGTTACCTGCCCTGTAATCTGAGAAACAAAAACGATCACCTTTCCCAAAACTATCCTCACTCTCCATGAGGGATTCAAATGCTAGTCCCATAATGTATACTTGTATGCCATTATATGCAAAAGATGCGGGATAGTTTTTATTAGTAACATAGTGTCAGATTAGGTGACCATATGCAGAAACATCTGTATATCACCCTCATTGTTCTAAACAGTCCCTAATCATTTCAATGGTCTCAACCACAGAGGCAAATCTGATTTTCTGTTAACAGCCATCAAACAATGTTATGCTGATGACAGAAGCCACCTAGCACTTGATAACGCTTCATTCAGTGATATGGGATGCTGGAACCACATACTTTGAACTCACTATTCAGCTACACCTAACATTCACCTCTTCCACAATCATATTCCCTCTATACTAAGTTCCACTCCTTTCTCACATGTAACACACTTGCAATCACACTTCTGAGACCCACCAAGAAAACAGGCTCAAGCTCTGCAATACTCTGAACCTCTTGTAATTCTCTCAGGGATCTCGTGTGGTCCTTTTGGGGACCACATGGGGAACATGGGACCTATTGAGGATCACGGTGCGGTTTTGGTGGTAGAAGCAAATGAAGAAGAAGAAGACTTGTAACACATACTTCTGAACCTCCTCACAGCACCAGATTACAACCCCTCTACCACAACTTTAATCACCTATTCCAGCCAGATTACAATTTTATCACTCTCTCCCCTTTTCCACGATTCTCTCCTCCCCATTTACGATCCACCTATCGCACATCACAAGTGTCCATTTGAACAGTCTCTGCTATCAATAGTGACAACATGAGACAACTACAGAGAATGTTTAATAAGATTTGGAAAGAAGAAAAGGTCCCTTCTAATTGGAAAAAAGGAATTATTGTTAAAATACCAAAAAAAAGGCAATCTTAGTGACTGTAACAACTGGAGAGGAGTAACCTTAATATCAGTTGTGTCAAAAGTATTTTGCAAGGTCATTTTGAATAGACTTAAAGATACAGTGGATACTGCAATGAGAGAAGAACAAGCAGGATTTCGAAAAGGGAGAAGCTGTCTCAACCAGATTTTTACTCTAAGAATAATACTTGAAGAACATAGTGAGAAGCAGAAACCATTAATATTGAACTTCATAGATTTTAAAAAGGCATTTGACAGCATACACAGAGATTCACTCTGGAGAATTTTAAGTCTATATGGAATACCATCTAAAATGACAACATCATTACGGACTTATACAATGTATATGTTTGTGCAGTCAAGACAGAAGGGATGAGTGAATGGTTCCAGATTGAAACAGGTATGAAACAAGGATGTATACTGTCTCCTTTACTTTTTGGGATTACAATAGACTTCATAATGAAAAAATGCTGCACAGGTAACACAGGCATTGACTGGGTACATGGAACCCAACTAGAAGATCTTGATTTTGCTGATGACATAACTCTTATCAGTAATAATGTGAATCCCATGAAAGAAAAAACAGATAGCCTGTCTTCACTGGCTAGCAAAATAGGATTTGAAATTAACAAGGACAAAATAAAAATAATGAAAATTCCTATTAATCAAAATAGAAAAATACACATAGAAGGGACAGAAATTGAAGAAGTCAGTCAATTTGCATACCTTTGCAGCTACGTAGACCAGGATGTAACACTAGAAAGGAAGTTAGGATCAGAATTGCAAAAGCAGCATCAATCTTCAAGAATCTTGAGAACATATGGAACTCAAAAGTTATAAGCACAAAAACCAAGTTAAGACTATTCAATTCAAATGTAATATCCACCCTCATTTATGCTTGTGAAAGCTGGAAAACAACTAAAGAAATAGAAAAGAAATTAGACTCTTTAGAAAACAAATGCCTAACGAAAATACTCGGCATCAAGTGGAACAAATTCAAGAACAATGCAGAGATAAGACAGATGACCGAACAACAGCCAGTCTCATGGGTAATCAGGAAAATGAGATGGACATATGTTGGTCACTTGATGAGAAGAAATGATCAGAGAATCCCAAAACAAGCTATCAAGTGGAACGCAACAGGCCAAAGAAAAAGAGGCAGACTGCGTGAAACTCTGAAGAGGACATTGTTAAGAGAGGCCAAATTAACAGGCATAAAATCCTTTGATGAGGTTGAAAGACTCGCCGAAGACAGGAAAAATTGGCGAACTACTTTGCGAGCCCTATATGATGTTTAACGGCATGGGAAGGATATAAGATCCTCAGTCCAAAACCTGTAATTGCAAACAAAAACAGCTTAGTCAGCCCTGCCCTGTATAGTCTCTGTGATATCTGTTCTCTGACAGGCCAGAAACACAACACAAACGTAACACTGAAATGCATGTTCAGTTTTACATTGTACCAGCTGTGGTGTGAGAAAAGATATCGTAAATCATTCTACATGGTTTTTAAAGTTCACAACAACTAATGGAAAATGAACAATTTTCTCTGCTAATGTGTCACTTACAAGCTAATGGTGTCACTTGTATTTTCTTGTGGAAACAACTTCCTACTAACATCATTCAGAAGAAAAAGAGAAGAAACATTTATAAGTGAAGAAAGATATTTTTATTTTCCAAAAGTTACAGTCTGGCATACATAAAAACTGGCTGAATATCTGGCAGTCTGTGTAAACAATGATGAAAACTTACAGGGCACAGTTTTAGACAAGCAGACTGTTGATACAATTTATAGATTACAAAGTTTGGATAACAGACTGTCAGTCATAATTTATGGGCACAAAGTTTGGATAACAGACTGTCAGTCACAATTTATTGGCACAAAGTTTGGATAACAGGCTGTAAGTCACAATTTATGGGCACAAAGTTTGGATAACAGGCTGTCAGTCACAATTTATGGGCACAAAGTTTGGATAACAGGCTGTAAGTCACAATTTATGGGCACAAAGTTTGGATAACAGGCTGTAATTCATATTAAATAGGTCACAAATTTAGAGAACAGACTCTCAGTTACAATTTAAAGGTTACAGTTTATGGGTCACAACGTTTGGATAATAGAATGTCAATAACAATTTACGTGTCATTAAAGAGTTTAAAAAAAGAAAAAAATGTCTGAAAAAAAAATTTAAATAGAAAAAAAGAATTAATTAAATTAAGTCACACACAAAAGCAAAGGTTAAATAAAACTTAACTTACTTTTCAATAAACTAAACTAAAATGATGAAATAAAAATGTATTACTTAGTTTAATGAATTACTACTTAAATTCAATAAATTAAAAATGAATCATCATCATCATCATCATGTGCCATGCCGTGCCGACTGGCATTGAATATTATGCTTCTCCAGAGTACACGATCTTTCATGCAGGCCATCAGCTCAGTTGGTGATCTCCTCTCACACCATCCCGTCAGACTGACTAGTATCATTTCTCTTGGTCTTCCTCTGGATTTTCCTCCTTCTATTTTTCTTGTTGCTATTATATTTTCAACGCTCCCTCCTCTCATTGCATGTCCTATGAAAGTACATTGTCTCTCTCTTATTTTTTTTACAAGATTTTTTTGTCTCTCTATCTCTTCTCATACATTCTTCATTAGTTATTTTTGCTGTCCAGGGAATTTGCAACATTCTTCTAATAAACCACATTTCTGCTGCTTCTAGTGATTTTTGTGCAGACCTGCCTATTGTCCATGATTCACTTCCATATAACAAGACAGGGTCAATATAGCATTTTAGGACTCATTTTCTAACAATCAATGATAAGGATGTGTTGCATAATATGTTTCTCAAAATGAATAACACAATCAAAGTTAACTTGTAATTAGAAAAAAAAAACACTTGAAATGACACACTAACAGTTAATTTATCATTTCAATAAATTCATGAAATAATGCTGCTATCACGACATTATATTTCAACAAATTTAAGAAATGACTTTTAGGTCACCACTTTCAAGAAATTACACAAGAAAAATTTACTTCTTTGTAATTTATTATTCCATGGGTGTAATTGTTAACCGCTCAAATGTGCCTCTTTGATATAGTTGTATTCTGCAGCTTTTGCCATACACACTTGTACTGATTTGAATTAACCATCATTTTCACTGTCCAAATGTTCTAAATGTGGAAATTTGGAAGTGGAAATAGAGAAGTGAGAAAACACACTTAGCAATAAATTAGAGCAGGTCATATAACCATGGATTCAGTTTGCATTATGCTGATAAGCATTTGTGATTATTCATTTCTATTTGCAAGTGAAAACATAGAAATGAGAAAACACATTAGGTCATATAACCATTCAACTATAAATACATTAGGTCATATAACCACTAAAAATACACTAGGTCATATAACCTACAACTATAAATACACTAGGTCATATAACCATGGATTAAGTTTGTGATAAGTGTTTGTGATTACTCATTTATTCTTTTGTGAGGACTGATATGTATAATCACACTGATTAGCTTTCTTTTTTTTTCCTGTGCCACTTGGTCAGCTACTTTCTCTTAGTCTCCCTCTTTTTCTTGTCCCTTTTTTTCCCAGTGATTATCAGGTTCTTTAAACTCTGTCTTATTGTTCATTACTATGTTTGCTTTGAACTTATGTGACCCTCTGGCTGTCTAGGGAAAATCCTGCATCTCTGCTGCTTCCAGTTTCTACTTCATTTGTTTATTGCGCACATTTCACGAGCATAAAGTAATGGTGTTTAGGTCATAAAGGCAATCCAAAATTGCAAACTAAACCTCACAAAGTATGCTGAAACAGTTCTTTTCCATGGAAAACTGATCAACACAACAGCAGTCATTCCCAGGATTCAAAATCAAATAATGGGAAGAATGCAACAACATCAAGTCAAAAACACAGTAATCCAGTAATAATAAAAGAATAACGGAGGCAAAAGTAAGTAGACAACTGTTGTGCAAGAATAATAATAGACTGACCCATACAAATAATGAGGATGACTCCACAAGGATAAAGAGAATATGATAGATCCAGCTGAAAATGAAGTGACCCTTCAGATGGAACTCCATGGTGCTAGAAATACAAGAAGGGAAGCAACAAAAAGATGTACTCCAGAAAAAAAAAAACTGTACACATTTTCAATCTTTCTACAAAGACAAATACGGTTGACCAAAAACAGAAAATTATTTGATGAATATTGGAGAAGGCTCCCTAATTGCCCAATGTGAGCTAGAAGATATGCATGCCAAAATAGCAACCAAAAAAAAAAACCCCACTGGAAATAAATTGGTCTTGTGGTCCAAGAGAGACCCAACAACATTGCTGAAACAGCTATGCAGTGGACACTCAATAGAAAACAGAAAGAGAGGCTGACCAAAAGCTACCCGGTGAAGATTTGTAGAAGTGGAAATAAGTAGCATGCAGCATTGCTGAAGCACAATACAAAGGCTGGCTGCAGACCGTGAGAGGTGGAGAGAATTTGTTGTTGCCATGCATGATGCCACAGGGCTTACTGGGCATGACTTATTAGCCAATTGCTGACCAAGCACATGGATGGACAGAAGGATTGCAAGAAGTTCAGTTAAGATAAAGATGTTTGCTGTAACATTCTTTTCACATGTGACAGCTGTGACCATTATGAGATCCCGTGGTCAAGAAGCAATTATTAAAAACTGAATAATGAGAAATTAATTATTTACACATTGTTGGAAGCTCTAAATTTATACATGCGACATGACAGCTGTAAAATCAACCCTTAGAATATCCTTGACCTTGACATGCCAATGATGCCACTTAAGGTTTGTCTGTTTTCTCCTGCGGTAAAGGCTGATGGGTTTGTCTCCCCTCTGCCATGACTCTCTCAATCTCCTCCACAGTTCGGGGTACGCAAGTCAGAAGATCCACTCCATTCTCTGTCACAACAATGTCGTCCTCAATCCTTACCTGAGACAAAAAGTGTTTCACCAATAAAAGTGTCACAAAAAAAATGAAGGATAAATTTAGACACAAAAGAGTGATGGTATCTATATATACAGGTTACACAAATTAGGGGACACTCAGATCATTGTCTGGTTGCTCTTTCTATCAGCGGACTTTTATGTCAACTGAATCTGAGAAGAAAACTCAGAAAAAATAAGAACCAGACAGTTAAAATATTTTTGACATATCAAAAGGATAATAAAATGATGAAGACCATGCTTGAGGGAAAAGCTGAAGGAAAAAAAAAAAGCAAGAGAATAACAATGTAGGTTGAGGGACACCAGAAAGAGATGAACTGGGTTTGGTTTGACTGGGTCATTCTCTCATTCATTTGCATGTCCCTTGCAGAACTTTGCCTCCCAAACAGCACTCCTGTAGGCCTCTCGGTTGTGAGCAAGATGGCCTGCTGCTGTTGCATCCATTTCCAGATCGTCAACGATGTCTTGCAGCCATCTTCGTCTTGGTCTTCCTCTTTTTCTTTTTCCCATTATGTATCCTTCCAATACGGTCTTCTCTAAATTATCATGACGTTTAATGTGTCCAAAATATTTCAGTTTTCTCTCTTTAATCCTCTTCACTAGCCAGCCAGTTTGACTGGGTGCACAATGAAAATATGGGACACAGCAAGTTTGAGATCCGCTGCACCCAATCTTCCCTTGGGAGACAGCACAAAATGATGACAATGTGCCTTTTCAATATGGCTAAAGAGGAAGAGGTTGACAGAGTCCTCACGGTGATAAGTGAATGTATCACTCCAGGACCTGAAGAACTCAATCCTCTCTATCCAACAAATGATGTTTTAGCTTTAAGATCATAACAGCGTCTGCTGGTAAAGACGTTTACAGTTTCACAAAGGTCAGAAAAAGGTGCATCAAAAAGCATTCTGATCCACTATCACCTCCAAGCAAGACACCGTTGTAACATCAAACATGATGGTTGTACTTTAAGACCATCAAAACATCAATGGCCACAGGAACCACAAGTTCAAAGTTCAAGGAAGAAAAAAATAAAATATAGTTCTTGCTGAAGAATTTGTACACATTTGACTTGAGAAATTAATGTAAATTTATTTGTAAAGAAGTGTATGACAACTGTGATGGAGGTGAACAAAACAGAAAAACTTTTCAGAAATTTGCTAGTAATTCTTGCCCAATAAAAAACAAAAGGCTTTGAATGTTTCATTATATCTGTTTACCTCCAAATGAAGAAATGATTGTCCTAGGACATGCTACAGTAAAGTATCACTTAAGAAAATATAGCTACAATATAGTTAACTGGCAAAGTATAACTACAGTAAAGTATCACTTAAGAAAGTATAGCTACAATATAGTTAACTGGCAAAGTATAACTACAGTAAAGTATCACTTAAGAAAGTATAGCTACAGTAAAGTTAACTGGCAAAGTATAACTACAGTAAAGTATCACTTAAGAAAGTATAGCTACAGTAAAGTTAACTGGCAAAGTATAACTACAGTAAAGTATTACTAGAGAAATTATAACTAAAGTCAATTATCACTGAAAAAATAGTTACTTAAAGTATCATCTGAGAAAGTATAGCTACAGTAAAGTATCACCTGAGAAAATATCTTTAGTTCTTAACCTCTAATCCTGACCACGGGTATCAAATCAAGAGTGTGTTTATATAAATAATGATTATGTAAAATCTGACTAAATCACAACAACTATTAAACTTACAAAGCATAATTATGTATAAGATGATTACATCAATACTGAGGCAATCACTGGAAAAGTGAAAGGGAAAAGATGAAAGAAAAACATCTCAATAGGATGACCAAATGCGCACAAAAGAACCATATTTGAATGACTAACAACACCAAGGACTGCATAAAATGGTAACAGATTATTTCTAACGCAGTCAGGCATGGCACGTAATGAATTAAAACATGGATGCACAGTGACTTTTGGTGGTGATGATGAAATTATTATAATTAAAAACAACCAAATGATTTTTATGCTAAAAATAGTGAAAATAAATTACTTCTAAAATGGGATTACATGAAAGATAATTATGTCAGTGATGATTTAATAACAATGATTTATTTAATTTTCTCCATTAGGCATTTGCTGTAGCTTTGGCAATTATGTTTTTCTACCATGTGCAGAAAATGAGTGATATTTTCAAAAAAGATAATATAACTGATTAAATTAATGAAGATGAAGTGAAACTAACATTTAAAATTGATTAAAAAAGGAATATATACATGATTAAGCCACTGATAATCAATTCATAACTATAATGAAACTTCTGTATGTGCTGATGATGAAAGTTTTTTTTTTCCTTTAAAATTACATACCCTAGTAATGTATGTATACACTCTAACTTTTTCTATGAGTCATCCAAACACAACCTAGTAATGTATGTATACACTCTGACTTTCTGTACAAGTAATCCAAACACAACCTAGTAATGTATGTATACACTCTGACTTTCTGTACAAGTAATCCAAACACAACCTAATAATGTATGTATACACTCTGACTTTCTGTACAAGTCATCCAAACACAACCTAGTAATGTATGTATACACTCTGACTTTCTGTACAAGTAATCCAAACACAACCTAGTAATGTATGTATACACTCTAACTTTTTCTATGAGTCATCCAAACACAACCTAGTAATGTATGTATACACTCTGACTTTCTGTACAAGTCATCCAAACACAACCTAGTAATGTATGTATACACTCTGACTTTCTGTACAAGTAATCCAAACACAACCTAGTAATGTATGTATACACTCTAACTTTCTGTACAAGTAATCCAAACACAACCTAGTAATGTATGTATACACTCTAACTTTCTGTACAAGTAATCCAAACACAACCTAGTAATGTATGTATACACTCTGACTTTCTGTACAAGTAATCCAAACACAACCTAGTAATGTATGTATACACTCTAACTTTTTCTATGAGTCATCCAAACACAACCTAGTAATGTATGTATACACTCTGACTTTCTGTACAAGTAATCCAAACACAACCTAGTAATGTATGTATACACTCTGACTTTCTGTACAAGTAATCCAAACACAACCTAGTAATGTATGTATACACTCTGACTTTCTCTACAGGTCATCCCACAATGGAGATTATTCTGCCATCTTGACTTACCCCTCCAAAACCTCTGAATCTTCTCAAAACATCCTCTTGAATAAACTCTCTCTGCTCTGGATTGTTCAAAGCAGCATCCAGCAACTGTTGAAACAAAAAGATAAAAAAAAAAAATAAAAATACAAGGGTTATTTATTATTTTTGGTCTTGATGGTTTTTTGTTTGAAGTCAGCTAATCATTATCTGTGGACCTCAGTCAGACTTTACAATGTTTTTTTTTGTATGATCAAGATGTTCTTAACATGGGCTACTAAGCCTTATTAAGGGGGTTCTCCTAGTTTTAAATGACCTTATCTGGGACCCACATAGTTAAATATTCTCTGAGCTGTGATCCACATAGTTTTGGAAGCTTTTGCTTGTGATGAATATGATTTGAAGTGGCTGCCTGGTGTTAACTGGTAAATATGATTTTTACATGTGAACCACATGGTCTTATGGGACACACTTGTGATTCATACGGTTTTGTGTATTATCACCTCAACATGATTTTACATTTTCAAAGTCTTGTTATTTGCCTGCCTGTCCTTCTTGGGGACAAATCATTACCCCAAGAAATTTCAGAAAGATATGATCAAAAGCACTGAAAAATTTTGTTTTTTTTATTTTTAACTCTACTGCTTCAGTTTTGCTTATCTGTGTTCATTTTCTGGCCATACATTTCATGAAGTTGTTGAGATGTTAACATAGTGAAATATTTAACAATTCAGGGTTCATGCTTCAAAGCTATTTCTGTTTGTAAACTTTTGGAACAAAGTTCAACATAGCTGCCAGGACTAGACAGATGCGAAATAGGAAGCTGATGACATGACAAGCTACACAGTTGAAATCAAAGACATTCTAGAAAACACATCAAAAGAAAATTCAGAGACAGAAAAATAAGATAAGAGATGCAGAGATCTGTAGATAATAAGTTATTCTTACTTTCCTGTGAATCTTTGTTGCCTGGGTAGGGAGGTGAGATAATAAGTTTTTCTTTTCTTATGAATCTTTGTTGCCCGAGTAGTGAGGTGAGATAATAAGTTTTTCTTTTCTTATGAATTCTTGTTGCCCGGGTAGTGAGGTGAGATAATAAGTTTTTCTTTTCTTATGAATCCTTGTTGTCTGGGTAGTGAAGTGAAATAATAAGTTATTTTCTTATGAATCCTTGTTGTCTGGGTAGTGAAGTGAAATAATAAGTTATTTTCTTATGAATCCTTGTTGTCTGGGTAGTGAAGTGAAATAATAAGTTATTTTCTTATGAATCCTTGTTGTCTGGGTAGTGAGGTGGTAATGGTAAATGATTCAATTCTGCTCAAAAGCTCCAGTCAACCTGGATGTAAAATGGTTGTATGACTTGCAGCTAGAGAAGAAAATATGGACAGATGGATATTAACCACACTGAAGTGTCAAAAGATCATTGAAAACACAAGAACAAAACGATATCCCCTTTATGCCTCTATAGCATAAGCTCTTGCTGTTAAAAATGATGAGTGATAAATCTGTACGTGCTGATAATGAACACATGGAAAAAAAAAAAACTCAACAACATATTTAAATCGTCTCAGTCTCTGACTCTAACTTACAATATCGATGAAGTAGCAGCCTGGTTCGATGGTCAACACCATACGAGCAGCAAGTGTTCTGGCTGTGCGCAGGGACCTCAGACCTGCCTCGTCGATACGAGTGACACCCTGTAAAATTACAAATGTTTACTTAGTCAGCGCATGATACACACTTCAGAACAATAGAGAATGTATGAACCTGGGCATTAATATCGAGGTGATAGTTTCTATTATTATGTCGGTTCAATCAACTCTCCATAAGATCCGCGTATCTGTGCTAATTGTGGATAACTAAAGCTCCAAGTCCTGTGATCATAATTGGTGACACAGCTCAGGTGAGGATGAGAGGGCCTGGTTATTGATGTGAATGTACATAAGATGCAAATCTGGCACTTTGCAACAGTAGGGTATGGTGGTAAGTAGTGGACTATCCAGCCTCATGGTGCAGTTAAAACTAACAACTCACAGATCTCTGGAAGTCATGACCTAGAAGAGTCTATCCCACCACTAGAACATCATAAACGTGGGAGGCACTATGTGGGCTACACTTCTTTGTTGTGTTCACACTCTCCATGACAGAAAACTTCTCACCTACTCCTGAAAGCAGCCATCTAAGTAAGCAAGTTACTGTCATTTTTTCAAGAATTGTTGCTGCTGCCGAGTCTTGCAAGCCAACCTGAACAACTGGTAGCTGATGCCATAAGAAGTTGCTCCTCCATTGTGGAGGATTTATTCATCTTTGGTTAGGCTCTTTTCCAGCCTGTTTGCCAGGAGCATAACATGGTGGTTGGTTAGGGTCTTGATCAGCATTATTTCTTCGAGTTTGATTTTGTAACAGAACAGAAACAGAATGTATTATAGTAAGCAGTAGTTCTTTTTTTTTTTTAAATTTGTTTCTGATGCTAAACTTTTGTAGTCATGACCAGTTACAACCTGGGCTGCAATGTAATATTATGGTGTGAATGAATAACAATGTACACACACACAGAAAAAAATTATAGCAAAGCTAATTCTAATTCTGACTATAGGTCTAATTCATGAAATCTGATCCTATGACTAGCTCATGAAATCTGATCATATGACTAGCTCATGAAATCTGATCATATGACTAGCTTATGAAATCTGATCATATGACTAGCTTATGAAATCTGATCATAGGACTAGCTCATGAAATCTGACCATATGACTAGCTCATGAAATCTGATCATAGGACTACCTCATGAAATCTACACATAGGACTAGCTAAAAAAAGTCTATTTATATGACTATAAAATCTAAATATAGAACTAGTCTTGCGATTTAGCTATAGACCTAGATCATGAAATATGTATGTAAATCTAACTCATTAAATAAAGCTGTAGGTCTGGATTATAAAATATGGATACAAACTAGCACATGAAACCTGGAAACAAACTAGCACATGAAATCTGGACACAAACTAGCACATGAAATCTGGACACAAACTCATCATCATCATCATCATGTGCCGTGCCGACTGGCGTTGGCTATTATGCTTCTCCAGAGTACGCGATCCTTCATGCATGCCATCAGCTCAGTTGGTGATCTCATGAAAACTAGCATATGAAATCTGGACACAAACTAGCACATGAAATCTAGATACAAAACAAACTCAAAATCTAGTTCATGAAACATGATGTGCACAAATTTCAGCTACAGGTCTAGCTCATAAAATCTGGCTACCAGACTAGACCTTATAAGCTTTAAATAATACAACTAAACAAGACCTGTGGATAACCACCACAGTCATGGGTGTCAATGCCCATGAAATGTCCCAGGCCATGAGGCATGAAAACTGCAGCAAGTCGAACTTTCATCATATCCTCAATGTCTCCTTTGAGAAGTCCCAATCTGACCAGATGCTCCAGCAACGTACGCTCTGCCAGTTTGTGCATGTCCACCCATGATACACCTGGATAACAAAGCAAATACTATGCCCTCTCACTAGAAAGAATCAAAATGACAGTGTTTTCTGACAGTGGAAAAAAAAAAATCAAGATTCAATCAATGATCAAATATATATTGTTGTTTATAGTTGGATTCTGTCTCCATCTCTCAGCAAGTGCAGTTACAAGTGTAATATTAGTAAAACTGAATAACTCTTTGTGATGCGCCATGCGTGGATTATGGATCCCTCAGAACGCTATGTTCTGCACAGTGCGATGATAGTTTGTAGCTCTCTAATTTTGAAGATAATCAAAGTATACTTAAAACCGGCAGTTTCACTTCCTTCTGGAATACATTTCTTGACACGAGCTACGTAGGCTAGCTTGAATTCAGAGCCGTTGTGTGTTAATTTAATTGATTTTTTCAAAGTTTATCGTTGTTAGGTTTTTGTTTATCAACAAATATAGCTTCCAGTGGTAGTTTATTTCGTCCAGAGCAGCATATTTCTGCATTACAAGCTCAAAATTTAATTCAAAAGTGTCTAGACTGTGGTGAAGAGGATGCAGTAGTAGAGATTTTGAATTTTCAGATCCACGCAGCTGATTCAAAGGATGAGGATGTTTTTTTTTGGTCCAGCAGCAAAACGTGCTAGAAGGGTAGCTGGTGATACTACTTCTCAGCTTTTTTCTAGTACTAGCTGTAATATCACAGTAAGTAATGCTGGAGATTGTGGAATTAAAAAAATATAATGTTGTAGAATGTTTCAAATTAAAAAAAAAAAAGACACAATGGCCTGTTTTCTGGTAAACATTAGTAGCCGCCCGCCCACTTGTTTTCATGTAAATATTATCTATCCACTTGGTGTTTTTAGTTTACTGTACATGCATAATTAGTGTATGTTTTCTCATGTAAATTTTGGAAGATATGTGAAGAAAAGGTGTTTGTGTACATTTTTATTCATTATGGAATTATATGACCAACTAGAGCAGATTAACTTGATGGGTAAGTGAAAAAAATATTGTTCCAATTCATTTTCCATTTTTTCTTCTCAGTTCTTAGCTCTTTTTTCTGTTGTATGCTAATAACATACTAACAATTTTATTAGAAAAACAAAATACATTTTTTCTTGTTTAAGCTAATGTCTAATATATCACACTACAAATCAGATTATGCCTTTGTCATTCTTTTAAATGTGACAACCATCCCATTCCACATTGTGAAATTTACCCCCCTTGGTATTTTGAGGGAAAAACCACCAGTATACAAAGAGTTAAGTAATATTATCAGTATTAGTAAAACTGATTAACTCTTTGTGATGCGCCATGCGTGGATTATGGATCCCTCAGAACGCTATGTTCTGCACAGTGCGATGATAGTTTGTAGCTCTCTAATTTTGAAGATAATCAAAGTATACTTAAAACCGGCAGTTTCACTTCCTTCTGGAATACATTTCTTGACACGAGCTACGTAGGCTAGCTTGAATTCAGAGCCGTTGTGTGTTAATTTAATTGATTTTTTCAAAGTTTATCGTTGTTAGGTTTTTGTTTATCAACAAATATAGCTTCCAGTGGTAGTTTATTTCGTCCAGAGCAGCATATTTCTGCATTACAAGCTCAAAATTTAATTCAAAAATGTCCAGACTGCGGTGTAGAGAATGCTGTAGTAGAGATTTTGAATTTTCAGATCCACGCAGCTGATTCAAAGGATGAGGGTGATGCTTTTTTTTTGGTCCAGCAGCAAAACGTGCTAGAAGGGTAGCTGGTGATACTACTTCTCAGCTTTTTTCTAGTACTAGCTGTAATATCACAGTAAGTATATGCTGGAGATTGTGGAATTAAAAAAATATAATGTTGTAGAATGTTTCAAATTAAAAAAAAAAAAAAGACACAATGGCCTGTTTTCTGGTAAACATTAGTAGCTGCCCGCCCACTTGTTTTCATGTAAATATTATCTATCCACTTGGTGTTTTTAGTTTACTGTACATGCATAATTAGTGTATGTTTTCTCATGTAAATTTTGGAGGATATGTGAAGAAAAGGTGTTTGTGTACATTTTTATTCATTATGGAATTATATGACCAACTAGAGCAGATTAACTTGATGGGTAAGTGAAAAAAACATCATTCCAATTCATTTTCCATTTTTTCTTCTTAGTTCTTAGCTCTTTTTTCTGTTGTATGCTAATAACATACTAACAATTTTATTAGAAAAACAAAATACATTTTTTCTTGTTTAAGCTAATGTATAATATATCATACTACAGATCAGATTATGCCTTTGTCATTCTTTTAAATGTGACAACCATCCCATTCCACATTGTGAAATTTACCCCCCTTGGTCTTTTGAGGGAAAAGTCCCCAGTATACAAAGAGTTAAGTAATATTATCAGTATTAGTAAAACTGATTAAGTAATAGCATCATTATTGCACTCTGGAAAAGTCTCTACAGACATTCAAGACTTCTGAGCTGAGACAGAATCTCAGTATGATACAAGCACTCTATAGCACCAGCAAGAATCCTGGAGTGTTCTAGTTTTTCTTTTTGTAGTTCTATAGGAAGGCTTTGACACATTGTGTGTTCCCTATATCCCACTAATATTTTGACAAAAGTCAAGTCTGATGGCAAAAATCTGAAGTCTAATCTGAGTCACCATTGCTTATTTAATGAGTCAATTGAGTCTTAAATGGCTCGAATCTATCAACTCCAGCCTATGATTATACTACATAATTCGCGGAACACACACCTGGTCTGGCAGTGTTCATCACTGCCCGATTGGCTGCAAGGACAGCCTCATAGATGGCCTTTTGGTCAGAGGTGAATTTTCCATTAGCTGGAAATGAGCAGGTGATATCAGAGGCATAGCAATAGTACTCTGCCCCCATGTCAAACAAGCTGCAGAAAAAATAAGTCCCTATAAACACATGTTTCTTCTTCTCTTTGTTTCAATATTTGTGAACTATCTTGTTAAGTCTAGATAACTATGTATCATAACTGGAAGAATTATCTTACAATGCATAGATAATTATGTATCATAATTGGAAGAACTATCTTGTTACGTCTAGATAATTAGGTATCATAACTGATGAACTGTCTTGTTATGTATAGACAGTTATGTATCATAAATAGAAGAACAATTTTGTTATGATTAGCTTATTATGTGTTATTGCTTAGGGGGAAAGCTATCTTACACCAGCTAGATAGTTTACATTACACCTGAGGCTACTACATTACTATAGCTACTTAATTATATCTCATACTATATTACTACAGCTACTTAATTATATCTCATACTATATTACTATAGCTACTTAATTATATCTCATACTATATTACTATAGCTACTTAATTATATCTCATACTATATTACTACAGCTACTTAATTATATCTCATACTATATTACTATAGCTACTTAATTATATCTCATACTATATTACTATAGCTACTTAACTATATCTCATACTATATTACTACAGCTACTTAACTATATCTCATACTATATTACTATAGCTACTTAACTATATCTCATACTATATTACTACAGCTACTTAACTATATCTCATACTATATTACTATAGCTACTTAACTATATCTCATACTATATTACTACAGCTACTTAACTATATCTCACACTATATTACTACAGCTACTTAACTATATCTCATACTATATTACTATAGCTACTTAATTATATCTCATACTATATTACTACAGCTACTTAATTATATCTCATACTATATTACTATAGCTACTTAATTATATCTCATACTATATTACTATAGCTACTTAACTATATCTCATACTATATTACTATAGCTACTTAACTATATCTCGTACTATATTACTATAGCTACTTAACTATATCTCGTACTATATTACTATAGCTACTTAACTATATCTCGTACTATATTACTATAGCTACTTAACTATATCTCGTACTATATTACTATAGCTACTTAACTATATCTCGTACTATATTACTATAGCTACTTAACTATATCTCGTACTATATTACTATAGCTACTTAACTATATCTCGTACTATATTACTATAGCTACTTAACTATATCTCGTACTATATTACTATAGCTACTTAATTATATCTCATACTATATTACTATAGCTACTTAACTATATCTCGTACTATATTACTATAGCTACTTAATTATATCTCATACTATATTACTATAGCTACTTAACTATATTTCATACTATATTACTATAGCTACTTAATTATATCTCGTACTATATTACAACTTGGTTTGACATAAAACAAAATAAAATATATTAACTGTGGAAACCATATTATTATTAGTTAATTATATCTCAGATGGGGGAAACTACTACGGGTAGTTAGTTCTATGTCACAGGTGGGGTAACCGCTTTTACTCTAACTATTATGTATCACTGCAAGAGGAGCTAACTTGCTGCAGCTTGCTAACTTCACATCACAGAGAAACTGTCTTGAATTGCCTGACTGATTATTTGTAACAGAGGAGACATTTCATACAAAGAAGTTTGATACAGCTAAAAATTTTTTTTAAAATATAGCCTGAACAGCTACAGACAAGACAGATCATACAGATAACACACTACCACTGACTACCCACAAAAGACTAATCATCCTAAATGCTGACCAATCTAATGACTGTAATAAGTACGTACCACATATCACCATCTTCAATTTTCTTGCTGTTAGGAGCTCCGGCATGCCCATAATGCAGGACTGAACTATTGTGGCCACTGGACAGAAAAGCAACTCCATTATTGTAATGTCTAGCTTGAAAATGATGATGTTTAGCTTGAAAAAGAAATCAGTTTGGCTACATAAGAGATGATGGTTTCTGAAAGTTCTTAATACATTCTTAATTCTTCATCTTTCAAAGCTACATACTAATGCTGTGAACAAAGATGTAATTTTTTACTGAGACCAGATTCTACTGCTCTGGCTGGAGACATGCCCCACTGTTCAGACAAGGGCATATTTTGCTGTTCTAGAAGACATTACAAGGTGTCTCAGAATTCTGTTTACTGTTCTACAAAACATTATAAGGTAACTCAGAATTCTGTCATGTAGGAAATATAAAATAGCTAATTCACAAAACTCCGGTTCCAGCAGATAATGAGTGACCAGATTTTTTAAAAACTTCTGATGTAATGAGGAAAAACTATTGCCACCGTATTATAATCATCATCATCCACAGAACAAAACTCTGTATTACAAGTATCCTCTAAAATCAGTCTGTTAAATTTCACACTGGCCTCTCCTGATGAGTTCCTATGAGTTGAATAATCATTATTAATTTCTAGCTAGATCAGTGACATTAGGGTCCGCAAAATGAGAAAAAGAAATTATTCCTGTACTTCTGGACTTCTAGCAGGCCCTGCAGAATTTATTGTTCAGTTATTGAACTGTATAAGAGTTAACATGACCTGGTGGTTTCAATAATTAACCTGATGTTTTCTGATCATTTTACTTCAACAGTTACTTTCATGAAAAAAAAGGATAATGCACTGCATAATCAGCCTACAACAAATCTGAGCCATTTTCTTAAATAATTACGAGCTGTATTAAACATAAAAGCAATGTATGTCATCAGCCTTACGTTCCACAGATGCAAGTATATGACAGATGTCGTAGTCCTCCATTGTATCGACAATAGTGATGGAAGATGCTAGTGGAAAAAATTAACATTTCATTAATTGAAGATCAAATGATTTAAAAAAAAAAAAATTCAGCTTTCAGTGGTTAGCAAATACTGATAACAAATGCTCATTGTTGGCCGTGGATTCATCTATGACTCGGTTGCCACAAATAAAATATACAAACACCAAGACAGACCATGGTTAAAAACAAAATGAAACTCCAGCGGAGACAGCCAAGATGTCTAAGGGATGGTGTGGCTTTTAGGGTGAGTGAACAAGCGCTGGCCAAGAGTGATGCCCAATCAGCCGGACTAACAAGGCGGGGCTTGTTATGATAATGGAGATTACTGTTAGTTTGTTTAAAAAAAAGGCCAGATGGCCATCACTTGCAGATACAACAACATAGATTTGCCAGAGGCAAGAGTCTATAGATAGCTGTATCAAAATTAACAGCAACAATTACTCTTGTAGTTCTTCATTCTCTCAAGCCATCAATGAGAAAATGCTGTCAACCCAGAACTTATAATTCAAGAACAAGATAAGAAGAACATACCCCATTTGTTTAAGCCCTGGCCAGGTCAAAACATACAGGATTTCCCCCAGAAAGAATTCAAGTATGTTAAACAGAAAGAATTCAAGAATGTTAAAAATCATTTATAAACCAACAGTTTTACAACAAAACAGATTTATTTCATGTTACAAATTTTAAGATTTTTAAAAACTTGATTTCACATCAAAATGAGCATGTATAACTGCTCACATCAGATGTGCAGCCCATCTACTGCCAGATACAATTTATCTTATCTCTAGTACCAATTTCAACCATCAGAAATTCTTTTTGGGAAACCCTGTATTTGTTAAGATTAAAATATTTTTTAAATGGAAATGTTCTTTTCCAACCCACCTTTCTGCTTGGTATTCATACATTCCAGATCGCACCTGTTTCATCACCTGGATGGGAGAAGTCAGAAAACTTTTTTTTATGCACACACACTTGAGGTTGTTCCGTTATTTATTTACTAGCGATTTTGTGAGAAATGGCACTTATACTAACAGAACGGTCCATTCTTCAAAACCAGTGAACCAGAAATGGCTGAGACTCTAACCCTCTTCCTTGCAGTGCTCTCAGAAACAGGCTGTCTCAATGCTTCAGTATGGCTATTGCAGCAGAGAATGACTTGTTCAAATCAAAAGTGGAATCTACAAAAGTGGAAGCCACTGTAATATGGTCCTTATTTGCTTCTGTGGTTTGATTTCAAGTTACTCACAGTGCAGTCTTCAAATAACTGAATTTAGCAGTTACTAGGCATTTCAGCAACTGTAACTGTTGTCAGAGACTGGGATCCCTACACTCTGGGCATTCCCATACAAGTTCTGCCTTCTGTTCCAACACCCACTCAAGTGTGTGCCTGCTGATGGAGCCAGTCACATACTGGTTGTGGGTAACATGCATTAAGCCACATCTTTCAGAAAAATGTCCACTTCCTCTCTTCTCCACCAGTTCGATCATCCTCCTGATGTGATTATCATCATTTAACCTGATGTCATCCTCCATATACAGGCTGTCCAAGGTGGCTCTTACAATCTCCCCTTTGTCCATTTTTCATCTTACATCCTTCCCGTACTGTTAAACATGACATAGGGCTTGCATAGTTATTTGCCAAGATTTCCTGTTCTCAGCGAGTCTTTCAACCTCATCAAGGGATGTTATGCCCACTAAACTGGCTTCTCTTAACAATGCCCTCTTTAGAGTTTCACGTGGTCAACCTCTTTTTTCTTTGGCCTGCTGTGTTCCACTTGGTAGCTTGTTTTGGTATTCTCTGATTGTTTATTCTCATCACATGGCCTACATATGTCCATCTTCTTTTTCTGATCACCCATGAGACAGGCTGTTGTTTGCTCATCTGTCTTATCTCTGCATTGTTCTTGAATTTGTTCCACTTTATACCAAGTATTTTCCTCAGGCATTTGTTTTCAAAAGAGTCTAAGTTCTTGTCTGTTTCTTTAGTTGATTTCCAGCTTTCACATGCATAAATGAAGGTGTATATCACATTTGAATTGAATAATCTTAACTTGGTTTTTGTGCTTATAACTTTTGAATTCCATATATTCTCAAGATTTTTGAAGGACAATGTTGTTTTTGCAATTCTAACTTCCTTCCTGGTGTCACCATCTTGGTCTATGTAGCTGCCAAGATATGGAAATTGGTTTACTTCATCAACAACTGTTCCTTCTATGTATATTTTTCCTTCTTGATTAATGAGAAGTTTCATTATTTTTGTTTTGTCTTTGTTAATTCCAAGACCTATTTTGCTAGCCAAGAAAGACAGGGAATCTGTCCATTTTTAGGGTGCCCCAAATTGATGCTATGCCTGCCAGTTTGTCCATTTTTTCATTGCTTCTGACTCCCGCATGACTCGTGCAGTATACCACATCAAACTGGATAACCAAGAGCCCTCAAGTTGGACCCACTCCTTCTGGAAGAAATGTCTCTCAATTCTCTGTAACATGCTTTGGGAGTCTGTTACAATGACCCCATGCGAGTTGTCCTACTCTACCAACCAGGAAATTGTTTCTGATGTATGTTTCATGCATCAGAATGACAGCAACAACGATTTCAGCCTCTTTTATAACATTTTAAAACATACAGATAGAAATTTTATTCACTGCTAAAACAATCAATAGCAGTAAGTAGCAGTTTAATTACTTCTATAACATTCTAAAACATACACTTTCTGGTTTTCTTTGTCTCTATAAGAACCTTAAATAATAAACAGAAGTTTCAGTCACTATAACTGACTGTTTCAATTATGCCAATAACAATCTACACAACAAATCTATAACATGTAGTTTTTTAAATCATGTACTAAGCAGTCTTAGTGATGGGCCACGTTCGAAGGCTTCAGTATTATCTCAAACAAAACCAGCAGAATAACATAAAACTATATTTTCAAAATGAAACATTTTGAGATAAAAATCTGGACTTTTTGCTATAATTATTTTTACATGAAAATACTTCGACTGTCTTGTCTCCTTCCACTAATACTGAGGAGGCAAATAGATTTGATTGTTATTGTTTGAATTATGTTCATTATGTACATAGATGAACTTGCTGTGACTGTGACCCAGTAAAGAAGTATGTCATGACAGACTGCTTTCAAAACCAGCTGAATAATAACATCACCATTAACACTGCGGGGCATGAGAGAAAACTGCACCGTCATTCTATATGAATTTTCATCTGTGGCTCCATCCTATTTCTTCATGATGCAACTAGGATATGAAAGGCCCTTATCAGCAGACGAAAGGAAACTGCACTCTGATGTTATTGTTGTCCTCTCACCTCGATGTGGGCCTCGCTGCTGATCTTGTTTGAGTACCTCAGGACTTGAAGTTCAAGGTCAGTCTTGAACACACGGCTGGTAAAAAAAAAAAGTTAAGTAAATGAATACTTTATCATGACATTGTACAAAATGTCTGATTGGAAAGAACTGTTACAGAAATATAGGAGAATTGGTGAGCATGCCACAGAAAAATTGTAGCTATCCAAGTAAGGAAACAACAGGTGGTTAGCATCCTACTCTCCTTGTGCTGCTCTTGGAAACTGCTACACTCAGTCGACCTGAATTACAAGACACAGTTATGTTCATGGTGGTGGAGTCTAAGTCTGAACTAAAAGATATGCATGGCAAAACAGCAAAAAAAAAAAAACCTAATGGAAATGGATTAGTCATGTGCTCTGAAGAGACCCCAGCAACATCACCAAGACAGCCTTGGGATAGATAACTGAGGGAAAATGAAAGAGAAGCTGGTCAGAGGCTGATCAAAGGCTACTTGGCAGAGAACTGTAGAAGTAGAAATTAGCATGCAGCACAGCTGGGTGACATTACAAAGGCTGGCCACAAACCGTGAGAGGTGGAGTGAATTTGCTGATGCCCTGCAAGATGTCACGTCACAGGGCATGCTTGGACTGCTCAGCCAAAAGTTATGGGGCTCACACTCAAGCCTGGAGAAGATGGCGGACTTCAACAGAGTGACAGGACTGCAGACTTAGCATGACCAACCTTCCTTGAATGCTGACGAAGAAGAAGACTGCTTAGTTGATTGCTGACCAAAGACATGGATGGATGGTGGAGTTCAGCGAGAAGACTGCCTCTTGTGTCCACCCTGAGAATTTGAGCCAGTGACTAGCAGAAACTTCCAATAAGTGCCAGGAAATCATGATGCCATCAATCACAAATAAGTCAAGGAAGATTCCACAGCAACAACAGAAACAGAGAAAAAAAATCTTATATCCTTCCCGTGCTATTAAACATCACACAGGGCTCACATGGTACTTTGCCAAGTCTTCCTGTTTTTGGCAAGCTTTTCAACCTCATCAAGGGATTTTATGCCTACTAATTTGGCAAAATTACTACAAAGCTTCACAATTGCAGTTTTTGCCATTCACAAACAGAATTTGATGATTACTCTTGGGTAAACAAACTATTTTACCAAGGGTGCACATTCAAACAAGACTTTAATTAATGAAAACCTAGAATTTTCTTTTTAACAAAATTACAATATCCACTAAGGCTTTATTTTTTGACCTTGTGATATATATTTAAATTAACTAACAGCTTGCACAGTCTGTACACCATGCTCCACCACACAGTTTCTGTGTACATCATTCTCCACACATTTGTCTGTGTACATCATTCTCCACACATTTGTCTGCATACATCATTTTAAAACACACTTGTTCTGTGTACATCATTCTCCACACATTTGTCTGTGTACATCATTTTCCACACATTTGTCTGTGTACATCATTCTCCACACATCTGTCTGCATACATCATTCTCCACACATTTGTCTGCATACATCATTCTAAAACACATTTTGTCTGTGTACATCATTCTCCACACATTGTGTACATCATTCTCCACACATTTGTCTGTGTACATCATTCTCCACACATTATTCACAGCATCATTTTCTACTTACCACTCTGATATTTCTGGATGCAAAACTTCATTGTCAACATTGAAACTGTTGGCAAAAAAAAAAATTCAAATTTATAATAACATTTAAAATTATTCATAAATTTATAAAGAGAAGGTCACAAATTTTAGCTTACAGTGTTAAAGTAACATTATTTTCACAAATTCAATGGCTGGAATTTAGAAATGAACTTTCTCATCATATTTTTATCATGATCTGAAGCCCTGACTGGATAAACAGAAACTGAAATAAAATGCCACGTAATTTTGTTAGAACAGATGCAGGTATTTTAATGAAACAACTTTCAGAAACTTTGTCTTTCACCTTCACATGATCCTCTTGGTGGTTCATACACTTCTGGTGATGCTTATTAGTTCTGTGATGGCATCATGATAAGATAATGGTAGAACTACAGCTTCACCTTAGTCTCCATGCTGCTGTACTGTGAAAAATAAAGTGGTCTCCTTTTGGATGCTCCTTTAACTTAAGGAACAGAGGAAGGTCAAAGGGAATCAACAATCTCAGGTTCTGTAGTGGATGACTGAGCAGGGAGGAACAAAATCTGTTGATGTCTGAAGGTAGTCTCTCACTGCTGCACAGATGAGCAATGTCTGAAGGTAGTCTCTCACTGGTGCACAGATGAGCAATGTCTGAAGGTAGTCTCTCACTGGTGCACAGATGAGCAATGTCTGAAGGTAGTCTCTCACTGCTGCACAGATGAGCAATGTCTGAAGGTAGTCTCTCACTGGTGCACAGATGAGCAATGTCTGAAGGTAGTCTCTCACTGGTGCACAGATGAGCAATGTCTGAAGGTAGTCTCTCACTGCTGCACTGATGAGCAATGTCTGAAGGTAGTCTCTCACTTGTGCACAGATGAGCAATGTCTGAAGGTAGTCTCTCACTTGTGCACAGATGAGCAATGTCTGAAGGTAGTCTCTCACTGGTGCACAGATGAGCAATGTCTGAAGGTAGTCTCTCACTGCTGCACTGATGAGCAATGTCTGAAGGTAGTCTCTCACTGCTGCACAGATGAGCAATGTCTGAAGGTAGTCTCTCACTGCTGCACAGATGAGCAATGTCTGAAGGTAGTCTCTCACTGCTGCACAGATGAGCAATGTCTGAAGGTAGTCTCTCACTGGTGCACAGATGAGCAATGTCTGAAGGTAGTCTCTCACTGCTGCACTGATGAGCAATGTCAAGTTCAAGTACAAGCTGCTCAAGGTGAAGTTCAACTCTTTGTGACCGTCCTCTCTGTCTTCTTTCAGGATCTGCTACCGCGTCTTCAGTCACACAACAGATGTACGACGTCTTTAATAAGACTGCAGACTTGGCACGGAAGTTTTGCATTTGTTGTTTCACACTTGCAGGTTTGTGTCATAAAACCCCACTGTCATCCTCTTAAACTTTTGTTATGCTACAGCGGCATAAGGTGATATGGTGCTAGTACCTGTATCCTCCTTGATGAATCAGCATACAACAGGGTGATGTGGTCAGCATCATACATAGCTACCTTTCTCTTCCCCGAGTCCAGAAAGAGATGCATACACATTTCTACAGCTGGTGACTGGAATGTATCTAGTCAGACTTGAGTCACTGACCTCATTACGAGGTAAGCACAACTAACCATCATGTCTGATATTTTCTTTCTCACTGTGAGAACATATTGTGAGAAAACACTGTGAAAAACTATTGTGAGAAAACACTTTGAGAACATACTGTGAGAAAACATTGTGAGAAGATACTGTGAGAAAACACTGAGAACATACTATGAGAAAACACTGTGAGAAGATATTGTGAGAAAACACTTTGAGAACATAATGTGAGATAACACAGAGAAAACACTGTTGGAAAATATTGTGAGAAAACACTTTGAGAACATACTGTGAGAAAATCCTGAGAACATATTGCGAGAAAACACTGTGAGAAGACATTGTGAAAAAACCACTGTGAGAAAACACGTGAGAAGATATTGTGAGAAAACACTGTGAGAAGATATTGTGAAAAAACACTATGAGAAGATATTGTGAGAAAACACTGTGAGAAGATATTGTGAAAAAACACCATGAGAAAATACTGTGAGAACATACTGTAAGAAAATACTGTGAGAACATATTGTGAGAAAACAATATGAGAATATATTGTGAAAAAACAATCTGAGAATATATTGTGAAAAAACACTATGAGAACATACTGTGAGAAAACACTGAGAACATATTGTGAGAAAACACTGTGAGAATATAATGTGAGAAAACACTGTGAACATATTATGAGGAAACACTGATAGAACAAATTGTGAGAAAACACTGTGAGAACATACTGTAAGAACATACCATGAGAACATACTGTGAGAACATACTGTGAATGGAAAATTAACAGAAGAATCTTACATCCTTCCTGTGCCATTAAATGTCACATAGGGTTCGCATAGTTGTTTGCCAAGTTTTCCTGTTTTCTGCGAGTTTTTCAACTTCATCAAAGGATGTTATGCCCACTGAACTGGCTTCTCTTAACAATGTCCTCTTTAGAGTTTCATGTAGTGGACCTCTTTTTCTTTGGCCTGTTGTGTTCCACTTGACAGCTTATTCTGGTATTCTCTGATTGTTTCTTCTTATCACATGGCATACATATGTCCATCTTCTTTTTTCTGATCACACATGAGACAGGTTGTTATTTGCTCATCTGTCTTATCTCTGCATTGTTCTTATATTCATTCCACTTTATACCAAGTATTTTCCTGAAGCATTTGTTTTCAAAAGAGTGTAATTTCTTGTCTATTTCTTTAGTTGTTTTCCAGCTTTCACATATATAAATGAGGGTGGATATCACATCTGAATTGAATAATCTTAACTTGGTTTTTTAATTCTATATGTTCTCAAGATTTTTGAAGGACAATGCTGTTTTTTCAACTCTAATTCTAACTTCCTTCCTGGTGTCACCATCCTGGTCTATGTAGCTGCCAAGGAGAAAATAACAGAAGAATAGGAACGGTTAAATGCAACTTCAGTCGACGAAGCAGATCCTTAACTCAAGAATAACAACAGTTAATAATAAGAGCTGGCAAATTCCATGAATACTCCTCTATGGCACAAACATATGAACAATAGGTAAAAGCAAACTGGGGTTTAGAAATGTAGACATACATTATAATGGAGTATACTTCATGAGAAAAAATGAAGATAAAGTTATAGAACAAGTGAAAAAAAGAGAAAAATTAAAACTACAAAGAATGAGACCAAAGACTGTGCAAATTCTGAATTCATTTGTTATAACTTACTTCCCAATTCCTTCAAACACGGCCTCCTTGCTGCACTTTCCACTGTCCGTGTTCAGACCATGCTGAGAAATAAAAATGACGATCACCGTATGATAGACTGCTGAGCAGAGATATAAAGAATGCCAGTCTGTCAGTCATTCGCATGTCCCTTGCAGGACTTCGCCTCCCTAACAGGTCTCCTGTAGGCCTCACGGTATAAAGAATGTACAGTACAAATTCTTTTGGGTTTTGTATTTGCTCAAAAATAATTGTGAACACAACCGAACCAAAGAGCTGCATAATTATTTGTCTGGCAGAATCATTTTGCCTGGAGAAGATTTACTGGCAAAAGATCAGAGCAATTATAAGTTCACGTAGTTTTTATAAGTACACGTAGTTTTTAATAAGTTCACGTAGTTTTTATAAGTACACGTAGTTTTTAATAAGTTCACGTAGTTTTTATAAGTACACGTAGTTTCTATATGTTCATGTAATTTTTATAAGTTCATGTAGTTTTTATAAGTTCATGCAGTTTTTACAAATTTCTCAGGTCACAACAGAAGAATGGTTTTAAAACAAAAGCTACCAACATATGGACAAATCAAAATTGACAATATAAGCTATAAATATGTTGAATTCTACAGCAGGACTTCTATTCTGGAAAATGGACTGTAGAGGTTTAAATACCCACAATATTATGTTCTAACTGTTCTAATGTGTTCATTATATCTCTTTTCAATTTCAGATTTTAAAGCACATCATAATTTGTCTTCATTTACATGCATTAAATATGTCAAATGCTTCTGTATAGTCACACGAGTCACAAATAAGCATAAAATGATGGACAAGAAAATAAATGCTAAGTATTAAGAGAAAACAATACAAACTTACAAGTGTTAGCAGGACTGAAGGGTTCTTGCTGCTCAGGACATTTGCTATCTGTTTCATTTATAAGATAAGGTTATCACTGATAATTATAACATAGATTATCACTGATATGTATAACATAGGTTATCACTGATATGTATAACATAGTTTATCACTGATATGTATAACATAGGTTGTCATTGATAATTATAACATAGGTTATCACTGAAATGTGTAACATTCTCTTTTTCTAATTTTGAAGTGCCATGCCGCATTCTCTCCACAATTTCCTGTCTTTTGCACTGATTATGAGATCCGCCAGTGACTTTCTAGCCACACCTCATCCAGTAACTTCTCTCTCTCTGTCTTCCTCTGTATATACGCTTAAGTATCACATACAAAAACAATATCAAGACAGTCACTACTGTCAGACAAAAACAAAAAAAAAATCACTTTTCAAGAGATGGGTCATCTCTTTTCATCATCTGTCCTTAAAAGGTTATTGGCTGTTATGTGCCACCATTATGTGCCACCATTATGTGCCACTGTTATGTGCCAGTGTTATGTGCCACCATTATGTGCCACTATTATATGCAACCATTATGTGCCATTATTATGTGCCACTATTATATGCAACCATTATGTGCCACTATTATGTGCCTTGGGGCCCAAACATCCAACTTCTGCTTGATTTAATTTAGGACCATGTTTATTTACTCACTGTAATCTTTATTCACTTGGCCAGACTAGTGTCTGTGTCCAGGGGCATTGTGGGGAGGCAGAACAGGGTCATAGTTCATCAATCTTGATGCAGTCAGTCACCCATTAACTGCTGACCTCACATTCAGCTTGAGTATCACATCTCTGCCTCTACTTGTGGGTGATTTATGGGGTTGCTTGCTACAGACTTCACTGAAGTTACATATCCATTGAAATGATAGTTGCACATTTTATTTTTCCTTCACAAACTCTATAACAGCCATGTATAGAGGGCAATTTAGTATGCTTGACCCTGCAGGTGGACATTCTGCACTTCTGAAGCTGGTTTGCCCCAGCATCTTTGTGTAGATACACATTAGCAAAGGTAGTTAGGAACAATTCACAACCTTTTTCATGAGATGACAGTTCACTATAGATCTTACCACTCTCATTCCCCCAAAAATGAATTAATTAAATAAATACACTATAAACAATTAAATTAAATAAATGAACAATAAATACATGACTTAAAACAAAGGACAGAAAAAAAAAGGATGAAATGACCTCGTTGGAGAAATGAACTTCGTTGACGTGGTACAAGTGCTTGAAATTGTCGGCCGTCAGCAATCTGAAAATGTCAGTTTTGTACATGTCATAATCACTGAATTATTTTTGTAATACATACCTTTAAGATTAATTTACTACAAACTTCATAAAGCTTATGGACTGACCGACAGCACTTATGGATTGATTGACTAGATGCAATGACACTGATTGACAACTCAAACCTTTATCTTTCATAAAGTTTAAATTAGTTTGATGTGTTTAGCACATAGATGCAGTTTTCTAAGTTAGTGCTGCACACCCTAGATAAAAAACAGAAAAAAATTTCTCAGAGAAAGTGTTTAACAGCTCACACTTATTAAAACTACATGGAAAATACAATCAAAATTTGTGCACTTGTTGCAAGATTGAAGTAGCTGGAACATGATGCAGTGACTAGAAAACTCATAGTACGGGGGGAAAGTCACTAAATAACTCGCAAATTGAAATATTTTATCAGCGGCAGCTATAAGGTAGTATTTAAATATATCCTTAGATAGTACCATCATCCAACTTTGTAACAGTTGTATGTAGGGGGCGCTGGGAGTTACGTGTGCATGTGCAAAGCAATAACAAAATGGTTACCCAACTGTTAGTGTGTACCAAAGAAGAACTGAGAAGTGCAGTGCGATTTTTAGATTACAGTTTATGCTGAAAAGTGTTTATCACATAAAGTGGTCTATAACTGGGTAAAAGAAATTTCTCAGGGACACACTGAAATTGTTGACAAAGTCCGACTTGGCCATCCTGTTCAGATTGCAACAGAAGAGACTGTGCAACGTGTGAATGAGATTATTAGAGCTTATAAAGTTCCAGAAGTATGGTGACAGTGTGAATTCTGTATTGTACTGTGAAGTTCTGTCAATGCTACGGGATGCAATTTCAAAGAAAACATCCTGGTCGGCTGACTAGAGGTGTGCTTCTGCTTCATGACAATGCCAGACCACATATGGCTTGGTTAACCCAAGAGAAAATTACCCAGTTGGGTTGGGAAGTTCTTGAACATCCACCCTACAGTCCTGAATTAGCTCCAAGTGATTTTCACCTGTTTGGTTCATTGAAAAACCACCTTGGCGGGAGAAGATTCTCGAGTGACGAAGAGGTGGAAACAGAAGTAAAAAAAAATGGTTCAGAAATTGGACTCCCGATTTTACTTCATGGGTATTGCATCACTGATTACACGATGGGACAAAAGTATCAGTGTTGGTGGTGATTATGTTGAGAAATAGGGGAATAATGGAGGTTCAAAAACTAAAAGTTTTCAAATTACTGTCGCATTTAGTTTTTTTTGTAACAGGCATTTGCGAGTTACTTAGTGACTTCCCCTCGTAAAAGTAAAATAAACCAGAGTCAATCTTGCAAGAGTAAAGATCAGATTCAGTGGCTACTTTGGCGATGATAAAAAAAATAGACAGGTAGACTGATGGGCAGATGATGAAATGAAAGGTCAGACTGGAGTCATACGCCAGAAAATGTAGTTTTTTTCACTAATTCTTCTGCTCTTCTGCACTAAAGCAAACAAAGGTCTTGATTTCTGGTTCCGTTGAGCTGAAAGTGACAAAGCTCACCTCCCCATCCACACAGCATAAGTATCTGGCAAGTTTGGTGGGAACAGGATGGAATTTCCTGTATCTACTTCAATGGCACCATAAAAGTCAGGTTCTTCAACACCAAATGCCCAGTGGAAATATGATTCCTATATTTTAAGAAAAAATGCAAAACTTATATGAAGTGACATACATATCAAACCAAGCAATCATCTTTCTTGTATGGACAGTTCTTGACACATGTAAAACTGACATATGCAAATCCATACCTACATAAGACATTTCCAACAAAGTTTGTGAAAAGTGCCATTGCAAAATATTAGAAATATGCGCAAAGGTTGGGTCAATGCCTCAGAAAGGTAAAAACCTCTGCAGTGACCACTCTTATGATTGTTTTACAGCTGGGAGATGATAATCTTATGAGACTTTGATCTCTTTCAGTACTGCTTAATACAAAGGACATCCTGCATGAACTGAGATTTTTTAATAAGAATTTAGAATTATCTGTTTAAGACTGACAAGAAAATAGTTTCCTAGTTTTGGTATTGAAGGCAGAATGTCATTTAGAGTAAGCTTCCTTGGCTCTGATAACTGCACTAGGTAGGATAGGATCTTCTTCTTCTTCTTCGTTTGCATTGTCTGTCTATATCTACAGTCCTGTCTCTTGGATAAATTTCACTGTTTTTTTGTAATTCATGTATGGAACCGTAGAGCTTATCTTCTTTAGTGGTTTCACTGGGCTAGTAATTATTTCTCAGTGTCTCATAGTTGGTCCAGTTCTGGAGGATATGTTCCACAGTTTGGGGCACCTGGGCACATGTACATAGATTAGTAGTACCAACCTTAAATTTTGTATACATATGACTTCGGAGTCGGCTGTGTCCTGTTCGGAGACGGAAGATGGTGACTTGTTCCTTTCTGTTTAGCATGTGATAGTCATCACGTGGTGGTGTTTGTGGCTTCCTGTAGGTTTTTATCACGCATTTCTTCTGATTATAGGTGATTGGTATGTCTGGTTGCTCCATTTCAGTGCCCTCTTTGGCCAGACGGTCGGCTTTCTCATTGCCTGGTATCCCACAGTGGGAGAGAATCCACTGCAAGGTGACTCCGTGGTGTAAGCCAATTTTTGACAAGGCGCCCTTAAGGTCTGGTAGTTTGTTGCACTGAAGAGCTTCCAGTACTAATCTTGCATCTGTGAGAATTACTATGGGACATGTATCAATTCTGGAGTCTGATAGTTTTTCAACTGCAGCAATAATTGCCCTAACTTCTGCATCATAGGATAGGATCAAATGGTTCCTTGGCTCTGATAATTGCACTAGGTAGGATAGGGTCAACTGGTTCCTTGGCTCTGATAATTGCACTAGGTAGGATAGGGTCAACTGGTTCCTTGGCTCTGATAATTGCACTAGGTAGGATAGTGTCAATTGATTACTTGGCTCTGATAATTGCACTAGGTAAGATAGTGTCAATTGATTACTTGGCTCTGATAATTGCACTAGGTAAGATAGTGTCAATTGATTACTTGGCTCTGATAATTGCACTAGGTAGGATGGGGTTAGGGTCAAGTCTGGTTTGGTACCTTTGATAAATGTACTATGTAGGATATGGTCTTGGTCATATCTAGTTTGCTAGCTCTGATAACTGTACTATGTAGGACATGGTCTTGGTCATATCTAGTTTGCTAGCTCTGATAACTGTACTATGTAGGATATGGTCTAGGTCATATCTAGTTTGTTAGCTTTGATAATTGTACTATGTAGGATATGGTCTTGGTCATATCTAGTTTGCTAGCTTTGATAATTGTACTATGTAGGATATGGTCTTGGTCATATCTAGTTTGCTAGCTTTGATAATTGTACTATGAAGGATATGGTCTTGATCATATCTAGTTTGCTAGCTCTGATAATTGTACTATGCAGTATATGGTCTTGGTCATATCTAGTTTGCTAGCTTTGATAATTGTACTATGTAGGATATGGTCTTGGTCATATCTAGTTTGCTAGCTTTGATAATTGTACTATGCAGGATATGATTTTGGCTAAATCTGATTTGCTGGCTCTGACAACTACACAATGTCAGTCTTTACTCTCAGTAAAGACTGAAAATGTGACACAAGGAGAAAACAGTGTGGAGTCTATACATCACATCCTCGAGTACAACTCTTAGCTCTCTAATTTTTCTACTGTCTGACTCCAAATGTAACACAAACATACTTTTCTATCATCTTCACCCAAACTTGCTTCAGACTCCAAAGTCCTGGAAAAAACAGGTAAGACTTCTTGTGCAACTGATCATCAGGGAGGTCACTGGGGTATCTCACCTGTCGGAAGAGGGGCTCATGATCTGAATCATTGCGTGTCTCACTGATACCACCTTGCAGCAGGATTACTGCCCCTGCTGGTACTTTCCCAGTAGCCCTTAGTCTCTCACAAAGTCTGTCACGGTTCTGCTTGAACAGCTCCATTGGGACATGAAGAGTGTGATCCCCTCGACAGAAGGTTGGCCTGACAACATGTGGTTACACATCATTTAGTTTTACTTCATAAGAAAAATCTTAATCTGTAAAATGAGATTTTATATACTTGAAATGTCAAAAATATAATCAAAACTGACTCAGTTTTCAAGTTTGCTGAGAAAATAAATGGAACAACTGATTAAAATGGTTGATATATCATTGGCAGGCTGCACAGAAAATAATTGAAGCAGGATGCATCCAGCCTATGGGCCATAGTTTACTGACCCTTTCTTACTTGAAGATGCTATTAATTGTTAGTTTTTTAGTGTATATGTTTATATGGCTCGAGCTGATTCTGGCTTTTCCTGGACTTTGATTTTTCATTTATTTATATATTTTCTATATCTTTCCTGATCACAGAGGAACACAGCCATGGTGAACTGGTGTTTTCTTCTCCTTAGCACGGTCTCAGACGTCAAGTTAGATATCCTTGAAGAATACAACAGTCTGTCTCAGGTTGCTGACACTGCCATACAGCTCAGTCTGCTGGTGTGGTATTAGTATTGGCTCTTCATGCCTTATTCTGTGTTTCTGTTTGAAGGCAGAGTCATATCAGTTCAGCCATGCCAGTTGTAACATCTGGGATCCTGATAACTTGTGTTAAAGAAACTCTTAATTTGGAAAATGTTTGCATTAAGGATAAACAGATGTTTACAACCAGGTCAGTGTATTGAGATTGCATCATACTTCATAGCAGGTCAACAACAACAGAAAAAAAGTTTCCAAAATTCCACCAGGATCTGATCAGAAGACCACTATACGTGGTTATGTTCTACCTAGTCTAGTATCAGAAGTATCTTTCTGTGCCTTGTACAGCATCAAATATGGCAGAAATGTGTGTTTCTATCTATATGTCTATATATGAGTCCAAGGTGAATATCTCTGCATGACTAACTGCTGCTACTGTTGAATATTTCTGTCTAAATATTTCTGCTTATCACTGTGAACTACTAGAGCTACTAAAGTTAAGTTACACTCTTACATATGGCCGAGTAGAATATTCACTCTTCAGAATAAATAACCCCAGGAACACTTTTACTAAAACATGGCACAACAGCAGCATAAGATGAACTCCTTCTATACACATGGAGCCTTTATTAGATGGAACAAGATGACAATGGTCGACGATAATGTGCACAGATGAGTGGCATGTAATATCTCTCAAAACTCAGAATGACATGAATAATTCTGGCAGCTACATTTCGTCAACAGATGGTCACCGCCATATGAATTATCAATCTATAATCTTACTACACCTGCTCTCATGACATTCTAACTCAAACTGTCAAGATTTCTCTCTCACACACTCAGCATGATTCAGGTCAAATCTGTGCAAGGTGAGACAAGGCAGATAATCTGACAACAGGCTTACTGGTCGCTACGAGCCATAAACCTTTTAAATCCAAGCTTTCACAATCTGATGAATTGTCTAACTTTGCCCAAAAACTGTTACATAGTGACAGTGTAAACAAGCTAGAGTAAAGTGACTCGTCATCACATCCCAGAAGACTGAGGATGTGGGACCTGCTTATCCTTATTCTCCAGCTAACCCAGTTGGTGAAATAGGTAATCAATGCACAAATGAAGGGAAAACAACCTTCAAAAATATCTGCATCCAGAAGATGCACTGTACACATGCCTGCCATTGAATAATAGGAAAAGTTTGATGATATGAATAACGAACTTTGCTCTAGTCCAGATGAATATTTCAGGGAAAAAATGCCAAATTTCTTTGTATCTATATTCCTTCCTCTTCTTCTTTGTATGCATTGTCTGTCTATATCTACAGTCCTGTCTCTTGGATAAATTTCACTGTTTTTTTTGTAATTCATGTATGGAACCGTACAGCATATCTTCTTTGGCTGTTTCACTGGGCCAGTAATTACTTCTCAGTGTCTCATAGTTGGTGCAGTTTTGGAGGATATGTTTCACGGTTTGGGGCACTTGGGCACGTGTACAAAGAGTAGTAGTAACAACATTAAACTTTGTATACATATGACTTCGGAGTCGGCTGTGTCCTGTTCAGAGACAGAAAATGCTGACTTGTTCCTTTCTGTTTAGCATGTGATAGTCATCATGTGGTGGTGTTTGTGGCTTCCTGTAGGTTTTTATCATGCTTTTCTTCTGATTATAGGTGCTTGGTATGTCTGGTTGCTCCATTTCAGTGCCCTCTTTGGCCAGACGGTCGGCTTTCTCATTGCCTGGTATCCCACAGTGGGAGAGAATCCACTGCAAGGTGACTCCGTGGTGTAAGCCAATTTTTGACAAGGCATCCTTAAGGTCTGGTAGTTTGTTGCACTGAAGAGCTTCCAGTACTGATCTTGCATCTGTGAGAATTACTATGGGGCATGTATCAATTCTGCAGTCTGATAGTTTTTCAACTGCAGCAATAACAATAATAATAATTGCCCTAACTTCTGCATCATAGTTGTTGCAGTATTTTCCAGTGGGTATGGAAATCTTGTCTCTGAAGAGAACATTATTAAGAGAGGCCAAGTTAACAGGCATAAAATCCTTTGTTGAGGTTGAAAGACTCGCCGAAGACAGGAACAATTGGCGAACTACTTTGCGAGCCCTATGTGACGTCTAACGGCACGGGAAGGATATAAGATAAGATATAAGATGGAAATCTTGTCAGTAGTGTTGTTTGGATATTCAATATGTGCTCCTGCCCCTCCATTCTTTATGGCATTGTGTGCAGACCCATCTGTATACACATGTATCCAAGTGTCACATGGATATTTGTCATCTAGAACACTAAGTGTGGCTGTTGATCTTACAAGACTGCTTTGCATCTCACCATTCTGCACACCTTTCACTTCAGTTTGAATAGTTATTTGTACAATCTGCTTTTTTCCATGGTGTATGCTCTGGTACAGATGATAATGGAGCGGCTACAGTTGGAAGGTCAGGTATCGGCTTACGCATACGCTTGGCCTGATGAATGAAGCTGCTTCTTTTAAGCCATCTTAGTGCCAAATCTCTCCTTCAGGAGATGGCTTACAAAGCGGAGGAATTTCTCTCCCATGATCATGACCTTTGTGTCTCTACGTTCCTTTAGCGCTTGAACACCAACTATTGTCTGCATTTCTACTATTGGTGTGGACCTCATGGCACCTGTGATAATCCGTAGTGACTGATTTTGAACCTTGTCTAGATTATGCAGCGTAGTGTTTGATGCTGTGCACCAAGACGTTGAGCCATATTCTAAATGTGGTAGAATACTTTGCTGATATACATTCTTGAGGATTCTTTCACTAGCTCCCCATGTGGTTCCACTTAATTTTCTTAATATGGCTAGTATCTTCTGGCTTTTGCTTCTGCACTGTTGATGTGTTGCTTCCAAGTCAGTTTTGAGTCAAGAGTCACTCCTAAGTAAGTGGGTTGGTTGTCTATCCTTAAGGATATTTCATTTACAAAGATCGTATCTGCTTTCTGTTTAGATGAGAGAGTGAAGAGAGTGGCACTTGATTTCTCAGTGTTGATACTTATATACCATTTGTTTGTCCATGATGTCAAGATGTCGCTTCTCTTTGGAGTTTCTGTGTACCAACTGTTATGTATTCATTTGTACACCACATGACCAGATCATCTGCATACAGTGGTGCTTTGATTCCATAGGGGAGTTCCTTGACCAGGTCATCAATGAATACAAGGAATAGTGTAGGTGAAAGGACTCCTCCTTGTGGTACACTGTGTCGCAGCAGTACTTTCTGGCTTTTGTGTCCATCCATTACTACTCTTGCTCTTCTATTGTGCAAATAGGATTTTATCCAGTTGTACAATCTTCTATTCATGTTGCAGTTTCCTAGTTTCCACAGCAGACCTTTTTTCCATACTTTATCAAAGGCTTTCTTCAGGTCTATCCATGCTGCCAGCACAAGGTTTTTTTCTTGGAATGCGTCCTCAATCTCTTGAGAGAGATAGGTCACTTGATCTTCTGTAGTGTAAAAAAAGGTAAAGGTAACCCTCTCATGCCTTAGAGGCACATAGGGATATGGTGTTAGTGCCCATATTTTCCTTGACCTGTCAGCACACTAAAGGGTGATATGGTCAGTATCATGCCTGGCCGCCTTTCCTTCCCCAACTCTAGAAGAAGCTGGGTACCCATTTCTACAGCTGGGTGACTGGGGTGTCTCCGGCCGGATTCTAACCCCTGACCTTCACCATGAGAGACCAGTAGTACTGCCTAAATCCTGCTTGTTGTGGAATGAGAAGGTTTTCATTTTCTAAATACCATTTTAGCCTCAGGTCAATGATGCATTCCATCGTTTTGCAGAGGCAGCTAGTGAGACTGATTGGCCTGTAGCTGGAGGCTGTATCACTGTTTTTCCCTGGCTTTAGCAGTGGTACCATGTTTGTTTGCTTCCAGATATGAGGTAACTTACCTGTGCTCCAGCATCATTCATTCATTCATATGATGTCCCTTGCAGAACTTTGCCTCCCTAACAGCACTTCTGTAGGCCTGCTGCTGATGCATCATTTGCAGATCATCAATGATGTCTTGCAGCTATCTTTGCCTTGGTCTTCCTCTCTTTCTTTTTCCCATTATGTATCCTTCCAAGACAGTTTTCTCTAGATTATCATGATGTTTAATGTGTCCAAAATATTTAAGTTTTCTCTCTTTACTAGCCAGCCTTCTTCAATATTAAGTTCTTGTAGTATGGATATATTTGTTCTTTTTTGTGTAGCATTTACATTCAAAGGCATTTATGCGTTTCTCAGCGGTTTTGTTAAGTGTCCAGGTCTTACAGGCATATGTTGCGATGGGAAAGATGCATGCCCTTAAAATCTTATTTTTATAGTTCTGTCTGTTCCTCTCCACAGTTTCTTTAGTTGTTTTACTTTCTGAAGAGCGATAGATGTCCTCCTTTTAATTTCCTTCACTGTATCTCCATTATTAGTTAGCAGTGATCACAGATATTCAAAACTCTCCACTTCTTCCACTTTTTCCTCATTGATACATATATCAGCTGCCTTGTTTGTTTTGTCAGTTGTCATCAATTTAGTTTTCTTCACATTAAGATAGAGATTTTACTCTTCACTATTCTTACGGACTGACATAATTAGTTTTTCCATTCCTTTTTGTCTTGTGGACAGTAATATGCTCCAGCACATACTGAAAATATCCAACACCTTTACTGACTGTTAGGTCTAACTCACTGTGTGTGACTGGTGCATCCATGACTTCCACTTTTCTGACTTGTTCCTCTTCTTTCTGTGGGTCAATGCGCACTGTACATGCTTTCTCTGGATGGATATCAATGTTGCAGTCTTGTGCAAACATGCGAGCAAAGTGATCTGCTACCTGCTTACCTGTAAGAGTTTTCCCATCCTTATTAGTGTAATCTTTGTACTTCTTCCAGTGCTCTTATCATTTAACTGTTTGATTAGTTTCCACACTTTCCTTCCATCCTTTTCAAAGTTTAGGGACTCTGTTTTCTCTCTCCAACTTTCCTGTCTGGCTTGCAGCTTGGCTCTCTGAAATTTGGCCTTAGCATGTTGGTAATTGTTGTGGTGTTCTTGGCATGGTCTATTTTCTGCTTGTTTTCGAGCTGTTTCCATGTCATCATGGAATTTTCCCAGCTTACTAGACCAGTATGGTTTATAGTCCCTATGAGCTCGTCTGGGAGCAGAAGGATACAAGCACAGAATTCCTTCACTATCCTGTTAATATCCTTACCTTCTATGGGCAGCTGTCCCACCAGGATACCTGTACAATGTCTGTACGTTGTCCAGTTTGCTTTTTTATAGTTCCATCTGGGGAGAGGGTTACTAGTGTTAAGGAGTTCATTTTCTATTGTCAAGAAGACTTCAGGTCTGGGGAGTGGAATGCCAGATCTGGTGTTGAGGCTGTATGCCAAGCCCTTGAGTAAAATGTTGGGGGATCCATTGGCTGGTTGATCAGGAAAAGTCCATTATCATCCTGCCAGCTCTCAACTTCCTCTCCTCTCTTGTCTATGTGGTCATAGCCCCAGCTCTGGGAATGGCTGTTAAAATCTCCACAGACCATCAGTCTCTCTTTATGTGGGATTGTTTCTAGAGCAACTGGGCGTCATTAGGACAGTAATAGTTAAGGAGGTGGAAGTCTGTATTACTGGGTTTTAGATGGATCATCTGGTATTCGGCTCCTTCTATGTACACTCCCACCTGACATGCGCTGATGTTACTCTTAACAAGTGTTAGTACTCCTTTTCTTCTGTCCTGTCAGTCTGATCTAAAATACTGGTAGCCTCTGATTTTAAAGGCGGTATCTTTGATTAGGTGTGCCTCCTGTATGCAGCATATAATTACCTGCTCTGCAAAGAGTATGTTCTCTAGTTCCACTTTTTTGCTATAGCCATCTCTAACACTGCTGACACTCTCAGCATTCCGCTGCATTATTTTAAGTTCTTGCATTTTGGCAGTTTTCTTATGTTGTATTTTTTGGCCAGTAGCTCTACTCTCATGTCTCCTGACTCCACAAGACGAACTGAGAGGACCTCCAGTAGCATTGGGTTGATTATTTTGAGGCAGGGGACCCGGCACTGCACCTGCCTGGTTAGTCTTCACAGGGCGAGCACCATGTTTGAAAACTGCAGATAGAGACATTTCATTAGCGATAATGCGTGTTACCCTGATTTTTTCGATGTGGCTTTTGGCTGGGAACCTCTAACTTCAGCACCTTTCCTTGCTAGGGCAGACTGTGGTCTTGCTCAGACTGCCATGAAGACAGTGGTGTAGGCTGACCTGGCCAAAACTTTGTTTTCCAGCCTCTGGTGGCTGTACTTAAGTCCCTTCTCCATGTCAGATCCACAGTGCAATGCTGAATGGCCAGACAGCTTTGAGACAGTTCCACAGAGACACTGCGACTTTGGGATGAGGAATCCGATGAGTGCCTCAACAATATCCATTCCCTGCCACCTATAGTCTGCTGGCTCTGTTTTGTTTACATTATTCTAACAGTCATTATCGTAAAGGCCCATAGGCTTGTCACGTCCTGGATTCACTGGTTTCACACCAAATTTTCCTCATCCCCACCGGCAATCTCCATGTCCCCATCCGTCCACCAACCTGATATTACATTTTACAAAATAACAATTACAATTAATGTTGATTGCTATAAATATATCTATACTACAAGAACTTAATCTTGATGAAGGCTGGCTAGCAAAGAAGATTAAACAGAAAAAACTTAAATATTTTGGACACATTAAACATCATGATAATCTAGAGAAGACCATCTTTGAAAGGTATATAATGGGAAAAAGAAAGAGAGGAAGACCAAGGCAAAGATGGCTGCAAGACATGATTGATGATATGCAAATGGGTGCATCAGCAGCAGGTCATCTTGCTCACAACTGAGAGGCCTACAGGAGTGCTGTTAGGGAGGCAAAGTTCTGCAAGGGACATGCAAATAAATGAATGAATGTTGATTGCTACAGGTTTCTGGTCTAAAGAAGTAAGTCTGAGTTTTTAAGCAAACAGATCTATGTTCCCTGTCTCACAAAGACTACGTTAAGATAAGAGTGTTCTTAACACAGCTGTTCCCAGGGGGTATACATATTCCATCTTTTTCTTTTTTAATGAATGCACTATTCTCTTACTCACTCACTTGCTCGCTCGCCTGCCTGCCCATCCATCTATCCACTCACTCACAATATGAGCAGATTTTGTTGTAGAGATCCACATTTGTTTGAGTGTATGTCAAAAAATTGTCTAGTCTGTGCATGTTCTTCTTGGTGCTAATGTGATGTGTCAGAGTCCACTAATGTATAAACAAGTGTATGCAGAGTTCAAGGAAACAGACAATGCAGGATATGGGGTACTCATGTTTCCAGACAAGACAACAAGCCACATTTCTGCTCCTTGTGGATCTCACTGCTCCAGTTATAATGCAGAGATGCAAGCAATATTAGCAGCCCTGGCAGCCACCACCATCAAATACAAAAACAGTGCCTCCCATCCAAAAAACCTTGTTACTTTCTCAGACTCCAAGTCTGCTCTCCAGGCCCTTGAAAACTGGATACCATCAGCTGATCACATTACAAATGACATACTCAGTGCAAAAAACCTACTCCCCTACTTTGACATCAAAGACCATCCATACAGTGGATACCAGGGCACATAGATATCAGAGGAAATGAAAGTGCTGACAGACTGGCAAAGAGTGGAGCCACCATGTCACAGCCCCACATCTCCACCAACATGAGAACAGCTAAATACATTATACATAACAACTGCAAGCAACAGTGGATGGACAGCTGGGCCAGCAATCCAACTGGAAGATCCCTATATATACACACCTGCCAAAGCCTAACACTGGAGACCACATCAACAGCTTATGTCATAGAGACCAATGCACAATTTTCAGATTGAGAACAGGACACATCACTTACAATAAGCACTTACACAGAGTGACCACTGACCACACACCACACTGCATGCACTGCAACAGACAAGAAGAAGAAACTGTTAAAAAAACACCATCTGCTGGACTGCAGTGCATTGAAGGACCTTCGGTAGAACTTGATACCACCAAACTCCTCAATCACTGACATTCTGTATGGAGATGTAGAAAAGCTAAAGAGGACCTGCACATTTCATTATCTGGAGCAAGGGAAAAAGCATGAAAACTCATAAACCTGGGGATCAGAAAAGTCAAAGTCTTACAGTCAGCACATCAGACTGTGATTGGCTGATTCAAGGTTTTACTAACAATCGATCCTAGCCATGCAATATATCATGCAATCACTTCTAGTCATATATCATGTAATCAATACTAGTCATATATCAAGTTTGTAAGTTCTATCAGAGAGTAGAATTAATAACAAAAATAAATAAATAACAGAATTATTCATTATTAACTTAATAATGAACACACAACTCTTGAGGATGTAATCATTTACAAAGATGGATTTGAGAGCAGGGGAACTAGAAGTGGATGGAATTTCACAGCACAGTGTGGAGGTAGACACTCAAACTCACGGCTGGGGCATATACACACTAAAGTATGCAGATGGAAACAGTGGCCATCATACAAGCATTAAAATCCAGAAAACACACTGAATCATTACTGATTCTCAAAGTCTACTGGGAGAAGTGGAACACAAACCCATCAGAGGTGAATGGCTAGAAATGATAAATCGCACATCAAAAACATCACATGATTATACTGTTTGGGCCATGCTGGAGTCAACAGAAATGATAAGGCTGATCAACTAGCAACAAGAACCAAACCAGAGGGACTCATCAAAATGGACAAATCAAACTTATACAAATCCATCAAACAACTGGGGGAACAATCACAAAGAAACTTCCTCCAAAGCAACCAACATGAACAACTCACTGCAGTACATATAGCCAAGGGCAGTGGGTGCAAATCCCAACTAAATGCTAGATCATGTGCAGCACACAACCAACACAACACTGGGATCATCTCTCTAAAAACACTGAAGGAAATCCTGATGTCAAAGCATGCATGGGCATGCCTCGAGTGTAATGATCCTGCTCCCCAGAATCACCAACACAGCTAGACCCCCTCCCTTTATGTGACAGTAAGTGGGGGAGAAGATGCCCAATAAGGTAATCAGTGACCCACAGCTGATATGCCAGCGTCAGGGTTAGAGACCCACAGCTGACCAAGACCCTGTCCCACCTTTCCGTGGTACCCCCAGTAACTGGCATAGCCTGGCTATGTGACAGTGATCGGCAAGTCCCCATAGAAAGAAGCACTGCACTTGCTTTTTAGCCATATTCCGGGACTGAAAAAGTAGCCGCCATAACCAGCTCCCACGCCGATACGATGCTGTGCCTCAACACCTCTACAGCATCAGCTGCAAAGAACAACTCACAGTTACAGGGAGTTCGTACAAGCAAGTACAAGTAACAGTAAGTACCGCATTGCTCTAATTAGTGAAAATCAGATCCCTCTTCCATTCTAAGCATAAGCTTAAGACCGGCTGTATCACATCAAACTTCACAATCTAACTTTCAGTTGTAAGAACTCACTGTGCTTTGCCTGAGGCCATTGCTGTTTGCGTTATATAAACTTGTGCTGAGCAACCCGCAGAAAAATTTTGAAATCGGTAAAAAAAATAGATATCTGGTTGAAGATTAAAAATAATTCTTTCGCTTATCACAGAAATACGTAATGTATAAAATGCAGTTTTTCTTTGAAACGCTAAAACTTGAGAATAAAGTTTTCGTTGTAGGAAAAGACGGCGAACATTGGGAATCCTCAGAAAATTTACAACCATGTCATTTGTCACGTGATATGATCACATGACATAGTCACATGACTTTCTTAACCGTTTTCTCACCGCAGCCTACTGATATTTAACTATTGCTTTGTGTACCACATTGGACTCACGATTAAACAGAATGTTTGTTTACATTCATTTTATTCATTTATAAATATATTGAGTACCACAGTTTAAGAAACTAAAACTTTTGCTTAAACATTAATGTAGTAAACATAGATAGCATTTTTTATTGTGATCACACATGCATAGGATTAAACTGATTGTTTTCAAATGATAACAAGACAAAGCTAAGTACACAATAAAAATGCAGTCTCCACCTGGTAGTATCATGGCGTCGCACGGGTCGAAGAAGCTGAGCTGCAAAGATCTTCATTCTTATCTACGTACACTTCCATCAACAGTTCTTGATCGTCTCTACTGTCATCCGGCAACATGTTTGGCTGTGTTCAGGTGAGGAGACGCTAACATTAGAAGCATATCTGCAGAAAGTAGGGTCGTATATCTATCGAAACTTCGTTTTAGCGAAGAAAATATTTACATCAGTTTTTTTTTCTATTCAGCAAATTTTTGCCAACACTGCAGCCGCTGGTAATTCAAAATGCATCCTCCCTCACCTTGTTCGGCTGGTTGAGGAAAAGAGCTCGGTCGAAGATGGGATTTGGAGAAGCGGAATTTATTGACTGACTACAGCAGACAGTGATCTTCCCGGATAATGTAGTGGCGTGATAAATGAAGATAAAACGTCCTTTGTTTTTGTTGGTACCCCACGTAAGCATGACTAGAAATAAAGACATACAGGAGAGTGGGAGTTTTTTTGTGGACAGAAAAAGTTAAAATTTACAAGGTCTGGAAGAACTGAAATTACAATAAAATGTATTTTAAAAAACTAGACAAAATGTGTGTCTGTATAACAAAATGTAATAATGTACTGAAAACCGAAGTTGAGAGAAACAAGAGCAAGAGAATGATATCAGTACAGATGGATAGATAAGAAGCATCATGGCCAGGTGCACCATACGGTAAGAGGCAGAGCATGCTGGGAGTTCATTAAGTTAACTTGTGAGATTTAAATTGTGAGTATATTGAGTTAAAACAAGTTAAATTGTGAGAGCAGTGTATAATGATGATGAAAATTATGATGAAGATCATTATGGTGATGATGATTGTGATTATGATAATGATCATGGTGATATTAAACATGATATACTGTTTGGTTTTGAAAGCTGTAATTAAAGATCCTGATTTTAATACAAGACTTATTTATGTGCTTGTCTTGCAGGGATTTACCAGAACTTTCCAGACACTATGTCATGCGTATTTTGTTTGTGGAGCAGGCTGTGGCACAGGCTGTTGTCCAGCAGTGGAGTACAGCTCCTGCATTGTAAGTTTTTCTTTTCATTCACCTAAATTTACTATCATGGCAGCTTCTAATTTTTAGATGTCATAGAACAGTCTGAAAGGGGAGAAATAGACTAGGGAAGGTCAGGTAACACTCTCTTTGGAAGGTATGTAAACATGTTTCCTTTTATTCATTCTATTTTCAAAGGGCAGAATGTGGGATGAGTATGCACCCCCCCAGTTATTCACCCTCTAAATGCAAAGTTTCTTCATTTGATTGTTCAGCAGCATGTCTTGGGTGAAAAGTGGCTTTGTTTTAGTGCTGGAAAAGTGGAAAGTAATCCCCTCTGATTTCCTCATATCTTCCCATCAGAAAGTTATCATGAAAGTAATGTCAGAAGCAGAGAATGCTTTCCTGGGTCTCCTGATGTGAAGTGAAGAGCTACATTCTTGACTGTCTCATCACCAGGAACACACATCAGTCCATTGATTAGGTTGTGACAGTATCACAATTGTTTGTCACAAGCAGTACACATTAGTCCATTGACTAGGTTGTGACAGTATCACAGTTGTTTGTCACAAGCAGTACACATTAGTCCATTGACTAGGTTGTGGCAGTATCACAATTGTTTGTCACAAGCAGTACACATTAGTCTGTTGACTAGGTTGTGACAGTATCACAATTGTTTGTCACAAGCAGTACACATTAGTCCATAGACTAGATTGTGACAGTATCACAATAGTTTCACAAGCAGTACACATTAGTCTGTTGACTAGGTTGTCACATTATCACAGTAGTTTGTCACAAGCAGTACACATTAGTCCATTGACTAGGTTGTGACAGTATCACAATAGTTTGTCACAAGCAGTACACATTAGTCCATTGACTTGGTTGTGGTATCGCAACAGAATGTTGTTAAAAACGCACAAGTGGTGAAGTGGTTGGTGCACTGATCTCTCATGGCAAAGGTCGGGGTTTTGAATCTGGCCAGAGGCACCCCTGTCACTCAGCTGTAGAAATGGGTACCTGATTTTTTCTGGAGTTGGGGAAGGAAAGGCTGCCAGGTGTGATACTGACCATATCACCCTCTAGTGTGCTGACAGGTCAAGGAAAATATGGGCACCAACACCATATCCCTATGTGCCGCTAAGGAAAATATGGGCACCAACACCATATCCCTATGTGCCTCTGAGGAAAATATGGGCACCAACACCATATCCCTATGTGCCTCTAAGGAAAATATGGGCACCAACACCATATCCCTAGGTGCTTCTAAGGAAAATATGGGCACCAACACCATATCCCTAAGGCATGACAGAATTACCTTTACCTTTTTTTTTATTATTGGCCAGGCTGTACGGATATCACAGCAGCAATTCTTACATCCTTCCCGTGCCGTTAAATGTCACATAGGGCCCGCATGGTGGTTCGCTAAGATATCCTGTCTTCAGCAAGTTTTTCAATCTCATCAAGGGATGTTATGCCCACTGAATTGGCTTCTCTTAACAATGTCCTCTTTAGAGTTTCACATGATCAACCTCATGTTCTTCGGCCTGTTGTGTTCCATTTGATAGCTTGTTTGGGGATTCTCTGATTGTTTCTTCTCATCACATGACCGACATATGTCCACCTTCTTTTTCTGATCAACCATGAGACAGATTGTTGTTTGCTTATCTGTCTTATCTCTGCATTGTTCTTGAATTCATTCCACTTTATAGTGAGTATTTTTCCTAAGCATTTGTTTTCAAAAGAGTCTAATTTCTTGTCTGTTTTTCTGGTTGTTTTCCAGCCCTCACATATATAAATGAGGGCAGATATTACATTTGAATTGAAAAATCATAACTTGGTTTTTGTGCTTATAACTTTTGAATTCCATATGTTCTCAAGACTCCCAAAGGTCAATGCTGCTCTGGCAATTCAAATCCTAACTCCTTTTCTGGTATCACCATTTTGGTCTATATATAGCTGCCGAGATATTCAAAATGGTTTACTTCTTCAGCAGCTGTTCCTTCTATGTATAATTGTCCTTTGTCGTTAATGAGAACCTTCATTAATTTAATATATAATAATCAAGAGCAATTACCAACAATAAATATATGGACATTAGGGTAAAAACTTGACAACTGGCAGCCATGTCAACTTGATGTTTGTGTGTGTGTGTGCATGGACACATCCTTGCTTGTTTGTATAGACGGAACCTGCAGGATAAGAGAATCACTACAAACTACATTAGGTACATGCCATGGAATAGTAGTTTCTAAGAAGCATGTCAGTTTTCCTACTCTGGGAATGTCATCTGCTGTGAATGCCCATCATGTTCCAGGTGAGCCTGGTCAGGTATGTAGCACTCCATTTCTTGATGTTGTCCCATGTGTATGATTGCTGTTGCTCATCTCTCTTAGACTTTTCACTTAAGTGTGCTTCAGGTTTATTACTGTGACATCTTTTGTTTGCTGCTTATTTATTTATCATTATGCGTGTGATACACTGCTGTTAACTGTGGCTCTGATGTTTTCCTCATCCTGTAGAAATTTTGGAGCAAAGTTTAAATGTTTAAGCTTGCCTGTTTTACAGTTGCTTTTTTTGTCTGTCTTTTATACCAGGGAACAGCAAGAAGCAACAGCAGCTTTGATGGAACTACAAATTTGGTATTATCAGCCACTTCCTGGTGGTATGCCAGGATGTATTCTCAATCCTGTATTTAGAGCCAACCTCCTCACAGCCTTGATAGGGGGGTAAGCTAAGTAAAATAATACAAAATATCTTTACTAGTTGACTCTTACAGTCAGTCTGGAGCATGCTATAGCAGGCCATGTTTGCCATAATTAGATTACAGTAATAACTTGTCATAATAATTATATGTGAACTTTCAAGTTGGCATGGTTCGTACAGTGAGAGCTTTCACCCATCTTGTAGGTGGAAGAATTGTATCTGTTGATTGTTCATCATTTTAGATCATTTCCATCACTTGTTTTCTTAATTTTTTTTTTTATCGCAGAGATTAAATGACTTGCACAAGTTTGGATTAAACAAGTGTGATTTTTTTCAGAGTCATGTTGTTTCAGTGAGAAATTGTGTAATGCATAAAGCAGTTTACTAGGCAGTTGTCAGTACTGCTTATCTGTTAATTTGCTAAGAGTGATGATCACATTCACAATATACAGCTTTGTTGACCTCCAGTTGTCACAGGAGGGCGAGATTCTTCGACTGCCATGCATGGGGTGAAACACCTCCCAATCAGTGAAGAAAGATGTGATTAAGGTTGTCATGCGGCGCCACCATAAGAAAAGCAATGGAAGGCTTAAGTAAAGTTTAATTGGTATAGCAAGTAGTCTCACGGTGAAGGCTACCCATAACATGGCACCTCTGCTCTAGAGGCCGGCCATGTCCTATGTACACCTGAACTGGAATAATATATCTCTAAACTGGCTCAACCCAGGGGTGAAACTTACACATGGCGAGGATTCGTCCTCCTTGACAAAAGCTCTGTCCTGGTCACCACCAGGAATGGGTACCGGCCACGACCACCAAATGCTGAAGTCGGAGACACCAGACAAATATATCCTAGTTTTGGCAACCTCTCACCAGGCGGATTTCATATCCAAACCACGTCGAGGTTCCATTGAGGAAAGTCCAGCCTGAAGCTCTCTGGTGCAACAAAAACCACAGTGTTACGCAATTCTGCTTCTGTAACCCACCAAGAATATAGGCCCAAGCCCCTTGATGCTCTGAGCCTCCATCCTAAATGAGATCTGTCTCGAGGACCACAGATTCAGTAGCAACACAGGGCAATCTTGGTGGTGGAAGCGTACGATGAAGAAGGAAGACCTCCAGTTGTAAAAATTGTTAGACTAGTTAATGATCTCCCACTACTTATATAGCAAAGCTGCAGTGAAGATGATGTGTAGGCATATAGTCAGACTGGGGATGGCTTACCCTGATTCTTAGTATCTCTTGGGGCAGATATGAGAAAAATACTTCTTAATAAGCTCCACCAATGGGGGGAATACAATGATACCTACTTATGCAGACAGTCAGAAGTAATACAACGGCCTGCTAGGGGAAGTTCTGGAAGGAAATACAATAAATGTTGGCAAGCGTGGTTGGCTGAGCTTGATAGTGGAGGCATCTCTCTTACATTAGTGCTTATCTCCCTTTCTTATGCTAAAATGTGTAATTGCTGGTGCTCTTTAGCTTACATTTTTTATTGTTCTCTGCTGCTTAACTTTAAGTAAAGGTAAATCCCCATTTCCATGCCATTAAGGCATATTGGGGATACTGTGTTAGGCCCATATTTCCAAGCATGTGAAAGTGTGATGTGGTCAGTATCATGGCTGGCCACATTTACCTTTCCAGATTACTCTGGCTACCCAGTTTTAGAAGCTGGTGATGGTGGTAGCAGAAAAAAAGTCTCCACTGCTGGGATTGCTGCTTAACTATGCAGGCTAAATAGTTTCTTCATCCTGTCTTCCAGAGGAACTTCATGGCTTGGAAACAAGGCACTGAGTCCAGACAGATATTCTAAAGACATACCTTTCCTGGATAAATATGCATTGGAAAGGTGGGAGGTACGGTTCTTGTGCTCTTGTTCTTGTGTGGGAGTACAGATAAAGATTCTTGCTTTGTTTTGAAGGTTGGAGATTAATAATCAGTCAAGACCCTAACAGATTGTCTTACAACTTCCTGATGGACTAGGTGTGGATTAATATGATCTTAACCTTGGTGGAGCTATTAGAAAAGCATGGCATTGCAGTTTGAGGGAGGACATTAGCCCATTTTATGCATACTTCTTAAAAAAATCAATAAAAGACAACTATCGCGAAAGATACCATCATATGAAGAGATCAGTCATTAAGTTTTACAACATTTGATAGAAGAGAGTTCTTTTGACACGAAGATTTAGGCCTCATTGGTAATATGAGTGTAAAGCACACTAGTCTGCATCTATACAGCTGAGAGATTCATTTATAGAATCAAATAGTCTTTATGCTTTGCTCTGCTCTCTTGAATAGTTATTTTTTTAACCTAATTTTGTATATATCATATATTTATGATTGTTTGAAGAAAAATTGTATGTGTACCTTTTACCACATTAGTAGATTCTGAGTAATTCTTTGATGTGGGGATGCTATAGAAAACTTTCATGACTCTTTGGTCTTACCAATGAATTTTTTTTTCTGTAAATGTTTGGCACTGATTTGATTCACAACATATTTCCCATTATTTTCTTTTCTTTTTCCTGCTAGTGTGTGCTGCATTTTATGGTTGGTTCAAATGAAGGTACAGATGGTGTGAACAGAGACATTACAGATGTGTTACTGCACAGCGGACTTATGAAAGTGTAAGTAATCTTTATTTGTGTTGTTTGTAAACAGTCAGTTGTTACATAATTTTTACTGTACTGTGATATCCATCTGCTGTGGATGGTTGCATAATCTTTACCATTCTGTGATATTTGTCTCTTGTGGATTGCAGCATAATCTATACTATTCTGTGATTTTTGTCTGCTGTGGATCGCAGTCTAATCTATAGTATTCTGTGATATTTGTCTCCTGTGGATCGCAGTGTAATCTATACTATTCTGTGATATTTGTCTCCTGTAGATCGCAGTGTAATCTATACTATTCTGTAATGTTTGTCTCCTGTGGATCGCAGTGTAATCTATACTATTCTGTAATGTTTGTCTCCTGTGGATCGCAGTGTAATCTATACTATTCTGTAATGTTTGTCTCCTGTGGATCGCAGTGTAATCTATACTATTCTGTGATATTTGTCTCCTGTGGATCGCAGTGTAATCTATACTATTCTGTGATATTTGTCTCTTGTGGATCGCAGTGTAATCTATACTATTCTGTGATATTTGTCTCCTGTGGATCGCAGTGTAATCTATACTATTCTGTAATATTTGTCTGCTGTGTAGAAAAAAAATGTTGAGAGATCTTAAAAAAAAAAAAAGGTATTGAACTGACTGAGTTTAGGTTATTTTGTTCTGCTTGACAGTGATGAAGGTGAACCATCCATTACAGCCGAAGGTTTCCAGTTTTTGTTGCTAGACACATCATCACAAGTTTGGTTCTTCTTGCTGCAGTATCTGGACACAGTTCAGGTGAGTGATTTCTTCTCCTGATCATCATCAGCTGAACCTGACCACCATGTTCTGTCTTATTCTGTTGTTATTTGCTGAAGTAGTGGCTTTCTGTCTCATTCTATTGTTATTTGCTGTAGTAGTGAAATTCTGTCTTATACTGTTGTTATTTACTGTAGTAGTGACATTCTGTCTTATACTGTTGTTATTTGATATAGTAGTGACGTTCTGTCTTATTCTGTTGTTATTTGATATAGTAGTGACTGTCTTATTCTGTTGTTATTTACTGTATAGGTAACATTCTGTCTTATTCTGTTATTTACTGTATAGGTAACATTCTGTCTTATTCTGTTATTTACTGTATAGGTAACATTCTGTCTTATTGTTATTTGCTGTAGTGGTGACATTCTGTCTTATTCTGTTATTATTTGCTCTAGTAGTGTCTTTCTGTCTTATTCTGTTATTTACAGAAGTAGTGACTTTCTGTCTTATTCTGTTGTTATTTGCTGAAGTAGTGACATTCTGTCTTATTCTGTTATTTGCTGTAGTAGTGACTTTCTTATTTAATATTTTCTAGTTGCTGGAGTGTACTTTCCAAATAAGATTAATCTGTCATGTTTGTTTTACCTGGTGGTCCTTTTTTTATATACCTGTATCCATTTGTTTGAGATGGTAGTTTCTCTGCACACTCTCCTGTAAGTCAAGGCTTTCATGTCTTGTTATGTGGAGCCTCTCAGATCAGAACAAGTGGGGCTGAAGTTGTCTCTGCTGATGGGATGATGCAGTAAAGGGCCAGCAGGCTTAGCATTTTTTAAAATAATATATAACTACAAAGTTAAGCATTTTTGTCTGTGAGGCATTTTATGTTTGGTGGAAAAGATAATAATAATAACAGTTAAAGGAGAAATGAAGATACTGACTTAATAAGATCTGTATTTTTCTGGTGAACAGCATAGACAACTTTGGTTCACAAGTAAAACATAGACCAGCATTCAGTAATTGCCAACTACCGTGGCTGAAAATGCATTCTTTTGGTGGGTGAAGAGGAATTCCTTAGAGGAGAAGGTCACAAGAAAAAAGTTCACTCATTTACCAAGTGCTGTGTCAAGATTTGTACAGTGATCAGATACCTCACCTTCACTTTCTTGTACTACAACTTAAAGAAGGTAGCTTTACAAGATAAACAGGAACGACTGGTCTTACAGCTCACATAACTTGACTGTTAACTTTTTCATTTTGGAAAGTGGTCTAAACAGCGGAATTAGTAAGCTGTAGGTATCCATTATATAACCATAGGAACAACAAACCAGATATGACAATGGCTGCTCAGTCTTACCTGTATGGATAGATTGTCAGGTGCCCTAGAGGTTGATGTGATTCAAGGTTTCTCAGTTTTTCTGTGTTCTCTGACCCTAGGCATGTGCTTCTCTTTTGATAAATCTTCATGTAGGCATTTGTGTTTTTTTTTTTTTTTTTGCAGATCTCTCCTTTACTGCTTTCTCAGGCAAACATTTTCTATCACGTCATCATGTCTGTTTTCTTCTTTTCTCTCTCTCTCTCCCCCCTTCCCTCTCCCTCTCTCTCTCCACATTTCATTCTTGTTAAGATCAATTTACATGTTCAGAGAATGTTGATTGTCTTCTTATCTGATTATATGTCAGAGAACATTTCTTGACAACATATATAGTTGGTGATGGTTGTCATCTTCTCATAGTTAAGTAAGTAGTATGCAAGAAAAGAGTATATTTTATTGTGAGTGAAATGTGTACATATTATTTTTACTTTCAGTCCCGAAGCATGGATCTAGTTGAATGCCTGACATTTCTATTCCAGCTTAGCTTCTCTACACTTGGCAAGGTAAATCTCCATACATGATTGTTTTATACAATTTCAGGTTTAATTTTTTGTGAATTTATTGAATCATCGGAAAATTAAAAGCCAATATTTTTGTCATATTCTAGCACATTTAAGCGTCTTGAACATTTTTGAAGAAAATTATCAGATCTCATCCATTACGTGATGATAAGGATATGTTGATCCTTGACCTACTAACCTGATTTAGCTTAGCTGTTTGGAGTACCCCTTAACATAAATAGCTTTTCAAAAAGTTAAACAAATAAAATAACTTCAGTCTCGTTATCTTTTTTTTTTTTTTTGTTTTTGCAAAAATTAGGTGATTGTAGTTTTAAAATATTGTAAATGCTAAAAATAGACAATATTCATGTCAGCATAAGACATTTGGCGGTTATCTTGGATGTTGTTTGTTAATAGCATCACTTGGAGACAGGACAGGGTCTTGATCATTGCGGTTGGTGACAGAAGTGAAAGTGTTGTCTGTGTAGCTGAGTTATCTTCTTTTCCTGATAACAGACAGCAGATCTCTCAGTATCAGTCATAACATAAGTGTGTTGTTTTTTTTTTTTAGCAGTCCTGAAATATTTGAGAAATCCAGGCCAGCACTTTTCACACACTTTCTATTACAAAAACTCAATTCAGTCAAAGCTGCTGAAAATGCTGGCCATAAAGTTCAGGGAGTTTCCAAAAACAGAACAATTTTTACAGGTGGAGGTAGTTAAACAATAAGAATTTTTGTCTATAAGTCCAGATTTGTGAAGGTCAGCCAAGAACAGAACTGTGAAACTGCTTTAAAAAATAAGAGAATGTGACCAAAAATAGATTTAAATACCAAACTAGTGGATTAATCATGAAGACAGTGGGTTGACAGAGTAAATTTGGCACATAACATCATTTGTTGGACTGAACTTTGGGCAAGCCTGTATGTGCTCTTCTTCTTCATTTACCCCTCATTGTACAGCAACTCATGGCGTCGACATAAGATTTACAAGTGAAAATCTGAGGTTACATCTAAGATATGAGAGAGAATTTTTCTTTCCAGGTTACAGCTAAGATTTGAGAGAGAATTTTTCTTTCCAGGTTACATCTAAGTATTAGGGGAAGGTTTTGCTTTAAACTAACAGGTGCTCCATGACATGTTTCAACTTGATGATGGAGCAGAAATGCACATTACGTACTGTACATTTATTGATAGGGCAAACTTGTATTCTTTTGTTTCATTTTTAATTACTGACATTTAGTTCGTTACAACATTTATCTCTTTATAGACTCATTCAAGGGCAGTATTTATTTATTTACATATATATTTATCATATCATATTTATATTCACTTAGATATTTTTAGCATATAACAGGTTCATGGAAATGTAACCCCATGATAAGTTGAGGACCAAATGTATGTTAATTTTTTTTTCATTTTATTATCATTAGTATTATTTTTGTTAATAAGGACTACTGTACAGAAGGGATGAGTGAAAATCAGCTGAGATTCTTGCAGCATCTGAGAGAGTTTGGTTTGGTCTATCAGAGAAAGGTAAAACGTTGGACAAGAAACTTGTTTCTTTTGTTTTCTTACGAGTATCTCATGGTTGTTTTATCTTTATCATTAACATTTTTTTTATAGACATTACATAATTTTTTTAAAAATTAAGTCATTGACAGAAAGTTATGTACAATGAAGCAGTTGATTAAAGTCAAATTATTTAAGATTGTTAATGAGTAAGATAGATTGAAGATTGTTAATGTTTACTTAAGTTTGATCTTCTTCTTCGTTTGCATTGTCTGTCTATACCTGCAGTACTGTCTCTTGGATAAATTTCACTGCGTTTTGTAATTCATGTATGGAACCGTAGAGCTTATCCTCTTTAGTGGTTTCACTGGGCCAGTAATTATTTCTCAGTGTCTCATAGTTGGTGCAGTTTTGGAGGATATGTTCCACAGTTTGGGGCACCTGGGCACATGTACATAGATTAGTAGTACTAACTTAAACTTTGTATACATATGACATCGGAGTCGGCTGTGTCCTGTTTGGAGATGGAAAATGGTGACTTGTTCCTTTCTGTTTAGCATGTGATAGTCATCATGTGGTGGTGTTTGTGGCTTCCTGTAGGTTTTTATCATGCTTTTCTTCTAATTATAGGTGATTGGTATGTCTAGTTGCTCCATTTCAGTGCCCTCTTTGGCCAGACGGTCAGCTTTTTCATTGCCTGGTATCCCACAGTGGGAGGGAATCCACTGCAAAATGACTCCATGTTGTAAGCCAACTTTTGACAAGGCATCCTTAAGGTCTGGAAGTTTGTTGCACTAGAGAGCTTCCAGTACTGATCTTGCATCTGTGAGAATTACTACAGGACATGTATCAATTCTGGAGTCTGATAGTTTTTCAACTGCAGCAATAATTGCCCTAACTTCTGCATCATAGTTGTTGCAGTATTTTCCAGTGGGTATGGAAATTTTGTCAGTGGTGTTGTTTGGATATTCAGTATGTGCTCCTGCCCCTCTATTCTTTATGGCATTATGTGCAGATCCGTCTGTATACACACGTATCCAGGTGTCACATGGATATTTGTCATCTAGAACACTAAGTGTGGCTGTTGATCTTACAAGACTGCTCTGCATTTCACCATTCTGCACACCTTTCACTTCATTCTGAATAGTTATTTGTGTATAATACATCTTCTTTCCATGGTGTATGCTCTGGTGCAGATGATAATGGAGCGACTACAGTTGGAAGGTCAGGTATCGGCTTACGCATACGCTTGGCCTGATGATTGAAGCTGCTTCTTTTAAGCCGTCTTAGTGCCAAGTTATTGAATCTCTCCATTTAAGATTGACGATTCTTAACATTTACATTAGACCGAGGATTGTTAATGTTTACATTAGACTGAAGATTGTTTAAGGTAGATTGAAAACTTGTTGTTTAAGATGAATGTTCCATATAAGCTAGAACAATGCAGTGATCACCCACTTGTAAATCTGGCTTAACTAAAGAGTAGTAGTAGTTTGCTTCTACTCCAAGAAACCACACTGTAATAGGAACTTCCGCTCATAGAATTGAAATGTACCAACAAATTGAGTTTTTCATCACTTTTATATAAATAACTGTTTAATAATTTGCTTTAATTTTCAAATGATGTATGTTTTAATTCTTTCTGGAGCTTCTGTTACTAATTTGAACCATTTGTCTTACCCATTTGCTAGCGCAAGTCCAATCGCTACTACCCCACAAGACTGGCTGTTAACATAGTGTCTGGTCTGTCCAAAACCAACATAGACACCCACAGACCTGGTTTCATAGTTGTTGAGACAAACTACAGAGTGTATGCTTACACTGATTCTCCGCTTCAGGTGGCACTGTTGGCTTTGTTTGCGGAAACATTGTATAGGTATTTGTCTTTCTCTTTCTTTATATTTGATAGTCCAGGAGCACTGGGTGAGCATAAAGTCTTTCCTAGATTTCAAATATTTACTACACAAAAACTCTCTTAGGTATGGACATGTGGGGTTTTTTTGTGTGCAAATTTTGCTTCAGCTCAAAAGTTTTTTTGTAGAGCTTCAGCATGTGCTCTGTTTGCTGTCTGCAGGACCTCTAAGTAGTTTATAACTTTTTTGTGTACCCTCTTTCTGTCTTGAGAACAGCCATTGATCCTTCATTAAAAAAGGAAGCAGTAAAGAGAACCCAGGTGATGCTAAGATTTTTGTGTTTTTAAATGAGCCAATCCATTTGCTGGTCTGTGGACCTAAAAAATCCTTCCCTGGATCCCCTGGGTTTATGGAGCCAGGTTAAGTGATACTTTCTTGCCCTGTGTCCTTCAACATCACTGCAGTCACTGTTGCTAAAGCACCTGCTATCCTTGCCTTCAAAGTTTCAGTGCTTGGAAATGGTTCATTTTGTGTGTCAACCTTTGATGCATGTAATAACTTGCAGGTCTTGTCTGTACTTGTTTCTGGACCTTCTTTGAACTGTAACTGGCAGCACAGAGCATACTGGGCTTTATCCTGCTTGGACACCTTGATGCAGATGACTACAGCACTATCTACACAAAAAGAAAAAAAAAAACAAAAAGACTAAGAATTGGCTTATGTAATGCCACAACGTTCATGTTTCTGTATAGCATAGTTTTTTATGTAATGCTGCATGTATAGAAGTATAGTTTTTAAATCATGATTTATTTTTTAAACCAGGGAAGGACTATATGATCACCATGTATAGTTGATGATTGTGATATTTGTGATAGATGTTTGTGCTGTTCCAAATCCTGTTGCAGTGAGTATTTGTTTATTTTGTTCTGCTTGGTGACTGACGTGAGAGAAGAGGGAAAGCAGTTTAATTGTCGTCCCCCCCCCCCCCCCCCCCCCCCCCCCGTGTCATACATAAGACAGCGGATCAAGCCAACCTGGCAGATTGATTGTAATAAGTCTTTCATGATGGACAAGTAATACATTTCATTGTCCTTACTGGCATTACAAGACATGAACATTCACAAGAAAGTGGAAGCAAAAAATAGAAAAGGAAAATGTAAGTGAAGTCCTAAGAATGGCACAGGAAATAGAATGAAAAAGAAGACTAATAATGATGTCTTTAAGCATGTGAAACTCTTTTGTTTTTTTTTTTAAATTCAGAATTCTGACATATGTGGACATGATTAAAATAGTGAAAACCATATTTGAAGGCTAAAACCATATATATATATGGTGAACTGACAGCCATTTTAAAGGGAATGGTTATATAAATAAACTGCAAACCGTATTGGAGGGGTAAACTGATATAAATAAACTGAAAACTGTTTGAAATGAGAAAGTCCATGACATAAAAGCATCATGACACTGATGCAGAATGATCACAGTCACAACAACATCATTAGTAAGCTTTTTAAAGGAGAGCTTTAGTAGAGTTGTGAAAGATCATTGTATTACTAGTGAGACAACAGTGTCATATTTTGGCATATGGCTTCATCAGACATTATCAAAAGATGATTTTAATGGGGCGAAAAATGCATATGCAAGTAAAGTGTCTGTTTTTTTATTCTTTGTTGTTGTCCAATGAAGCCAAAATATCACATTGTCTTTATGACCAGCGGAAAGTTCACTCCCATCTTTTCTATCATCTGTTGTAATTTTACTCATTTAATCGACTGCATGTATTTTTGTGTCTGGAGTTTATCACTGAGTAAAATTTATTTCACATTTAGAGAGTTTCGAAGTTAATTAATACCAGAGAAGGTGATCCTTCAAGAGTATTTTTATATTGTTGTCATCATCATCATCATTTCTTATTGTGCCCAAGGAGCAAAACAGAGATGAAAACTTTTAAGGCAAGTCTGTTTCCTATCCTGTCTTTCTTGCACTTTGGAAGATTTGTCTCTTATCTGCCTGCCTGTCTGTCTTATCTGCTTCTGCCTATTGAGTGCAGCCAATTCAGTGGATTGTCTTTGTCATCTCTCAAGTTTGAATAGAAATGATTGTCTTGGTTGTCTGCCAGGTTTGACAAAAAAATGATTGTCCTGGTCATCTGCCAGGTTTGACAAGAAATGATTGTCTTGGTCATCTGTCAGTTTTGTCAAGAAAGAAATTGCTTAATTTTCTGTCCTTCTTGTTTTAGGTTCCCAAATATGGTAGCAGCCAATTTAACAAGGTCAAGTGTACGAGCGGCACTGTCAAGAGGCATAACTGCAGAACAGGTAGAGTTGTATTCTCTTTAGCATATTTACTAAGCTTTTAGCATGATCACTATTTACTCTTTCAATGTACATCTATTATATAAAGTAGAACATAACTTTAGTCCTACCAAACAATACTCCACATGAGTATATTTGTAATCAAATAACAAATATGCCATGTTTTAGCTAGAAATGATGCTGTGCCTATTTTTAGTATTTGTGGCTGTTTAAAAATCAGCCAAGAGTACATTAAGAATTAATGGTGGCATCAGGTGTCCAAGCTACAACTGAACCACCTGGCACAGGGATGTTTTGTAGATAACTGTAAATGTGTAGGCTGCTACTTTCTGAACTTGTCATTTTGTCCTAATTTTTACTGGTTAGCTCATCAGATGTCTCGGTCAAAAGTGCAGATGTTCTGTTTGTGCCAAATAAAATGCACATGTCATGATATTTTTGGGGTATTGTTGAAAAAGTGAATGTAACAAATTATTTCCATATTAAAAGTATACTTATTATGCATCAAAATAACTGTGAATGTTTGAAGATTCCATAAATGCAGTTTTTTTTTTAGGAAAAAAAGAAGTGTGAAAATAAGAGAACATTTTTAGTACCAACATAAAAAAAAAAACATGATTGTGTCTTACTTACCATCAGCAATGTCTAGATCTACTTGTAGATCTATATGATCTCGTCTTGTGATGATCTGTGGCATGCTTAAAAAAAATAATGTCTGAAATAACCTTCTAACTACTTCTCCAGTCTGTCTAATAGATCTAGATCTACTTGGGGTACATTCAAGAATGGTTGTCTGGTCATAGGGCGTGTCCATATGCCTAAATGTCACCATAAATGGAATATTTTTAATTCAAACTTCGAATTTCACACTCATTACTAGGCACACTCTGAAGAGGACAAAGAAGGGTCACAGGACACGTGCAAAGAAAATGTTTGCAATCAAAATTTACACCAGTTTTTAGTGAAACGAAACATTGGCCACAAACACTACTCCCAGCACTGAAATCATATACTGGAAGAGTCGCAGATGTGACCCAGGGAACCTGCAAGGTTAAATCTTTCTGGTGATTCATTGTCAGGAAACTGAAACAAGATTGTAGACACTGGGTCTGGTTGTGATTGAGGGCTTATTGTGGATGATGAGTTTCTGGCAGTACAGGCATAGAGCTGGATAGACAGTGGCCTACAGTGGCCTGGTCTCTACTCAACCAGTTAAATAAACTCATCATCTGCCCTCCGGCTACCCTGAGTGAAAAATCACTAAATACTCTTCAAATCAACATTTCTGGACTTAGGCCAAAGGCCTCAGAATTAAGCAGACAGCTGAAAAAAGTCAACATCCATATTGTGATCATACAAGAAACCCTTTTGTATGGAAAAGATCACTCAGTGCCTGGACACACCATGTACAAATGTGAATGTGGTAAATGCAGGGGTATTGCCACACTCTTGAGAAATGACATCCAAGGAGAAGTTAAAAACAAAAAGTGCAATGAGAATGATATCCAAGAGATAACAATATGGCATGATGGACTGCGGTACACTATGAATAATGTTTATTGTTCCCCAAAAAGCCAAATCAACATACACAGCACAGACATGCAGAGAAATATCATTGCAGGAGATTTTAATGCACATCTACCATCTCTAGGACACAAAGACCAAAACCCTACAGGAAACAATATTGAAGAGCTATGTAACACCAGCAGCATGATAATATTACAAGACTCCTACTCCCCACCAACCAACACTCCTCCACAGAGCCACTGGATGCACATACAGACCTGACCTCACCATTGTCTCAGCAGACATCCACAACGAGTGTACTCTGAGAGCACTTGATGACATAGGAAGCGACCATCACCCCATCCTTTTACAAATTTCTCACACATGAAACCAAAGACCACACAAACCCACTTGCTGGAATTATAGAAAAGCAGATTGGGAAAAATTCAGAACACAAACAGATGAAACCCTATCAAAATTAAATGACAGCACAAACATTGACACACTCTACACCAGCATAACCCAAGCCATACTTGGAGTAGCCTACAAAACAATCACCAGAGGATGCAGAAAGAAATATAGCCCCTTCTGGAGAAAATCTCTGGAAGACTTAGTCAAGAAAATAATAGCGGCCAGGAAGAAGGCAGAGAAAAACCCTACTCCAGAAAACAGAATAGAATACAATAAACTAACAGCTAAGGTAAGACTCAAAACTAAAAAAGCAAAGAAAGAGAAGTGGTTAAGAACACGCAGCAATATCAGCCTCAGAACTAAAGGAAAGAAGGCTTGGAAACTCTTAGATAACATGTCAGGAAAAAACAAACTAAACTAACCCTAAACCAGTGCAGATCTCTAGTCATGCCCTCTCAAGTGACTCGGACAAAGCCAGTACCTTTAACAAATCTTCCACCAGGAAAGTACTTGACAGGGTGCTGGAAAAAGTTCTGAAAAGTAAAGAAAAATCTAGCTTGGCAAAAATTTCACTTTCTGAGGAAAACTTTACCATCCATGAACTCCAGAATGCTATGGGTAAGCTACAGCTAAGAAAAGCACCAGGACCAGACAAAATATCAAATGAAATGATCCTTCATCTCCACATTGCTCAGCTTCGTTAACAAGACCTGGCAAAGTGGAGTACTACCAAAATCTTGGAAGTCAGCCATAGTTAGACCTGTCCTGAAAAAAGGAAAGCCAGAAGACCTAAAAAGCTTTAGACCAGTCTCACTGACTTCAAACATTGGTAAGCTAGCAGATGAATGCTTAACAATAGGCTGTACTGATGGTTGGAATTCTCCTCCCTGTAGACTTCCAGCAGGCATATGACAGGGTCTGGCGAAAAGGCCTATTGTTAAAGATGCAAAACATGGGCATATATGGAAGAATGTATCAGTGGGTTAAAAACTACCTGAGTAACAGGACCATACAAACTCAGGTCAATAACAGACTATCAGACAAATGCACCCTGGAGGAAGGTCTACCACAAGGTTCTGCTCTTAGCTGCACCTTGTTCATAATCTTTATAAATGACCTCCCCGACCTGTTGAACACCCACAAAGCCATGTTTGCTGATGACCTTGTCATATGAACTAGTGGAACAGACCTGCAGCTGGCTGCTGAGAGACTTAATACAGCCCTCCTCACCATATCAGCCTGTTGCAATTACTGGAAGTTGAAAACTACATATACATTCTTCGATTTTAGCAACAAACTAGCAAAGACTGAACTGAAAATAACTCTTGATGGTGCTCAAGTCATGAAAGAAAAAAATCCAACATACCTTGGTGTGAAACTAGACAGAAAATTAAACTTTAAAGAGTTCATGGATGGACTAGGAGAAAAAGCATCCAAAAGACTAAACTTACTCAAGAGGCATGGAAGTACATCCTGGGGTGCTGACAAAACAACACTCAGACAACTGTACACAGGATATGTTAGATCTATATTAGATTACAACCTCCCCCTGCAGGTCACAGCATCAAAGAGCTCTCGTACACAAGTAGACAGAATCTAGAACAAAGCTGTTCATTTGTGGGCCAATGAGATCAACACCTACAGCTGCATGTGAAGTTGATGCAAACACAGAGCCATTAGATATAAGATGCGAAAAGTCAACCATTGAGGCAGTAGAAAGATATTAACGCTTGCCCCTAGACCATCCTAACAGAACAGTGGTTGATAAATGGAATAATAGACTGAAACTGAAAACTCCAGTGCACATAGCAGAACAGTTAAACACAAGACACAAACTCCCTGAAGACAGAGAACTTACAAAAGTACCAGACATCCCACCAAACGCAAACTACACACTTCCTCAAACTAACACCAGACTCAAGAACAAATTAGTCTTCTTCTTCTTCTTCGTTCGCATTGTCTGTCTATACCTGCAGTCCTGTCTCTTGGATAAATTTCACTGTTTTTTGTAATTCATGTATGGAACTGTAGAGCTTATCTTCTTTAGTGGTTTCACTGGGCCAGTAATTATTTCAACAAATTAGTGAACAAATCATCAGATCCCAACACCCTAAAGCTGTGTGCACTGGAGGCCATAGAATCCTACCCCAAGGACTGGATCCATCCATACACTGATGGGGCAGCAATCAAGGAAACAGACAATGCAGGATACGGGGTAATGTTTCAAGACAAGACAACAAGCCACATTTCTGCTCCTTGTGGATCTCGCTGCTCCATTTATGATGCAGAGATGCAGGCAATATTAGCAGCCCTGGCAGCCACCATCACCAAATACAAGAACAGTGCCTCCCACCCAAAAAACTTTATTTTCTCAGACTCCTAGTCTGCTCTCCAGGCCGTTGAAAACTGGATACCATCAACTGATCACATTACAACTGACATACTCAGTGCAATAAACCTACTCGCCTCCTGTGACATCAAGACCACCCTACAGTGGATACCAGGGCACATAGATATCAGAGAAAATGAACGTGTTGATAGACTGGCAAAGAGTGGAGCCACCATGTCACAGCCCCACATCTCCACCACATGAGAACAGCTAAACACATACACAACTGCAAGCAGCAGTGGATGGACAGTTGGGCCAGCAATCCAACTGGAAATTCCCTCTATACACACCTGCCAAAGCCCAACCCCAGAGACCACATCAACAGATTATGTTGTAGAGACCAATGCACAATTTTCAGGTTGAGAACAGGACACATTACCCTCAATAAGCACTTAGACAGAGTGACCACTGACCACACTGCATGCACTGCAACAGACAAGAAGAAGAAACTGTTAAACACCATCTGCTGGACTGCAGTGCATTGAAGGACCTTCGGAAGAACCTGATACCACCAAACTCCTCACTCACCAAAAATCTGTATGGAGATGTAGAACAGCTGAAGAGGATCCATACGTTTCATTATCTGGCACAAGGGAAAAAGAGTAAAAACTCGTAAACCCAGGGATCGGAAAATCAAAGTCAAACTCATCATCTTTGTCATCTAGATACATCCATGGGTGCTCCTATCTTCTCTTTGGTATTTCTTTTAGTGTACAGAGACTGATGACACCAGTTCTGTGTTGATTTGCAACTTTTCTAGTTTTAACCTGCTTATGCTTGCTATGACCACATTTTATTCCCAGATTTTCATCCAAGTCTCAAAGCAAAATAGTTTTTATGTGTGTGTACTTAATTTTCAGTAGTTAAGCATCACAGCTGTGTACTTCATTACTAAATAAAATTGCCATGATGTGTTTAAAAGAATTTAGTTTCATTCTAAGTGAAGATGATTTTTCATCAAGTACATCAAAGTTTTATTCTAAGCAGGAATGGTGTGTCACCATGTACATCAAAAAGTTTCATTCTAGGCAGAGATGGTGTATCACCATGTACATCAAAAAGTTTCATTCTAGGCAGAGATGGTGTATCACCATGTACATCAAAAAGTTTCATTCTAGGCAGGGATGGTGTGTCACCATATACATCAAAAAGTTTCATTCTAGGCAGGGATGGTGTGTCACCATATACATCAAAAAGTTTCATTCTAGGCAGGGATGGTGTGTCACCATATACATCAAAAAGTTTCATTCTAGGCAGGGATGGTGTGTCACCATATACATCAAAAAGTTTCATTCTAGGCAGGGATGACATCTTGTATATAAAAAAAACTCCTAATGATGATGTTTCTCTCCTCATTCATCAGGCTACAGGATTATAACTAGATAGGTTGGCATCTTGACTGGTTCAGATTTTGCTGCCTCATGATAACTGTGCTGTTGCTTTAAGACAGTCATCTTTGTTCATCCTTGCCATCATGCTTGTGTAACCTATCCTTCAGAGTATTGCTTCCATAACCAATATGACGTATGGTTGTTAAGCTATGATTTGTTTCCATAACCAATATGACATATGGTTGTTAAGCCATGATGACTGGTTCAGTGAGTGTGGTATTTAGAATGTTAGTGATATCCAGATCAGTCATCTACTCCTTTCCTTGTGTCCCTCCATTATAGTTTTCTCCAGGCCACTGTCAGTTAATATAACCAGAGAAGGGTAACATGATAGAGGTGAGAAGCTGGTCTTCATTCATGTCCTTCTCTTCTAAACTACATGACTTATTGTCCTGTTATAGCAAGGTGTGATCTAATCTGTTTCTCATTTGACTGTGCTAGCTGTCATAGTGTCATCAAGGGTAGCATATCATCACATGGTCAGGACCTTCTTCACTTCATGTAGCACTCTCAGTAACAGACTTTTGTGATAACTACACCCTACATTCCTCATGGTGGTAAAGTCTGCTGAGTAACTGCTTTTGCATCTCCTTAAAGGAAGACCTCTGTGTCGCGTTTCACGTCCTGAGGTGTTTGCTGTAGGTTTTTCGCGAGAGCATTGCTTGCCTCAGATTAACAACAGCTGGAACAAAGTAATTGGCAAGTTTGTCTTTTTAATACAACAACATTAGTAAATTTTCTACACAACAATAACAACATAAGTGAGCTTTTTTATGTGGGACAGCTGAAACAAGTTAGTTAATATTGTTATTATTGTTTAAATAGCCCAAAGTTAGTTAATATTGTTATTATTGTTGTTTAAATAGCCCATAAAAGTTGGCTTTCTGTCCAGCAGCAATAACAGGTTTAGTGTACTTTCCCCCTCCATTTATTTCCAGATACTTCATTTTCTGAGAAGCCATGCTCATCCTGAGATGCTGAAAAAAGTGAGTAAATTATTGAGTTTCTGTGCAAGAACTCGTTATCAGTGAGTTCACATATAGATGTATTTTTTGCAAATAATGAAATGCTGAAATTCTGATGTAAAAAATTCTAAGAAATATACAAGACTGGAGTTTATATTCTCAGTATTTATTTACAGATGATAGATTTATATTCCAGAAAGCTAGAATGATATCTTGGTCATCTCCGGTTGTTTGACCCTGATAAATACCTCGATCTAGTACAGCCATCTTCAGTCCCACACTGGACAGCACAGTGACTAGTTCAGCAGCAACAGTAATAAAGTCTAGGCTTGTCCAGATCACATTCAGCCATGAAAAATATCATTACATTCAGATGTTTGTCTTTTTCAGTATTTTTTTTTTATTCCAGAATCCAGTCCTTCCTGCAACTATCAGCGACCAGGTCAAGCTGTGGGAGCTAGAGAGGGACCGCTTTAAGTTCACAGATGGGGTCATGTATAACCAGTTCCTTTCTCAGTCAGACTTTGAGCTTCTCAGAAATTATGCCAAGGTGATCTCACACTGTTTGTATATTTGTAAACACATGAACTGTGTCCATGTACTTGTATTTTAACTCTTTCTGTGCCAGAAGAAGAAACACGGACATTCATCTGGGTGCTGGGATAAAAGCGCAGGTCCTGATCTGATAACCGTGTATTGGGGGTATAGTTGTAAAATGAATGGAAAACAGTATTTCTGTGTACTCCCGCGTACTTATTATGTTTCAAAGTATAACTAAATGTATGAAAATTTCATAAATGCAGAGTTTTTTAGGAAAAAAGAAGTATTGTGATGTTTTTAGACAATGATTGTGCCCAGCTCACCATCAGCTAGGTCTAGATCTACACTACTTACCATCTGAGATGTCTGGATCTACTTGTCGATCTCGTATTGTGATTCTATGTTGCATTCTTGCTAAATTAATGTCTGAAATAACATCCTAACTACTTCTCCAGTCATCTAATATGTCTAAATCTATTTAGGATTCAAGAGCAGTGGGGTGGTCACAGGCCATGTCCATACCCCTATCTACACCATCAAAAATTGAAAATTTTCGATGTTTCTCTTCCTTTTTCTCGCTCAGCGTCGCTAGTAACTAAGGACTCTTCCACCATTTTGAAAAGTGTCACCGGAAACGCGGACGAAATATGTATAATCTAAATGTTACACCAATTGTTTTATTGAAACAAACCAAAGTCGAATTTTCAACCACGGGCAGCACGATACAGGAGAGCCAGAAGTGTCGAATGTTTGACCAATGGCTCTGTAAGAGCTAAAAAAAAAATTGTGTTGAAATACCTGTAGATGTGTTTTTGTAAAAATGTTTGTTGTGTTGGTGTCTTCTTCATTTGCTTCTACCACCAAGACCACCCGGTGATCCTACTGAATTTACTCATGTGGTCCTTGATAGGTCCTGTGGTCCTCATGTGGTCCCCAAAAGGACCACACGAGATCCTTGAGAGGACCACAAGAGGTTCAGATTATTGCAGAGCTTGGGCCTGTATTCTTGGTGGGTCTCAGAAGCGGGACTGCATGACACCATGGTTTTTGTTGCACCAGTTTAATCTAGAGTTGGACTTTCTCACCAGAAAACCTCGGCGTGTTTTGGATATCAGTATATCCCCGCTGGGTGAGAGGTGGTTGCCCATCCAGCCTAGAATTAGATTTTCTCACAGGAAAACCTCAATATGTTTTGAGATATCCATGTATCCCCGCCAGGTGAGAGGTGGTTGCCCATCCAGTCCAGCATTGGACTTTCTCACCGGATAACCTCAGTGTGATTAGGATACACATATATCCCCATTGGGTGAGAGGTGGTTGCCTATATAGACTGCACTGGTCCAGTGTCTCCGACTTCAGCATTGTGTGATCGTAGCTGCTATCCTTCCTAGTTGTGACCAGGACAGAGCTTTTGTCCAGGAGGACAAATCCTCGCCACTAGTAAGTTTCACCCCTGGGTTAAGCCGGTTTAGGCGTATTATCCCAGTATGGGCATCTTTAGGATGTGACTGACCTCTAGAGTAGATGTACCATGACATGAGTAGTCATCAAGTTTCACCCCTGAGTTAAGCCAGTTTAGGCATATTTCACCAGTATGGGTGTATATCAGATGTGGTCGGCCTCTAGAGCAGAGGCACCGTGGTATGAGTAGCTCTCACCACAAGACTACTAGACATACCGATTAAGCGTTCACTTTTCCTTTCCATCACCTTTTCACAGAGGCGCTGCCTGGCAACTCTGGTTGCATTTTCTTCATTGGCCAGGAGGAGTTTCACTCCATGCATGGCAGCTGAAGAATCTCGCCAGCAATGTCTTAGTTTAACCCCTGGGATAAGCTGGTTTAGGCAGTCTGCCCCTGTATGGGTGTATATAGGACGTGGTCGGCCCCTAGAGCAGAGATACAGTAGTTTGAGCAGTCCAGACCTTGAGACTACTGGTCACTTCACTTAATCCTTTCTTTCACCTTTTCCATGACGGCGCTGCACAGCAACCCTAATAGCATTTTTCTTCATTCGCCGGGAGGAGTTTCACTCCACGCACGGCAGCTGAAGACTCTTGCCAGCAGCGGGTTTTAAATCAGAGTTTTCCTTCTCCTAGATGAGCTACCAAACATGACTCTCATCTACCCGAAAGCATCTGGTTTTCAGGCGCCAGATATTTGCCTTCGCCCCTTCTCCTGTCAGTTTGAACAGTTCTGCCACAAGAAGGCCAGGAGCTGGACGTGGACTGTCAGAGGCTATATGAGAGGCACGCCTTGGAGACATTTAGTTGGAGTGGAGAGCATATCCCTGTGTAACTGTAAATATGTGAATTGCAGTTTTGATACGAAAAGTAATTCATTGAACTTGATTTATCTTAGCCAAGGGAGAGAAACGAACTTCTCATATCATGTTGTCCTTTTTCTCCCCAGGATATTGGTGTTTTAGTGTGGGAGATGCCTGAGAAACGGGTCATCATTGTAACCAAGTCTGGCCATGACGAGGTGAAGAAATTCTGGAAGCGCCAGAAAGCATCATCCTGATCCATGGAACATTTGAATATATATATATATAAGTTCTGCGAACAGTTGACAGCAATTTGAGGGATGGATGGTTTTGATAGTGAAGAATGTATCTGAATATTTTATACAAGTTTTGTTGCTTTTGTGTATGCTTGGTCCTGATTTGTTACATTGTCCAGTTTCTTTCATGTTTCGAGTTATCTCCTCTTAGATCTTTTATCCTGTTCTCTGTAACTTCTTGTATGTTCACAAGCAGCAGCGGGGTCACAACAGACCAGTCAGTAGTGGCCTGTCTTTTCATCCTCAAGTTTGTGGTTGTGGAGCCCACAGCTATGTAAATGAGTACCCACTGGAAAAACTGCTTCCAAAGACGAAGGGTGAGACACATGAGTATCGGTGAAAGGAGGGGAAAATGTAATAGAAGACACCCCCCCCCCCCCCAAGACCTTCCCCTCCTTAGTGCCTGCATAAATGTGTCAGTAAATGAAGGGATATTCATGTGAGGTTAAGTCTCATACATTCATACATAGAGGGATCTCTTACACACACCCCCACCCCCAAATTCCAGAGCAGGTGAGACGGTAGAGACAGCAATCACTTTGTAAGGAATGGAGTTTTGAAGACTTCACCATATGAGCTGGATTTTTTTTTTTTCTTCCGAGGTGGATGAGGTGCTTAATTCAGCAATACATGCCAGGTACTTGCATTTAGCAAGTTTGACTGGAGTGGGTCCGGTGTTGGGAATGAATTCAGACTTTTGTCATCCACACACACACACTTCCCCTGCCTGTTCTGCGCTGGGAGTAGATGAGACAAACAGAGCTAGCTACACCCGTGTTCTGCTTCCTCATGAAGCCCCCAGAAACAGGCTGCTACATCGCTTTAGCAAGTCAGCATGGTAGAGATCAACTTGTTCCTTATGGTAGTGGAGTCTGGCAAGAATACATTTTGGTACAGTGTGATGTAGAGATATGAGCACATACACAAAACCTGAAAGTTGGGTTTCTGCAAGATTTATTCCCAAAAATAAAATCCACGTTGAAATGAATGAAATAGGTTGGCCCTGGAAACCAGCATTTACATTTGTTAATATGCATACTTCCATGAGAAAGCTAAATCTAAACATTCATTACAGCCACACAAAAGCCATCCGCAGAACAGTGTCTTCACTACTTGGGAGCCCAGTCTGTCAAGTCTAGCCACGTAGCAGAATAAAACCTGGACGTATGGTCTGGGATGTACAGAAAGGTGATATGAACATCAGACATGTAGCTGCACTAATTCAACCTGATTAAAGGCTCGATCTGAAAATGTTCACAGAGAAATGATTACTGTAAAAAGTCTGTCCTTATTTATACATTTTTATTTTTAAAAAATAATGATCCGCCACATAATCCCTCTGTATACAGTTGATCTAGTCAGCCTTGCTTCATAAACATTTACTCAGGAACTAGGCATCCAGTATCGATAATCTGCAAATGGATGCAGCAGGGCATCTTGCTTACAACTGAGAGGCCTACAGGAGAGCCGTTAGGGAGGCAAAGTTCCACAAGGGACATGCAAATGACTGACTGAGGCATCCAGTCTTGCTAGTCTGGAGATCAGGGACCAGAGCAATGGCTTGCTAGGAATCCCAACTCCCAATATATCATCATTTTATGCTGCCTAACAAGTGGAACATTTCAGAAGGTGACATGAAAAAAACATTCTGGTGGCCTGATGTTTCATTTCTATACAAAGTTTGTTCATTACTCTGTCAGCTTTCATGAATACTTTCCTTGCATTTCTAACAAGAACATTTCTAAGACTGGCTGTGAGATATTGTTTTTTCTATTGTCTGCGTTTTATGATTGAAATGTGAAACTAATAAATGTCCATTGGAAGCTTCATTAAGTACTTATACCCTACATAAGTTATTATTTCTTAAACTAGAACAAATTAAGTATTCTGGTCACTGGATATTAACAGAGGGCTGTCAGGGCTTGGCATAATGAAAGCATCTATTATGACTTTTTTCTCTCTCCAGTTTCTTGTCCCTGGATGGTAACTTTCTCCTTGAGACCCCATGACTGGATCTCAAAAGTATAAAGAAAACAATAGCAGTGTAGTTGACATTAATACAGACACAGAGTCTAACATAACTGGCTGAAGTAACTATGGTCATGAGAGTAAACATGACTGGCTGACTGTAATTATTGACAAAGGAGTAAATATGCTTCATCGCTTCTAAGTCTGGAGTATAAGGTCCCATAAAGCACAGAAGATAAGAAATTACAATCAGTGGAAAAGTCAGTCAAAGGCACCTGGACAATCTGTGCTAACAGACCACTTAACTCCTTGTACAGTACATTATATCAAGGATGCACTTTAGTTTCTTCCTGTTTTGTCTACCTTTTTTTTTTTTTTTTGTTATATATTTTTTTCTTTCATGTCATTCTAAATTCATGTCTTTCTTATTACACTTTATTATTCTACATTCATGTCTTTATTATTACACTTTATTATTCTACATTCATGTCTTTATTATTACGCTTTATTCTACATTCATGTCTTTATTATTACACTTTATTCTACATTCATTTCTTTATTATTACACTTTATTCTACATTCATGTCTTTATTATTACACTTTATTCTACATTCATTTCTTTCTTATGCACTTATCAATTTCCCCTTAATCTTTCTGATACAGTGGATCATAAGTGATATTCTCAGAGATCACATTTGTGAAGATCATAAGTGATATTCTCAGAGATCACATTTGTGAAGATCATAAGTGATATTCTCAGAGATCACATTTGTGAAGATCATAAGTGATATTCTCAGAGATCACATTTGTGAAGATCATTAGTGATATTCTCAGAGATCACATTTGTGAAGATTCATGTAAACTGTTAAAAAAATGTGATATACACTAACTAAGGATTTGATGTACTTCTTATGAACATTCACAAAAATGTGATAAATAAATGTACAAAAAATGATTCTAGCAATAACTGGCCTGAGAGCAAACAGGACTACAGAGACATTTTTATCTGGTCCAACATTTATCATTCCGCTAATGGCTGCTCCCAGTAAATAGGTTGTGGTGGCGCTTGCTATAAAACCTGGTTCTCTGCTCCTACCACAGCTCCCTGTCCGTGCTATGTTTGCTATATTTACCGCAGCGTCATCAGCCAAAATCCGTAAGTCCACACTTGCAGACACATCAACAAACAGTAACAGCCTAGTAATAAACTTATTCTTCAAAGTACAACAACAACAACCAAAAAAACCAATGTATATTAATAATGTTTATCCTTTTTACAGAAAAATAATGTTTGTGTTTGTAGAACATGGATCACAGGAACTACTATAAATATACTTTCATTTTAACATCTGGAACCAATCATGAATCAAATAAAGGAAAAGAAGTCTTTTGTATCTGAAAGTCACTGCACATTTCTGAAGATATACACTTCATAATTCTATGATCAACAACTGATAGGCACATGGACTAAGGGAGCAGCAGCCACAATATCATGGTATCTAACCAGAGATAACAACAAGCACTACTAGTTTCTCTACTAAATTATTCAATAAGTTGTCCTCACTATTTGCACAACTCGTGTTGGAACTAAAACCTTCCAGAATTGTGTTCAAACCTCCACTGCCTGGTTCATATATTTAGTTTTCCTACTCTTTCATTTCCCCCCCCCCCCCAACAAGTTCCCAATTTTGCTTTTACCTGACCTTCCTTGGGTTCTTCATTATTAACTATGACAGTCTGCTGTTGTCATAACCTGTCATAAACTTTGACAGTCTGGTGTTTTCATAACCTATCATACATTACACTGTAACAAACTCATGAATTATGATGGTCTGCTATTGTCACAAACTGTGACAGCCTATTATCCTGTCACAAAATATGCCAGTCTGCTGTAATCCTATCACAAACTATGCCAGTCTGCTGTTATCCTATCACAAACTATGCCAGTCTATTATTATAAAAAACCATGGCATGCTATTATCATCACCACCATCATCATCCTATTCACGTACTCAGCCTGGCGGCGGTGACAGAAAGTCCTGTATACCTTCATACACGTATCAGAAAACTCCCATGACCCTCAATTTAATAAATTATTATGTTAACATATTACAGCATGATACCTCGTTTTATACGACACATGATCAATAACAACAGTAAACATATGGTTACATATTCTGATAAACATTTTCTATGACTGTCTGTTTAAATTAAGAAACGATGACACAATGATAACAGCCAAGAAAGATGTCTCATGTGACATCTCAGAAAAATGACATCCTTATGGATATGTTTTGTGTGGGAGGGGATCACACATGATGAATATATACAGAAACTGGTTCCTTTACTTAAAAAAATATATACAATGCTTTGTTTTTTTTTTTTCAATGGTTGTGATGGATTATACTGCAGCAAAGTCCTCACTTTTGTTTCTGGAAGAGCTAGATGTATGATGATGATGATGAATTTGTTACTATAAATTAACAGCTGCTGCTCTTGGTACATTAATTCCATTCATATTGTTAAAAAAATCTAGCAGGCTCAGAGTTCCACGTAGCAAGAAGTCACTGGGCTGTCATGTGGGCATGTTCTACATCCACTATATTAAAGTATCTATTCAAAGGTGGCAAAAGATACAATTTGATAAACTGAAACATGATGATGGCGAAACCTCATAAAAATTGAGCACACATGAAACATCATCTTAAGAAAAAGAAAAGCTGACCTCCCTCTCTATTCTGAACATGATTTGACCACATTTTAAACTGGTTTTGGTGCGGCTGAATGCTTTCTTGTCTTGAGAGGACTGAACTAACAAAATCTCGTATCTGGCGTTCCTCTGTGAAGATAAAGTGTCAGTGCCTGCTGACGAATAATGTGTGTTTCACCACATCATGTTTATACAGAAGCATCTAGCAAGTTGTTCTTCTAGTATTTTTCATGAGGACATACTTATCAAGCGAGACTGGTCTTTCAGTTCATGCTGCCAAGAGAGACAACTCTTTGACTTCACTTTAACCTATTACATTTTGCTTTGTAAGCTATCAGTTGAAAACCTGGGAAGGGAGAATACAGCACTTGTGATTGGTTGCCTGCCATGTTCTCTGTGAACAGTCCATGTCCAATGAGGATTTGACATGAAAGACAATGAGGTAGACAAAAAAGATGTGCAGTGTCTTGAGGGAGATTTATCCACACAGTGCTCAGACCAGCTCCAGCAGCTGTGGACAGAAAATGGAAGGGTGAATTTTTATATGAAGAAACTTGCAAGGTGAATTTTTATATGAGGAAACTTATAAGGTGAATTTTTATATGAGGAAACTTATAAGGTGAATTTTTATATGAGGAAACTTACAAGGTGAATTTTTATATGAAGAAACTTACAAGGTGAATTTTTATATGAGGAAACTTATAAGGTGAATTTTTATATAAGGAAACATACAAAGGGAATTTTTATATGAGGAAAGAAACTTACAAGGTGAATTTACACATGATATAAAAGATATTTTAATGAGGGATTTTTTTTAAAATGGCAAACAAGTGTTTTACTCAGGGCTAAAGAACAAATACTGGGTTAGATTTTTTTTTTTTATTTTCATTTAAGAGAAAAATATACAAGGAGAGCTTCGAATAACAGAAAAACATGAGGGGAGTTTCCTTTAACAGTAAAATATACAAAGAGAATTTCTTGTAACAGAAAGACATAAGGGGAGTTAATATTTTTCAGACAAGGGGGCAAAGACGTCCATTTTGGCAAACAGTGACTCACAGCTGACATGCTAGCATCAGGGTTGGTGACTCACAGCTGACCAAGATCCTGTCTCACCTCTGTTGGTACCTCCAGTAATAGGCCTAGCCTGGCTAATGGGGCAGGGATCACCATAATCCCCACGGTGGTGGAGTCTGCTAAAGAAGTAATGCACATGCACACACCCCTTTTTAGCTGCATTCAAGGACTGAAAAAATAGCTGCCATGACCCGCCACCAAGCAGACACAACACTGCCTCAACATCATCATCTCACTGCCTGTAAAGAACACCAGCTTGTAGTTCTAAGAAGACTGAAGATTTCTGAGACAAAAATTTGGTAAAGTGAGTTTCACTCATTCGTGACCTATGGCAGCAAGTGTTGGTGATCACGTCTCTTCATTTTATCCAGTCTATCCAGAAAATCAAAACTTTATCCAGTTTGTATTTCCAAACATTCTTTTCTTGAGCCATTTGCTAGGTCCAAAAGATATTTTTCTCTCTGTTTCTCTTTTCCTTTTAGTTTTCCAGTGATCACATTCTCTTGATATGTCTAAATATTTTCAGTTATCTTTCCTTATTGCTCTATCTAGTTTCCATTCTTCTCTGAGAACATTCTTTTGTATTTCTCATATTTATGGTGTCCCCATATGTTTTGACCATAACTCATAACTATCAAAATATTTTAAGAAATTTATTTTTAGAAGTTCACTGTGTTATAAGATGCTTTTAGGAAACTCTTGGATGGATGCTGCAGTATGCGGCATAGCACAAACAGGGTTGTCCCGAAAGCAGTGAAGCCAGAGTCTGAACTTTGAACTTTGTTGATAAGAAACTCACTTCACTAACATTCTACAACAATGACAGAAACTAATGTTTAGATTCTACATAAGTGACAAAAGCTAACAGGTCTAGATTCTACATAAGTGACAGAAGCTAACAGGTCTAGATTCTACACAAAACTCACTTTAACCAGGCCTTGACTATTGGCAGCTACTAAAATGTTGGAATCCTGGGGAAAACAAGCAAGTAAAATATTTACAATGGATAAACGTTAAAATAAGTTGAATATTTACATTGTGTAAACACTTTGAATATTTACAAATAGATAAATTATAAAAAGTTAAATATTTTCAAACAATTTGCTAAATAAGTTAGAATAAATTATAAATGTTGAAAAACTCCAGATATTTATAGTTTCCGGCAGCTCTTACTCTATGAAAGGAAATGACAAAAGTAAGACACACAAAACTGTGAACGAGGTTTGCACTGGGACCCTTATCTTTAACCAACTTGGCCCATTTAAATGGCTTCAAATAAAAATGCCGTTACATGGTTTTGTCTGGGGTACAGAGGCTGCCCAAAATCCTGTCCCACCCTTCTGTACCCCCAGCTATTTGGCCCAGCCTTGCTAACAGGGCAGAAATCACCACAGTTCCTATGGCAGCAAAAGTTTGGTAAAGAAATATTGCAAATCTGCCTTTTTAGCTCCACTCACATACTAAAACAAAACCAGGTATTGTAATCTGCCCCAAATCTGACACAGTGCTGTGCCTCAACAATTTTAAAACACCAGCCCGCAGAAGAGGATATGGTTTTGTTCCATAGTTGGGAGTTCACAGTTTTAAACTGGTGTGAATTCTAAAAACTGGCATCATATCTTTTTCTGTAAAACATGGAGGCCACAAAGAATGCTAATAAAAAATGTTTGTGTTGTGGGTGCTGTTCTGTACATTAAAGGTTAAAATATTAAGATTTTTAAAAACTCATTTGATACTCTATGATTCACGGCTGCTTCCAGTCTGTGAGTCATAGCATGGTGTTTCATTTCTTTGACAAACTTGATGCAAATGTTTTTTTTTAACCAGTCAGAGCTCCTTTCAATTGAAAGTTCAACTTCATCCCATGTGTGTTATGGGTGGCCATTTCATTTTTAAGAGTGCATTTTAAAGTGATTTTTGAAACCAGTATGCATAATGAACACACCCACCAACTTGACAAATCATACCATATGTGTATGGCAATGGAAGACCTGTTAAACAGACTGCAGATGTAGCTAGGAGGTTTTTTTAGGACTATCTAACAAATTCAACCAACATCAAAACGAAATAAAACTAGAAAATGAAGATGTAATTATTTAGACTTTACAGCATCCCATCACTTATGTTTTTTTTCTTCAAAAGATAGATAGGAAAAGGTTATATAACTCCTTTTCTTGAGCAATCAGGACCTGTCTCCAGTATTATACAAGCAACATTATGAAATGATAAAATTAAGTGATATAAATTTTCTAGCATTCTGGTTGCACAAGTAAGGAAAAAACAACCGATCTTTCTAGAAATATCGAGAAGAACACAAAATGGAGACGTATGACAGTTAACAATTGTCAACATGGCTAACTCTCTCTCTCTCTCTGAACCTTAAGTGCCCAGGGCACATGGGGCTTCCGCAAGGGTTTTCCACAAATGCCTGTCCTTCGCCTTTTTTTTCTGCTCTTGCCCAGGTGAGCCCTCTATTGCTCAACATCCTTTCTGTTGTTCTTCTCCATGTCTCTTTTGGTCTACCCTTACTTCTGTTCCCCTGTGGTGTCCATCTTAGTGCTATTTTTGGTAGTGAGTTGTCAGTCATTCGGAGCACATGTCCCAACCATCGCCAGCGTCTTTCCTCAATAATTGTTGTCAGTGGCTTCATCTGCATTTATGAACATGGCTCATTCATTCATTCCTTTGCATGTCCCGTGTGGAACTTTGCCTCCCAAACAGCACTCCTGTAGGCCTCTCGGTTGTGAGCAAGATGGCCTGCTGCTGCTGCATCCATTTCCATCAACGATGTCTTGCAGCCATCTTCGTTTCGGTCTTCCTCTTTTTCTTTTTCCCATTATGTATCCTTCCAATACGGTCTTCTCTAAATTATCATGACGTTTAATGTCTGAACATGGCTAACTAATGAAAAAAAAAAAATTACGTCACACAGATCAACTTACTGGCTTCCATGTCACAGCACTCACAAATTCAGTGGAATCATCATCTTTGCCAGGTTTCTCCTGAATTTTGTGAGGAAAAAAATGCTAAAACTTTATATGACAATAGTTATTTCCTACAACAATAACAAATGTTTCATTATCTTCGAACATATAATTCTATCACAACATACACAACAAGACTGTCACAAGTTTCTAACTTCTAAAATACAGAGTACTCTCGTCATTACTTGAGTTATCCAGTTCAACAAGAGCACAGTGTGTTGTCATATCACTATTACGCAGTTGGCTGTCCTACCAGAGACTGTGGCCTTCTCTTACTATGTTTCTTTCATATCTGAAGTGCTTCATATTTTTCGTACAACTTGTGCTCCATCACTTCACTGTGTACAAGCCTTGCCACTTTCTCTAAACTGGGAACTGATAGTCTGAAGACCCAGAGCGGACCCAAATGTAAAGCTTCTCCACAGGTGTCACAACCCTAAGAGTGCTACCTGGTTATTCTGGCTAAGCTTGTTACTAGGAACACCAATGAAGAAAGCAGGGCAGGGCACTGGCCAGATCTAGTCTCGTAGTCCTGATAATTGTGCAGTCAATCCAACACAAACATTTTTGCTCCCATCAATTTCCTGCATCCCTGACACACCTTTTTCCCCCCCAATTCTTCTCCCATCATTTGTGAACTGGTTACAACTAAAAACATCAGACTTATAAAACAATAGAAGTTACAAAAAACAAAACTAAAGATAGCTGAAACTAAGCACAAATCTTACTATTAATCTCCGTGCAGGCTCAAATTTGTACGTCAAGATCTGCCTTGTCAAGCCCTTATAGTACAGATACAAGGAATTGTTTTCACTTCCTTAGGGAAAAAATAAACAAAAGATATGAATACTCAACAGTCACTTTGTTCATCTCCTTGACCTGACTTTATCAACTTCCACTAACTCTGCTGTTTTTCTTCATCTGGACACACCTTGTACATAAAAGAGTTCATCAATCATCATTGAAAAACTATTTTACTATTTTATTTCTTCTTAAATAGTTTTTGCCTAACTCATTAGGTAGCATACCAGACAAACCAATGCTTGCCATGTTCCATAACTCCTTTCTTAACAAGACATATCAGAGCTTGTCAGGTTCTATAACTCCTTTCTTAACAAGACATATCAGAGCTTGTCAGGTTCTATAACTCCTTTCTTAACATTTTGTGGACCACAGTTATTTACCCTGAAACACCCCCAGTTCCCAGCCATTTTTGTGAAAAATGAACTTTTTTGAGTGGACTTAGAAAAACATGCATATCTCTACTCACCATTGAGATAAATTAATCCAGGTTGGTAGACCCTCTAGTACTTCTTGAGTGTGTGATATCTTGTGAAACAATTATCTGAATGCAATGGGACTTGACAACTTTTACAAAAAAATGTTGTTTCACTCTCTTTCTCATTGACCAAGCACACTCTGCACTTCCTAGATGATGCTTTTTTAGTGCTTTCATCCTCAGGCTTCACCAGGACATGGTCCTTTACTATTCCAGATAATCACTGTTCTGCATTACTGATATCATGCGGACAAGTCTTTTGCCTTTCCTTCATCAGTCGAAAGCTGCTGCTTCGGTTTACACAACTCTTGAAATGTAGGCAAAAAATAATCCAGCAGAGGTTTTATTTTGCTAATTCTACTTGTTTCTGGAAATGTCTGAGAGTTGTCAGAGAAATGCAGAAGTGTCAGAAGATGCTCAAATTTAGCTCTGCTCATTGTTTTTTTGTTTTTTTTTATCAGAGCTTGTCAGATTCAATCATTCTTAACAAGACATGTCAGAGCTTGTCAGGTTCTATAACTCCTTTCTTAACAAGACATACAAGGGATGATTAATAACTTCTCAGCATAAGGTACAACAGATTATTTGTGGACAACTTTTTTTGGTTATTTCTCAACATAGTCCCCCTGCAAGTTTATGCACTTAGTCCAGCGATCCTGGAGCATACGGATCCCTTCTTTGTAAAAGTTAGCATCTTGTGCCAGTATAAAGTGGTCTACAGCATGAATGACATCATTATCTGAAGCAAATTTGCTACCACTGAGCTCCTTTTTTGAGTTTGGTAAACAGGTAATAATCCGAAGGGGCCAAATCTGGGAAATGAGGATGTTCAAGAAGCTGGAAGCTGCCACCACCGACTTGTGAACTGGACCATTGTCTTGATGAAAAATGACTCCTCTCATCAATTTCCCTCGACGCTTTTCCTTCAATTTGACCTGCAGTTGCTTCATAAGATTAGTGTGATAGGCCCCAGTGACCACTCTGCCCGTTTGAAGATAGTCTACCAACAGCACACCTGAATCCCAAAAGATGGAAACCATCACTTTGCCTGCAGACAGAACCACCCTTGCTTTCTTTGGAGGTGGGGATCCATGTTTCCACTGTTTTAACTGTTCTTTGGTTTCTGGTTGAAAATGATGAACCCAAGTCTCATCCACAGTCACAAATTGCTGGAGAAACTTTTCAGGATCTGCAGAAAAATGGCCAAGGTTGTTTCCTGACATGTTGAGACGCTGTTGTTTGTGATCAGCTCCAAGAAGTTTCGGGACCCATCGAGCAGAGACCTTTGTCATTTGAAGATCATTGTGAATAATGGCATGAATCCTGGGAGATGCCCAACTCAGCAGTAATATATCGCTCAGTCAGTCGTCGATCCTCCATTATCATGTCATGGATTCTGCCGGTAGTTTCATCGGTGGTTACCATTCTTGGTCTTCCTGGACGGGTATCATCTTCCAGACTCTTCCTTCTATGTTCAAACTGAGCTGCCCATTTCTTCACTGTGTTGTAAGAAGTGGCAATCTCCCCTAGAGTCTCTACCATATCCTCATGGATCTCATTCGATGATAAGCTCTTGATGCAGAGGTAGCAAATGACTGCTTGATGAGAAATTTTATCCATTTTCTCAATTTCTGCCACCCCTTACCACTTCAGTAGCCTGTAAAAAAAATTGGTTGCAGTTAATTTCTTGAAATTTGGTGTTTAATCTTACATGATCCACAAATGCACCTAATATCAACTGTGCGTTTCAAGTATTTGTACCTTATGCCGAGAACTTATCAATCACCCCTCGTATCAGAGCTTGTCAGGATCTATAACACCTGTCTTAACATGACATGTCCAAAGAATTTTGATTGGCTTTTCCCTATGATTTCAGTTTGCGTAGTTCTGAAATTTCTCTGTGAACTTTTCTACCACCTCCACAAAGTTTGTCTTTCATACATTCTTATTTCATCAAAACTTTACTTATCTTGTGATATTACCTCCTCTGTTCCTTCAATTCTAATTCAGAAATCAAAAGTTCTCATACCAGACTTATCATGTTTACTGTTCTGTACTGTCATGGGATGTTAACTACTGAAAATCCCTGATCATACTCGCTTCCACTTTCCACTTTGAACTGAGGCAAGTTGCCATGACTTGCAAGCCTCATACTGCACCCAGGAACTAATCAACAAATGACAAAGTTCAACAATTACAACCAAAATAAAATAATAAAATCCACTATTTTCTTAGGAAATTCATCAACTCTCAAGAAAATCTTAAGTTTTTTTGTTTCCAACCTGAAAATGAAAAAAAAAAAAAAAGAGACACTCACCACAAGCTATGTAATCTCCGTCCGTCGCTAATCCAACAAAGTTCTTCTCATTTATGTGACCTTTAAATGTTGAGATGGCATTAGGACGGCCAAGACTCCAAAGTTTGAGCTGGCTGTCTGTGGAGCTGTCTCAATAAAACAATTACATATTTTAATATCTCATGAATATACAGGCCGAAGTAAAAGAGGTCGACCGCGTGAAACTCTAAAGAGGACACTGTTAATTCTTTCCCTGCCATAGTTGATACTGTGATAACTTCCTATTAGTTTAGTGACTGCCATGGTTGTTATAGCAATTTTGTTTCATTGCAACGTAAAACTATTGTAAAACTTTTTATTGTACACGATTTATCTGCGCATGTCTGGTGACCTTTCATAGTTCAATCCAAAGCGTGGCTAACAACCGAGCAAAATACATGTTTTACCTGAGAAATTTCAGTATTTATTGTGATTTTGGAGGCGTAAGGACATGTCCTATGACCCGACCACTGTTCCTGAATGTACCCCGAGTACATCTAGACCTATTAAATGGACTGAAGAAATAGTTAGATGGTTATTTCAGACATTATTTTAGTGAGAATGCCACCACACGATGAGATGGGATGAAAATTTAAGTAGATCTAGAAATTGCAGATGTTAAACATTGTACATCTAGGCAATGCCGATGGTAAGCACTACACAATTGTCAACTAAAATCATCACACTACTTCTTTTTCCTAAAAAACTCTTCATTTATGAAACCTTCTTACATTTACAACTATCTTCAAGCATAATATGTATAAAGTGGAAATACTTTGTACATTCACTTTTACAACTATACCCCATATATATATCAAGACCCGCGGTTTTTGTGTTGCATGGATGGAAATGTCCGCGTTTTTTTCTGCGGCATGGGAAGAGTTAAGAGGAGCCAGTTTAGTAGGCATAACATCCCTTGATGAGGTTGAAAAACTTGCTGAGAACAGGAAAATTCGGCAAACAACCATGCGAGCCCTATGTGACATTTAAGAGCACAGAAAGGATGTAAGATACAAGTATTAGAGTCAACGTTAAAATTCATCACCCTTTTCACTCATTATTATGTATCTGATGCTGAAAAGCACTGAATGTAAACATTATATATAGCATCACTAGTTTTAAAGATAACATTTCTATTTAAGCCTATTTCTTCCACCTTCATTAGTCTGAAACAAGACAGGCGTCAGAACATACTCGATGTATCATTCATATAACAGGACTCTCATTTAATCATTCACGGAAATACTTATGAGAAAAAACTATATACAGAAATGCTTATGAGAAGAAAACTATATACAGAAATGTTTATGAGAAGAAAACTATATACAGAAATGCCTATGAGAAGAAAACTATATACAGAAATGTTTATGAGAAGAAAACTATATACAGAAATGCATATGAGAAGAAAACTATATACAGAAATGCTTATGAGAAGAAAAATATATATAGAAATCTTATGAGAAGAAAACTATATACAGAAATGCTTATGAGAAGAAAACTATATACAGAAATGCTTATGAGAAGAAAAATATATATAGAAATCTTATGAGAAGAAAACTATGTGCAAAAATGCTTATGGGAAGAAAACCATATTTGGAAATGTTTATGGGAAGAAAACCATATTTGGAAATGCTTATGGGAAGAAAACCAAAGCAAATAATATGATAAAGTTTAAGAACTTAAAGACAAAACTTTGAACAGGCTCAAATGCCAGAAACTCTGAGACCTCAATATCTCAGGCACAACTGAGAAATATGATGTTTCTAAATGCAACTACAAAAATCATATCAAAAAGTTTCTGTGTAACATATATTCTGACTGCATCATACATACGCGGAAACCATATCATTTCCATTGAGGAACTTGACATATGAGACAGCTTTACCGTGTCCTCTAAAAATGTGGAGAGCCTTCTTTGGGTGTCGCAGGTCATAGTAGTGGACAAAGTGATCTGTGAGGGGAGGAGACAGGATGTCTTCAGTTGTGCTAAACTTAGCCAGCATGAAATGTCATTTATATGAGGTCTGGTTAAAAGACAAAAGCTGTTATCATTAATGTCATTTGCTGTTTCCATGTAAGATATACAGCGACCTGGTTAACTGAGTGGTTTGTCGCTCAGTTTACTAATCCAGTGGTACCGGATTCAGTCCCAGCAGTGGGATTTTGGTACACATCAAAAAAAAAAAAAAAAGACCCTGGGGTCAACCCAAGGTCCCAGAGAAATCTGGGAAGGTAAAAATGTGACTAGGCATGACACTGACCACATTACACTTTCACGTCTTGAAGGTCACTGAAAATACAGCCCTAACACCATATTAAAAATATGCCTAATGGCATGGAAATGGGAATGTTACCTTTATGTATGATATATTGTACTGTGCTATAAAAGCTGAAATAACCACACAACTTTCTGGATCATCAGATGTTACCTCATTTAGACAAGTGTTTTAACCTTAAAAAAAAAAAAGATCGAGAATGAGAGAGAATTCGTTTTATCAATTTTTATGATGGAGGGAAATATTTTTTTGTGTTATCTGGAAGCTTGTGTTGCTTCCTTCATGTTCCTTTCTATTTTATTTCATCGCTGTACTTCACATGGGTCACTGCTATAATCAGCTTCCATTACAAAGAATAAGACACTGTGTGACAAGCACATCTCACAAACATCACACAGTACAACAGACACTTTGTGGTAAGCACATCTCACAAATATCACACAGTACAACAGACACTTTGTGGCAAACACATCTCATAAATATCACACAGTACAACAGACACTTTGTGGTAAGCACATCTCACAAATATCACACAGTACAACAGACACTTTGTGGTAAGCACATCTCACAAATATCACACAGTACAACAGACACTTTGTGGCAAACACATCTCATAAATATCACACAGTACAACAGACACTTTGTGGTAAGCACATCTCACAAACATCACACAGTATGACAAGACACTTTGACAAGCACATCTCACAAAAATCATACAGACACTCTATGACAAACAGATCTCACAAACATCACACAGTAAGACAAACAACAGGTGCTAATGTAAACAAGAATGATTTGTGTGCTTTACCTGCGGAACCAAAAGCCAGATTGTAGCGTGTTGTGGGGTTGAACTTTACACAGCATACATTAGCCCCTCCCTCTATAGTCATGATTGATGTGGAACGGTCCCAGTCCCATAGCTTCACTGTGATTGCAGGGATAAAAAAGTTACAAACAGTTATCACATTTAACAACTACTGACTATAGGATCATGTAGTAATCATGGAAACCATCAGTCAAAAAAACAAGTATAATTATTATTTTATGCTGTGCCAGACAGCTCTAGCGATTATGTTTCTCCATTTTGTATGGTCCTTGGTGTTTCCGAATAATTCAGGTGCTTTTCTTTTTCCATGGGGAACAGAATCTTAAGGTGAAAACTCCAGAACACTTCCTCTTCTTGTCTGATGAGCTTCATATCATAACATGTATTCTCACTACCTGCTGTAGCTGGACACATGATCTTCACTATCTGTTGTAGCTAGATACAGGATCCTCATTACCTGCTGTAGCTGGACACATGATCTTCACTATCTGCTGTAGCTGGATACAGGATCCTCACTATCTGCTGTAGCTGTCTGTAGTTTGACACATGATCTTCACTATCTGCTGAAGCTGGACACATGATCCTCACTATCTGCTGTAGCTGTCTGTAGTTTGACACATGATCTTCACTATCTGCTGTAGTTGTCTGTAGCCTGACACATGATCCTCACTATCTGCTGTAACTGTCTGTAGCTTGACACATGATCCTCACTATCTGCTGTAGCTGTAGCTGTCTGTATCTTGACACATGATCCTCACTATCTGCTATAGCTGTAGCTGTCTGTACCTTGACACATGATCCTCACTATCTGCTGTAGCTGTAGCTGTCTGTACCTTGACACATGCTCCTCACTATCTGCTGTAGCTGTAGCTGTCTGTACCTTGACACATGATCCTCACTATCTGCTGTAGCTGTAGCTGTCTGTACCTTGACACATGATCCTCACTATCTGCTGTAGCTGTAGCTGTCTGTACCTTGACACATGATCCTCACTATCTGCTGTAGCTGTAGCTGTCTGTACCTTGACACATGCTCCTCACTATCTGCTGTAGCTGTCTGTACTTTGACACATGATCCTCACTATCTGCTGTAGCTGGACACATGATCCTCACTACTGTAACTGTCTGTAGCTGGACACATTATCCTCACTACCTGCTGTAGCTGGACACATGATCCTCACTACTGTAACTGTCTGTAGCTGGACACATTATCCTCACTACCTGCTGTAGCTGGACACATGATCCTCACTATCGGCTGTAGCTGGACACATGATCCGTACTACCAGCTGTAGCTGTCTGTAGCTGGACACATGATCCTCACTATCTGTTGTAGCTGTCTGTAGCTTGACACATGATCCTCACTATCTGCTGTAGCTGTCTGTAGCTTGACACATGATCCTCACTATCTGCTGTAGCTGGATACAGGATCCTTCCTACCTGCTGTAGCTGGACACATGATCACTATCTGCTGTAGCTGGATACAGGATCCTCACTATCTGCTGAAGCTGGACACATGATCCTCACTATCTGCTGTAGCTGTCTGTAGTTTGACACATGATCTTCACTATCTGCTGTAGTTGTCTGTAGCTTGACACATGATCTTCACTATCTGCTGTAACTGTCTGTAGCTTGACACATGCTCCTCACTATCTGCTGTAGCTGTAGCTGTCTGTACCTTGACACATGCTCCTCACTATCTGCTGTAGCTGTAGCTGTCTGTACCTTGACACATGCTCCTCACTATCTGCTGTAGCTGTAGCTGTCTGTACCTTGACACATGATCCTCACTATCTGCTGTAGCTGTAGCTGTCTGTACCTTGACACATGCTCCTCACTATCTGCTGTAGCTGTCTGTACCTTGACACATGCTCCTCACTATCTGCTGTAGCTGTAGCTGTCTGTACCTTGACACATGATCCTCACTATCTGCTGTAGCTGGACACATGATCTTCACTACTGTAACTGTCTGTAGCTGGACACATGATCCTCACTATCGGCTGTAGCTGGACACATGATCCTTACTACCAGCTGTAGCTGGACACATGATCCTCACTACCTGCTGTAGTTTGACACATGATCCTCACTATCTGCTGTAGCTGGACACAGGATCCTTCCTACCTGCTGTAGCTGTCTGTAGCTGGACACATGATCCTCACTATCTGCTGTAGCCGGACACATGATCCTCACTATCTGCTGTAGCCGGACACATGATTCTCACTATCTGCTGTAGCCGGACACATGATCCTCACTATCTGCTGTAGCCGGACACATGATCCTCACTATCTGCTGTAGCTGGACACATGATCCTCACTACCATCTGTAGCTGGACACATGATCCTCACTACCTGCTGTAGCTGGACACAAGATCCTTACACTGTTGGTCCTGTCTGAGCTAAGTTCTTTGTCTCAGGCTTCTGTGATGTTTGCACAAATGAAGTACATGCAAAATCCTCAGACACTTTCTGGGGGGGGGGGGGGGGGAAGAGGGGGAATGCTAGCTTTTATCATCGTTATTTGGAAACATCTTTCCCGAGAAAAAATATTGTCTGCTTTCTTCTCAGAAAGTGGTCCATGCTGTCTGATCTGAATTAACAATTTCAAAGACTAGAGCATTCTTCCTACAATATTACTTCAAAGAGTATATTCTCCATATAAAAGATTTAACAAAACTTCTGTTTTTGCTCTACCATACTGACAAACTGATGGGTTCCCCCCATAAATCCAGTCACACTGTGATCTATGCTATTTTCAATGTAGCCAGGCTGGGCACTTAAGACTCTGCACAGAGCGTTTTGTAAGATGTGCTCTGAGTCCAGATACCACTCTGACATGTGCAGTGGAGATTCAGCAGGCTTCAGTTTGTGTAGATGTGTCTGTTCACTGACTGTCATCTGTTGCTTGTTGTGATAGCTTCAGTGGTATCTTCTCAGTCTCTGTGCTTTGTCACACTTTCCTTTTTATTAGAACTTTCTTTCTTCTGATGATTTAATGATGCAGTTAAATGTATTTGATTTAACATAAGGAAATGTGGAATATCTTGATAACCAACCTTTAGTGTCATCAGAACCTGAAGCTAGTATCTTGGGATCCATGCGATTGAAATCCACACTCCAGCATCTCTTCTCATGTTCCTGTATCACACAAGAGAGGGAAATTTCTCTTACTAAAACTGACAGACCCAGGAAATTATGTTGTGATGTATTAGTACAATGAAACTGTGGTACTATGTTATTCAGCATTAAGCCCAGACCCTCTAACTTAAGCCTTTCCTTGGTCACACAGGGGCTTCCTGCAGTAGAGAAGGTTCTGTGTTGTCTCATGACCATTGTTAGATGTTCACAGGTGACAAAAACATGGAGATGATACACAGATCTGTAGAGACCATATTTATGGACATGGTATATATACAGAGACACATACAGAGATGATATATAGAGATAAATGGAGATGATAGACAGAGATGTATGGAGATGACAGAGAGATTATGGAGATGGATGATAGAGATGTATGTAGATGATTAACAGATGTATATGGAGATGACAGAGATGTACATGGAGATAATAAACAGAGGTACATGGAGATGACAGAGATGTATGGAGATGACAGAGATGTACATGGAGATGACAGAGACGTATGGAGATGATTAATAGATGTACATGGAGATGGCAGAGATGTACATGGAGATGGCAGAGATGTACAGGGCAAAAGAGAGATAATACTGCAGTTACATCACAGTCAGGCCTTCTTATATCTTATATCCTTCCCGTGCCGTTAAATGTCACATAGGGCTCGCAAGGTAGTTCGCCAATTTTTCCTGTCTTCGGCGAGTCTTTCAACCTCATCAAGGGATTTTATACCTATTAATTTGGCCTCTCTTAACAATGTCATCTTCAGAGTTTCACGAGGTCTGCCTCTTTTTCTTTGGCCTGTTGTGTTCCATTTTATAGGTTGTTTTGGGATTTTCTGACTGTTTCTTCTCATCATGTGACCAACATATGTCCATCTTCTTTTCCTGTTCACCCATGAGACAGGTTGTTGTTCAGTTATCTGTCTTATATCTGCATTGTTCTGGAGTTCGTTCCACTTAATCCCAAGTATTTTCCTGAGGCATTTGCTTTCAAAAGAGTCTAATTTGTTGTCTACTTTAGTTGTTTTCCAGCTTTCACATGCATAAATGAGGGTGGATATTACATTTGAATTGAATAATCTTAACTTGGTTTTTGTGCTTATAACTTCTGAATGCCATATATTCTCAAGATTCTTGAAGATCGATGGTGCTTTTGCAATTCTAACTTCCTTTCTAGTGTCATCATCCTGGTCTAGTCAGCCCTTACTGAGAAAATATTTCCAAATGGTGATCATAATGTAGTACAGTGATGATGATAAAGATGATACTGATGACTTCATACACATCTGTTGATGGAAGGGAAGACAGATACTAACCTGAAACATCTGTGTCCTCTGACTGGTGCTAGTGTCCCACATGTACACAATCCCATCATAGTCTGCGCTACTGAGCATGTGTTTCTTGTATGGATTCCAAGCAATGCAACTAATACAAGAAGAGACACTGACATTAACACAAGAAGAGACACTGACATTAACACAAGAAGAGACACTGACACTAACACAAGAAGAGACACTGACATTAAACACAAGAAGAGACACTGACATTAAGCACAAGAAGAGACACTGACATTAAGCACAAGAAGAGACACTGGCATTAAACACAAGAAGAGACACTGGCATTAAACACAAGAAGAGACACTGACATTAAGCACAAGAAGAGACACTGACATTAAGCACAAGAAGAGACACTGACATTAAACACAGGAAGAGACACTGACATTAAGCACAAGAAGAGACACTGACATTAAGCACAAGAAGAGACACTGACATTAAACACATGAAGAGACATTAACATTAAACACATGAAGAGACATTAACATTAAACACATGAAGAGACATTAACATTAAACACAAGAAGAGACACTGACATTAAACACAAGAAGAGACACTGACATTAAACACATGAAGAGACATTAACATTAAATACATGAAGAGACACTAACATTAAACACATGAAGAGATACTAACATTAATTGAAGATATCAAGCAAGTCTCATCACAGTTCTGAAGAGACACTGACATTAACTGAAGACATCAACCAAGTCTCATCACAATAAAAGAATACAAGAAATGTCAAACTGTTGGTCAAGGACCCCTCTAAAGAGCTGCCAGGTGGACTTTCCAGCAGATGATGATGATGCTGTTGTAAAGATGCCAGAATGAAGTGTGGCTGGGAACATATTGTTGTGACTTTCCTTACTTCTCTGGATGAACATAAGAAGCGTATCACACACCACACTTCACTACTACAGACAGGCGTTGGTCTCATACTTGACTGCTGGCCAACTTAAGGTAATGTAATGGCTTGTTGCTGAGAGTATCAAAAGGTGGCAGGACCGGGTCTTGGCTGGTTCTTACCCATTGACTGATGACAGTATCATCTTAGCTCACAATATGGTTCTAGTTCCTGATATTTCAATTCCAGACATATCAGTAACAGACATTTCAATCTGAGATATAGTTATTAGACATTTCAATTTTAGAATTTTCAACACCAAACATTTCATACTAGTCATTTCAACTCTACACATATCAGTACTTGACATTTCAATGTATATCTATAATAGACATTTAAACTCTATACACATCAATACTAGACATTTCAAAGATGTACACTTTAAAATGGAAACAAGATTCCAAGTACTTAAATGTTACATCAAACCAATTTTGTTTTATGGATGTGAAGCATGGTCCATGAATAAGAGAGTACAGCGAGAAATGGAGGCCATGGAAATGTGGTTCATAAGAAGGATGTTGAAGGTACCTTGGACAGCTAAGAAAACCAATGAAGAAGTATAAAGAGAGGCTGGAGTAAAAAGGCAAATTACAGCAAAGATAGAGGCAGACAAGTGAGATTTGTAGGACATTTTCTGAGAAGAGGAAAATTGGAACATTGTGGCAACTGGAAAATCTGAGGGAAGAAGAGACAGAGGAAGACAGAGAGAGAAGTTACTGGATGGGCTGTCAGTGTGGCTAGGAAGAAAGTCACTGGCAGATGTCATAATCAAGTCTAAAGTCAGGGAATTGTGGAGAGAAATGATCGCCTGCGCCATGTGGTACGGCACTTGATTGACTAGACATTTCAGCTTTAGACATTTAAGCTCTAGATGTTTCAAATCTAGAAACACAAACACTAGACATTTCAAGTCTTATTTCAACTTTAGAATCAACATTTGACATTTAAATAAAATGGGCCAGCAACTTTTAAAACAATTTCTCTCAGCCCGAAGCCTCCACCACGAGAACTTTACCCCTGGTACAGCTTAACTCAGTTCTCCAGACCCTGGCTACTTGCCTTATCTTTGAGGCACAGCTCATTTCTGTGATCGGATAATGCAGATCAACAACGGCATCTCGAACAATCCCGTACTCAAACACCTTTATCTTCTTGGTCACACCAGCAATGGCAAAGAATTCACTGTCCCTGTCAAACTCGATACTGAAATACACAAGCAAGAATTCCACCATCTGACTTTTAATGACAATAACTTCATGATATATATCTGGAGACAATGTTTCCCCACCAAGACTGACATGTTTTTGTGGTAATTAATGCAGCAGTTAGTGTTTGGCTGATTCAGTGAGTTGAGAGGTCTGCCACAGCATAAAGAGTATGAGCTCAAAACTCAGCAACTATCTGGATTTCTTCTTCTTGTTCATTCCAGTGTACTATACTTAGTCTAGATATATTACAGCCTAGTCCCTCAAGAGAGAGAGAGAGAGAGAGAGCGTCTTCTACAGAGTCAGGCATACCAGAATTTACTCAACATATGCTGAGACTGTACTGCCTGAGTTCATAGAGTCATGGTTTCCTGGACTGATAGGAATAGGTTACCCACAAACTTATTTACAACATATATTTTCTTGTGAAGCATAAATAAAACATTTCATGATAATCCATTCATGAAAAAATTCTGAATTTCATGATTAATCTTACTATAAAGTGTGCCACTAGTTAGTAGACTAAGTTGTAAGCAAATGGAAAGTCTGTTCCACTGAAGCTGGAAAGGAAAAGTAGCCAGATCTGATACTGACTATATCACTTTCTAGTCAGGCTGTTCTTAACTTATATCACTTTCTAGTCAGGCTGTTCTTAACTTATATCACTTTCTAGTCAGGCTGTTCTTAACTTATATCACTTTCTAGTCAGGCTGTTCTTAACTTATATCACTTTCTAGTCAGGCTGTTCTTAATCGTTTCCTGTACCATGCCCTCTTTTCACTGTAAGTCAGAATGTCGTTCTCCCCACACTTCAAAACCAAAGCTACTCCCACTCAAAAACTGTAATTTGTAGAAAGATCAATATTCCAACAGCACAAGTCTGGGTGAGCTCACCCCACTGGGTGAGAGAACTCCCCCCTCCCCTTCCCGACAAGGAAAAAAATACGGGCACTAACACAGTATTTCCACAAACATGGAACTTGTCTAGGAAAACAAAAGCCTCAACATATACCCCAGAATGCCTGCTGAACCTCATAAAGCAGGGCTTTCTTTTCCATTTATTTATTATCATCACCATTTCTGAACCTCATTAAACAGGTTTCACAACTATACACTGGAGGGTAGTGGCTGCTAAAAAAGAAGCCACTGTCTTTAGTCTAAGAAACCTACTGTTACTAATATGGTCTATCCATTCTCATAGTGAGCCAAGTTTATCTTTTATAAACAACAGACGGAAAATGTAGGAGGAATTTTATTTTGATCTATTTCACATCTTACTATGTGTGTGACACTACCTGGATACAATCGAGGAACTGTTGGTGAACACTTCATGTGTGTAGTTCAAACTAGCCACTGCTCTGATTGATGTGTACTGAGAAAACTTGGACAAGCAGGTTGCAAACTGCTCTAAACTGCCATCACTTTCACCACCTGAAATTTTACACATATTTAAGAACATAACGTAGAAGAAGTTTCATCTTGTAAATCATAGAAACAAATAAATGGATACAACACCAAGGCTAATGAAGGTTACAATGTGTCTGCTTTACACTGGATGAAACCTGCTCAAAGGTGGGCCAAAATGGATAAAGAAAGGCCAAACAAAACAATTTATACATTTTTTTTGTTGTGCAACAAGCTATTTAACTCTTCCCGTGCCGCAGAAAAAAATGCGGATGTTCCCATCCATGCCATACAAAAAGTATGGGTCTTGATATGTATGGAGGTATAGTTGTAAAAGTGAATGTACAAAGTATTTCCACTTTAAAAGTATACATATTACGCATGAAAACAGTTGTAAATGTAAGAAGATTTCATAAATGAAGAGTTTTTTAGGAAAAAAGAAGTAGTGTACTGTTTACCATAGGCGATGCCTAGATGTACAATATTTACCATCAGCGATGTCCAGATCTACTTAAATTTTCATCCCATCTCATCGTGTGGTGGCATTCTCACTAAAATAATGTCTGAAATAACCTTCTAACTACTTCTCCAGGCCATTTAATAAGTCTAGATCTACTTGGGGTACATTACAGAATGGTGCTCTGGTCATAGGACATGTCCTTATGCCTCCGAAATCATAATAAATATTGAAATTTCTCAGTTAAAAACATTGATTTCACTCGGTTGTTAGCCACGCTTTGGATTGAACTATGAAAGGTCACCAGACATGCGCAGATAAATCATGTACAATAAAAAGTTACAATGGTTTTATGCTGCAATGAAACAAACCTCTCTATAACGAGGATGGCAGTCACACGACTAACCGGAAGAAATCGCTATAGCGTGGATGGCGGCGAAAGAGTTAAAAATCTTTTAAAATTATGTTCTCCATTTCAAATTGTATTAGCGTTTTTCGATGCAGGTAGATGTCAGCTACAGCGGAACTTGCCTAACGTCATTCCGCTAAACAGCTTTAAAAAAAATTGATTCCACCAATGTTGGATTTGCATAACTGTCATGGCAAGAGAAAGCAATGTTTGTGTTGCAAGTACTACTCTCCTTGTGTTTGTGTTGCAAGTACCACTCTCCAGTGTTTGTGCTATAACTACCATACTCCAGTGTTTGTGCTGTAAGTACCACACTCCAGTGTTTGTGTTGCAAGTACCACTCCCTTTGTGTTTGTGTTGCAAGTACCAGTTTCCATTGTCTGTGCTGCAAATACCAACCTCCAGTGTTTGTGTTGCAAGTACCACACTCTCCAGTGTTTGTGTTGCAAGTACCACACTCTCCAGTGTTTGTATTGCAAGTACCACTCTCCTTGTGTTTGTGTCTTTTCTCTTCAATTTTTCCTACTTCCCCCCTCAAAAGATGCTGTGCTTTTATAGTCATTTTCCATGTGGCTCCATCCTTCACCAGTTCTTCCCAGACTTTGTGGCTGATAAGAAATTTTGATTACTCTTTAATATTACATTACTGTCTCTTGGAATCTCTACTTAAGCCATCATTCTCTGAGAATGTGGCACAGGATGATGATGAAGTTAAAAAAAACTGAACTGAAAAATTCTGCAGATGATCCTAAAGTTGTTTGATGTCTAATATTAGTGAAGGCCTCTAAGCATCCATTTTGCTACAAAACTTCTTACACTGCTGTTTCTACCAATACTTGTTTACTGATGTGGCCAGTGTAGGTCACGTTCATGTTACAAATAGTAAATTAATCAGAAAAGAAATCCATCTACAAGACCAAAAGAGAAAAAAGTTCCCCTGCACTAAACTGACGACAAAAATAAATCACATTTCTTCTTCTATCCCCCTTGAACTGTGAGCTGGTGTTCTTTGCAGCTGACGCCATGAGGACACCAAGGCACAGAATCGTACTGGAGTGGGACTGGGTTACGGAAGATACATGGAGCCAAAAAGCTGTAAGTGTGCAGTGCTTCTTTATCAGACTCCACCACCACGGGGACTATGGTGACCTGTTAGCCAGACTAGCCCTGTTACTGGGAGTACCAACGGAGGTGGGACGGGGTTTTGGTCAGCTATGTCAAACTGTGTGTAAAAAATCTCAAACAAAACAAGAGAACAAAATGCACTGAAAGGAAGAAACCAAATGAAGAATATGTACAATGTATAGGACTGGAAAGTTTGTACAAGATATCTAGAAAAATAATGATTTTAATTTCCTGAAACAAATCATACAATAGGCGATTTAAAAAAAAAAAAGTCTATGATAATAAAACTGGAAATTGAAAACTATAAAGTCTGAAGGTAGTTTTTCCATACCTAGACCAGCACCGCCTCGAGTTTCTAGATAAACTTTTTCCAGATCTTCAAAGTGCTGGCTGAGTTTTCTCTTTTTTCTTGCCTCAGTCATCTCGAATGTAGGTCGAGCCTAAGTTTAAATAAATAACAAAATCTAAATAACAATCATGTTTAGAATAATAAAGATCCTCTAATAATAATGATGTTCACATCCAGTGTTCAATAACAGGTTTTATTAACCTTCTGAACAATTAAAATTCCAACAATCCTAGAACTGGATAGAGGGACAACGTAACAAATCTCTGAGGTCAAGCAGTACCTAAGTGAGCATGAATCTAAAGTAGCGTTATTTAAACTAAGCATAATGATTTACTGATAAATTTTGATGTAGTTGTTTGATGTAAGTACATCACACTGCGAATCAAATAAGGGAGACATTCCTCTCATAAACTGGACAAGTTTATTCTATTCACTTGTGTGAGTTCAAAAGGTTAAATCACGCTGTTCTGAATCAAACTTTCAACAAAACCATGCTGTTTTGATTCATACTTTCAATAAAACCACACTGTTTTGATTCACACTTTCAACAAAACATCAGCATTTTGACTAATACTTTCAAGAAAACCACGCAGTCTTGATTCATATTTTCAACAAAACCATGCTGTTTTGATTCATACTTTCAAGAAAACCACGCAGTTTTGATTCATATTTTCAACAAAACCATGCTGTTTTGATTCATACTTTCAACAAAATCATGCTATCTGCAAACACCGGCCATCTTTACTTACAGTTGAGCCTCCGGCAAAAGATTCAGGAATGCTTGGACTACTAGCGCCACCACTTGTTCTCGCACCATCTGTATCACTAGCATCAGCGCTGGTGCCGCAGCATGCAGCTGGCACCCCCGAGGAGTTGTTAGGCACTAAGTGATCCTTTTAGATATTGTAGAATATTGTGTAATATCATGAAAAAAAAGATGGATCAATAAGAAATACAACAAATTTGACAAATGGTAACTGATTATTCAAATATGGTGCCTCAGAAATGTGTTACATTGCTTAAGATTAAAGATGTACATATTATTGATAAATTTGCAGCCTAGGGTACAAATACTTGAAACACAGTTGATATTAGGTGCATTTGTAAATCAGGTTAATGTAAGATTAAACACCAAGTTTAACCAATTAACTGTAACCAATTTTTGTTTACAGGCTACTGAAGTGGTAAGGGGTGGCAGAAATTGAGAAAATGGATCAAATTTCTCATTGAGCAGTCATTCACTACCTCTGCATCAAGGACTTATCACTGAAAGAGATCAATGAGGATATGGTAGAGACTCTAGGAGAGAGCATCCCTTCTTACACCACAGTGAAGAAGTGGCCAGCTCAATTCAAACATGGAAGGGAGAGTCTGGAGTATGATCCCCATCCAGGAAGACCAAGAAAGTTAATTAACCACTGATGAAACCACCGGCAGAATCCATGACACGATAATGGAGAGTTGACAACTAACTAAGAGGTACACTGCTACTGAGTTGGGCATCTCCCAGGAACGTATTCATGTCATTATTCGCAATGATCTTCAAAATACAACAGTCTCTGCTTGATGGGTTCCGAAACTTCTTGGAGCTGATCACAAATGATTGTGTCTCAACATGCCAAGAGACAATCTTGGCCATTTCTCTGCAGATCCTGAAAAGTTTCTTCAGCAATTTTGACTATGGATGAGACGTGGGTTCATCATTTTCAACCAGAAACCAAAGAACAGTCAAAGCAGTGGAAACAGCATGGATCCCCACCTCCAATGAAAGCAAGGGTGGTTCTGTCTGCAGGCAAAGTGATGGCTTCCATTTTTTGGGATTCAGAACATGTGCTATTGGTAGACTATCTTCAAAAGGGCCTATTACGCTAATCTTGTGAACCAACTGCGGGTCAGACTGAAGGAAAAGCGTCAAGGGTAATTGACGAGAGGAGTCATCTTTCATCAAGACAATGCTCCAGTTCACAAGTCGGCGGTGGCAATGGCTGTCATTCAAGAAAGCGGCTTCCAGCATCTTGAACATCCTCCTTATTCCCCAGATTTGGCCCCTTCGGATTATTACCTGTTTACCAAACTCAAAAAAGGAGCTCAGTGGTAGCAAATTTGCTTCAGATAATGATGTCATTCATGCTGTAGACCACTTTATACTGGCACAAGATGCTAACTTTTACAAAGAAGGGATCCGTATGCTCCAGGATCGCTGGACTATGTGCATAAACTTGCAAGGGAACTATACTGAGAAATAACCAAAAAAAAGTTGTCCACAAACAATCCGTTGTACCTTAGGCTGTGAACTTATCAACCACCCCTCATAATATGTAGCCCTGTCACGTCATAGAGACACTTAATGTGATGCAAGTGCCCATATTTTCCTTGATCTGACAGCCTACAAAAGGGTGATGTGGTCACACCATACTTGGCCACCTTGCTTTCCCCAGCCCCAGAACGAGCTAAGTATCTAAGAACTACGCTAGTTTACTGGGATGCAGAACACTGTAAAAATTGATAGTAAAATAAGGTGATGCCATATTTACTAACTAATAGTGGAGATACAATGAGGGAAATTAAAAGAAAGACATCTATCACTCTTCCAATAGTAAAACAACTAAATAAGTTGTGGAGAGGAACAAACAGAACTACAAAAATAAGATTTTTAAGGGCATGTATCTTTCCCATCGCAACATATGCCTGTGAGACCTGGACACTTAGCAAAACAGCTGAGAAACACATAAATGCCTTTGAATGTAAACGCTACAGAAGAGTTCTTCAAATATCATGGACACAGAAAAGAACAAATATATCCGTACTACAAGAACTTAATACTGAAGAAGGTTGGCTAGTAAAGAGGATTAAAGAAAGAAAATTTAAATATTTTGGACACATTAAAAGTCATGATAATCTAGAGAAGACCGTTTGGAAGGATATATCATGGGAAAAAGAAAGAGAGGAAGACCAAGGTGAAGATGGTTGCAAGACATCATTGATAATCTGCAAAGGGATGCATCGGCAGCAGGCCATCTTGCCTACAACCAAGAGGCCTATAGGAGAGCTGTTAGGGAGGCAAAGTTCCCAAATGGATGCATCAGCAACAGGGTATCTTGCTTACAACCGAGAGGCCTACAGGAGAGCTGTTAGGGAGGCAAAGTTCCACATCTTACATTCTTCTTGTGCCGTTAAATGTCACATAGGACTCGCATAGTTGTTTGCCAAATTTTCTTGTTCTTGGCGAGTCTTTCAACTTCTTCAAGGGATGTTATGCCCACTAAACTGGCTTCTTTTAACAATGTCCTCTTTAGAGTTTCACGTAGTCAACCTCTTTTTCTTCGATCTGTTGTGCTCCACTTGATAGCTTGTTTTGGTATTCTCTGATTGTTTCTTCTCATCACATGACTGGCATATATCCATCTTCTTTTTCTGATCATCCATGAGACAGGTTGTTGTTTGCTCATCTGTCTTATCTCTGCATTGTTCTTGAATTCGTTCCACTTTATACCAAGTATTTTCCTTAGGCATTTGTTTTCAAAAGAGTCTAATTTGTTGTCTATTTCTTTAGTTGATTTCCAGCTTTCGCATGCATAAATGAGGGTGGATATCACATTTGAATTGAATAATCTTAACTTGGTTTTTCTGCTTATAACTTTTAAATTCTATATGTTCTCAAGATTTTTGAAGGACAATGCTGCTTTTGCAATTCGAATTCTAACTTCCTGATAAGAGACTTGATGATTTCTAGATCAGTACAGAAATGGTATCATCAGTGCTTATATACTTAGACATAAGTTAAGGTAAAAGATAAGAGCTCCTATGGATATGTTCAATGTGCAAGGATAATGATTCTAAATTAACAGTGTCAAAATTAAAATTTATCCTGTTTAAAATGCCACTGATCAATATCACAACTTTACAGGAATATCATAAACCTTTTCATCAGATAATGCAGGTCATAAGTTGATTTTTCTGCCATAATTTGTAAAATATATAATAGGAATTGTATCTTTCCAAACTATTATAGCGGGTGCTAGAGAAAAGATGTGTCACAATAGCCTAACTGCTGCCAGCAAAGCTGACATGCAGCACTAGTCAGTATCTAGGACAAAATCTACAGACCAGAAATATGTAGGAACCTACCCGACAACCAACTTGTTTTTGTTCACACTCTTGCAAAGCTTCCTGATAAAAAAAAAAAAGACCAATAATATATTCAAAAGATGAACCTTGAAAATGAAATTATAGCACTAAAGGGAACAAGTAAACAAATAAAGCTGACAGACATATTTAGTATAATACTAAAAAAAAAAAAAACATTAACAGAATAAATAAAACCGATAGATATTTATATCACAATATTATCAACAATGAGATAAAGCAGCAGTCAGCACTCTTAACCCAGCTAACTGCTCATCTTACAGTGTCAGTGCTCACACTTCTTCCATCTCCCTAGACTTCTCAGCATGATCATCTTTACAGCCGATGTAAGTATGGAGGGACAGCATCGTGCCAGACTGGTGTATGTGGTGAAAGTATGGAGGCACAGCATCGTGCCAGACTGGTGTATGTGGTGAAAGTATGGAGGCACAGCATCGTGCCAGACTGGTGTATGTGGTGAAAGTATGGAGGGACAGCATCGTGCCAGACAGGTGTACGTGGTGAAAGTATGGAGGCACAGCATCGTACCAGACTGGTGTACGTGGTGAAAGTATGGAGGCACAGCATCGTGCCAGACTGGTGTACGTGGTGAAAGTATGGAGGGACAGCATCGTGCCAGACTGGTGTACGTGGTGAAAGTATGGAGGCACAGCATCGTGCCAGACTGGTGTACGTGGTGAAAGTATGGAGGCACAGCATCGTACCAGACAGGTGTACGTGGTGAAAGTATGGAGGCACAGCATCGTGCCAGACAGGTGTACGTGGTGAAAGTATGGAGGCACAGCATCGTACCAGACTGGTGTACGTGGTGAAAGTATGGAGGCACAGCATCGTGCCAGACAGGTGTACGTGGTGAAAGTATGGAGGCACAGCATCGTGCCAGACTGGTGTACGTGGTGAAAGTATGGAGGCACAGCATCGTGCCAGACTGGTGTACGTGGTGAAAGTATGGAGGCACAGCATCGTACCAGACAGGTGTACGTGGTGAAAGTATGGAGGCACAGCATCGTACCAGACAGGTGTACGTGGTGAAAGTATGGAGGCACAGCATCGTGCCAGACTGGTGTACGTGGTGAAAGTATGGAGGCACAGCATCGTACCAGACAGGTGTACGTGGTGAAAGTATGGAGGCACAGCATCGTACCAGACTGGTGTACGTGGTGAAAGTATGGAGGCACAGCATCGTACCAGACTGGTGTACGTGGTGAAAGTATGGAGGCACAGCATCGTACCAGACTGGTGTATGTGGTGAAAGTATGGAGGCACAGCATCGTACCAGACTGGTGTATGTGGTGAAAGTATGGAGGCACAGCATCGTACCAGACTGGTGTATGTGGTGAAAGTATGGAGGCACAGCATCGTACCAGACTGGTGTATGTGGTGAAAGTATCGTACCAGACAGGTGTATGTGGTGAAAGTATGGAGGCACAGCATCGTGCCAGACTGGTGTATGTGGTGAAAGTATGGAGGCACAGTATCGTACCAGACTGGTGTATGTGGTGAAAGTATGGAGGCACAGCATCGTACCAGACTGGTGTATGTGGTGAAAGTATGGAGGCACAGCATCGTACCAGACTGGTGTATGTGGTGAAAGTATGGAGGCACAGTATCATGCCAGACAGGAAGCAGACTATAGCAGCTATTTTTTTAGTTCCTGAAAGGAGATAGGAAGCAGGGGGTATGTAATACTTATTTAGCAGACTCCACCACCAGGGGCTATGACAATCTCTGTCACACTAGTCAAGCAATGCCCTGAGAGTAGAGAGGTGGGACAGGTCTTGACTGGCTATGGTTAGTCAAGCCTGATCTAACATGTCAGCTTTGGGTTACTACTGCCTGCCAAGTCAGTGTCTTCAGCCAGCAAACTTAAATTTACTGCTACAGGAATATCATCCAATCAATTTACAATATTCACAGAAATCTCCAGAATCATAACATTTTCAGTATTAATAATTTCCTCTTTAGAGTTTCACGTAGTCAACCTCTTTTTCTTCGACCTGTTGTGCTCCACTTGATAGCTTGTTTTGGTATTCTCTGATTGTTTCTTCTCATCACATGACTGGCATATAACCATCTTCTTTTTCTGATCATCCATGAGACAGGTTGTTGTTTGCTCATCTGTCTTATCTCTGCATTGTTCTTGAATTCGTTCCACTTTATACCAAGTATTTTCCTTAGGCATTTGTTTCAAAAGAGTCTAATTTGTTGTCTATTTCTTTAGTTGATTTCCAGCTTTCGCATGCATAAATGAGGGTGGATATCACATTTGAATTGAATAATCTTAACTTGGTTTTTCTGCTTATAACTTTTAAATTCTATATGTTCTCAAGATTTTTGAAGGACAATGCTGCTTTTGCAATTCGAATTCTAACTTCCTGATAAGAGACTTGATGATTTCTAGATCAGTACAGAAATGGTATCATCAGTGCTTATATACTTAGACATAAGTTAAGGTAAAAGATAAGAGCTCCTATGGATATGTTCAATGTGCAAGGATAATGATTCTAAATTAACAGTGTCAAAATTAAAATTTATCCTGTTTAAAATGCCACTGATCAATATCACAACTTTACAGGAACATCATAAACCTTTTCATCAGATAATGCAGGTCATAAGTTGATTTTTCTGCCATAATTTGTAAAATATATAATAGGAATTGTATCTTTCCAAACTATTATAGCGGGTGCTAGAGAAAAGATGTGTCACAATAGCCTAACTGCTGCCAGCAAAGCTGACATGCAGCACTAGTCAGTATCTAGGACAAAATCTACAGACCAGAAATATGTAGGAACCTACCCGACAACCAACTTGTTTTTGTTCACACTCTTGCAAAGCTTCCTGATAAAAAAAAAAAAAGACCAATAAATATATTCAAAAGATGAACCTTGAAAATGAAATTATAGCACTAAAGGGAACAAGTAAACAAATAAAGCTGACAGACATATTTAGTATAATACTAAAAAAAAAAAAAACATTAACAGAATAAATAAAACCGATAGATATTTACATCACAATATTATCAACAATGAGATAAAGCAGCAGTCAGCACTCTTAACCCAGCTAGCTGCTCATCTTACAGTGTCAGTGCTCACACTTCTTCCATCTCCCTAGACTTCTGAGCGTGATCATCTTTACAGCCGATGTAAGTATGGAGGGACAGCATCGTGCCAGACAGGTGTATGTGGTGAAAGTATGGAGGGACAGCATCGTACCAGACTGGTGTATGTGGTGAAAGTATGGAGGCACAGCATCGTACCAGACTGGTGTATGTGGTGAAAGTATGGAGGCACAGCATCGTACCAGACTGGTGTATGTGGTGAAAGTATGGAGGCAGAGCATCGTACCAGACTGGTGTATGTGGTGAAAGTATGGAGGCACAGTATCATGCCAGACAGGAAGCAGACTATAGCAGCTATTTTTTTAGTTCCTGAAAGGAGATAGGAAGCAGGGGGTATGTAATACTTATTTAGCAGACTCCACCACCAGGGGCTATGACAATCTCTGCCACACTAGTCAAGCAATGCCCTGAGAGTAGAGAGGTGGGACAGGTCTTGATTGGCTATGGTTAGTCAAGCCTGATCTAACATGTCAGCTTTGGGTTACTACTGCCTGCCAAGTCAGTGTCTTCAGCCAGCAAACTTAAATTTACTGCTACAGGAATATCATCCAATCAATTTACAATATTCACAGAAATCTCCAGAATCATAACATTTTCAGTATTAATAATTTCACTTGTATGTGTAATTCTAACAGTGACAAAAATACACTTACTCCTGCCAACTGACAATATAACAGTGACAAAAATGCACTTACTCCTGCCAACCGACAATCTAACAGTGACAAAAATGCACTTACTCCTGCCAACCGACAATATAACAGTGACAAAAATGCACTTACTCCTGCCAACTGACAATATAACAGTGACAAAAATGCACTTACTCCTGCCAACCGACAATATAACAGTGACAAAAATGCCTTACTCCTGCCAACCGACAATATAACAGTGACAAAAATGCACTTACTCCTGCCAACTGACAATATAACAGTGACAAAAATGCACTTACTCCTGCCAACCGACAATCTAACAGTGACAAAAATGCACTTACTCCTGCCAACCGACAATCTAACAGTGACAAAAATGCACTTACTCCTGCCAACCGACAATGTAACAGTGACAAAAATGCACTTACTCCTGCCAACCGACAATCTAACAGTGACAAAAATGCACTTACTCCTGCCAACCGACAATATAACAGTGACAAAAATGCACTTACTCCTGCCAACCGACAATCTAACAGTGACAAAAATGCACTTACTCCTGCCAACCGACAATCTAACAGTGACAAAAATACACTTACTCCTGCCAACCGACAATATAACAGTGACAAAAATACACTTACTCCTGCCAACCGACAATATAACAGTGACAAAAATACACTTACTCCTGCCAACTGACAATATAACAGTGACAAAAATACTTACTCCTGCTGACTGACAATCTAACAGTGACAAAAATGCACTTACTCCTGCCAACCGACAATCTAACAGTGACAAAAATGCACTTACTCCTGCCAACCGACATATAACAGTGACAAAAATGCACTTACTCCTGCCAACTGACAATATAACAGTGACAAAAATGCACTTACTCCTGCCAACCGACAATCTAACAGTGACAAAAATGCACTTACTCCTGCCAACCGACAATATAACAGTGACAAAAATGCACTTACTCCTGCCAACTGACAATATAACAGTGACAAAAATGCACTTACTCCTGCCAACCGACAATCTAACAGTGACAAAAATGCACTTACTCCTGCCAACTGACAATCTAACAGTGACAAAAATGCACTTACTCCTGCCAACCGACAATGTAACAGTGACAAAAATGCACTTACTCCTGCCAACCGACAATCTAACAGTGACAAAAATGCACTTACTCCTGCCAACCGACAATATAACAGTGACAAAAATGCACTTACTCCTGCCAACCGACAATCTAACAGTGACAAAAATGCACTTACTCCTGCCAACCGACAATCTAACAGTGACAAAAATACACTTACTCCTGCCAACCGACAATATAACAGTGACAAAAATACACTTACTCCTGCCAACCGACAATATAACAGTGACAAAAATACACTTACTCCTGCCAACTGACAATATAACAGTGACAAAAATGCACTTACTCCTGCTGACTGACAATCTTGATTCAAGAATTCCAGCTGCCTTTTGATTTTCTCCATCTCCTAAAAGAAAACAGCTTTTTTGTTAAATTTCAAACATGATAAAATAAATACATATATACAGATAGATAACTATATGTACTCACATCCAGAACCCTCCCTTCCACTGGTACATAAAACATAGATATGTGAAACAACACCATGAATGTGGTTCAAGCTTTTTTTCTTTATCTGCAGTTCCAGGACTCTAAATGAAAGGAAAGGTCAAGGGCAGTAACGAAGGTTGCAACAAAAAAATGTTAACTCTTCCCGTGCGGGAGGAAGAAACACGGACGTGTCGTTGCGTGTGGGAGTAAAACGCGGGTTTTGACTGTAAGGGGGTCTAGTTGTAAAATGGAATGGAAAACAGTGTTTCCATGTACTTCCGTATACGTAATATGTGTCAAAGTGTAGCTAAATATGTCTAAATCTACTTAGAAAACATTCAAGAGCAGCGGGGTGGCCATAGGCTATGTCCATACCCCTATCTACATTGTCAAAAACTGAAAAATTTCCATGCTTCGTGTCCTTGTTCTCGCTCGGCATCGCTCGTAACTAGGCACGCATTCTCCATTTTGAAAGCGTCACCGGAATCGCGGACGAAATCCGTACAATATAAATGTTACACCGCTTGTTTTAATGGAACAATGATTGTCGAATTTTCGACCATACAGTAGCTTGGGACCACCGAAAGTGTCGAAAATTCGACCATACGCACGGAAAGAGTTAAATTTAACCCTTTGTATTCTAACAGTACTCACAAGTACCACTTTGTTTAAATTGTAATATTTCATAAATGCAAACATCATCCTTGATGATACTCAAAGGAATAGGTATAACAGCCTTCTGTCAAACAAGCAGTAAAGGGCCAGCACTCTGAAATTTTGCTCTTCATTGTGTGGAGTGTACTTTTTTCTGTCCTGTCAAACAAAACTGGCCAATTTTTCAGAAAACTTGAGTTTTCCTCTCTGTACTTGTAAATTCCATCCTTAAAAAAAAAATATGAAAATGTTTATAAATTAATTTCCTTCTTTCTATGTTAAATGCTCACCAAAAACTACCTTATGACATAAAAAAATAATGAAAAAGTTACAAGGAAATTAATCCTACTTGTGGATTCAATAACATAAAAACCTGAGCTCTTTATCTAAACCACATTCATACCTTCTGCTTCCTGTCTCTCACTTCATCCAGAAAGTTCTTCAACATACGAGCTTCTGCCACTTTAGTTCCCTGTTCAAGGTGCTGCTTCCGCTGAACAAGCAGTGTCATGACATTGTTTATCTCCCCCAAGTCCCAATCCTGTGATAGTAACTGCCACTCTTGTACACTCAGCTAGTAAGAAGAAAACCAACAAATGTGATGATTTGTGTACATATATTTTACATGAGCTACAACCAAAGCATCACTGCAATAAACTTATTTAAAGGGAGTTTTATGACAAGGAAACAAAAAAAAACAACAACAACAAAAATGCCAAGGAAGAAAGCTTTATGAAATCAATGCATATTTCAGCCCATGCCTTTATCAGACAATAAACAATAAAGAATGAAAGATAGAAAAATGCTGCATGTAAGTAAAATTTATCACAATAACAGATAATAACTTATCTCGGGAGAAAGCAAAAAAATCTTGCTACTGGCAATAGATGTATTAATAATGATGCCATGACAGAAATAATGAAAACATTGTCACGTTACTACATGTTTCGCCCAACCATTTAACTACTAAGCATCGATTCAAATGGCTCTTAACTCTTTGTATCTTTTGTGACACGTCCTGCGTGGTTTTTTTAACCCCTCAGAAGCCCATTCACCGGGAAGTGCGATGATAGTTTGGTTGTAGCTCTCTAATTCTGAAGATAATCAAAAGTATACTTAAAATCAGCAGTTGGACTTCCTTCCATAATCCATTTGTCGACATGAGGCGCATGTTTCAGCTGAATTCAGAGCGGTTGTGTGTTAATTTAACGAGTTTATCGTCGCTAGGTTTTTGTTTATCAACAAATATGGCTCCAGTGGTAGTTTATTTCGTCCAGAGAAGTGTATTTCTGCATTACAAGCCCAAAGTTTAATTTAAAAATGTCTAGACTGCGGTGAAAAGAATACAGTAGTAGAGATTTTGAATTATCAGATCCACGTGGCACTGATTCAAAGGATGAGGGTGATGTTTTTTTTTTGGTCCAGCAGCAAAACGTGCTAGAAGGGAAGCTGGTGATACTACTTCTCAGCTTTTTTGCTAGTACTAGATGTAATATCACAATAAGTAATGCTGGAGATTGTGTAATTTAAAAAATTAAATGTTGTAGAGTGCTTCAAATTTAAAAAAAAAAAAAAAAAGACACAATGGCCTGTTTTCCGGTAAATATTAATTGGCGCCCACTTGTTTTCATGAAAATGTTACCTATCCACTTGGTTTTTTTAGTTTACTGTAAATGCATAATTAGTGTATGTTTTCATGTAAATTTTGGAGGATACATGAAGAAAAGGTGTTTGTGTACACTGTGATTCATTTCGGAAATACTGGACTAACTAAAGTGGATTAACTTGATGGGTAAGTGAAAAAAAAACATTGTTCCAATCTTTTCATATTCCATTCTTTCTTCTCAGTTCTTAGCTCTTTTTTTCTGTTGCATTCTAATAACATACTAAAAATTTTATTAGAAAAACAAAATACATTTTTTATTCTTTAAATTAATGTATAATATATCACACTATAAATCAAGATTATGCCTTTGTCATTCTTTTAAATGTGACAACCATCCCATTCTACATTGTGAAATTTACCCCCCTTGGTATTTTGAGGGAAAAGCCCCCAGTATACAAAGAGTTAAAGAACAAATGCTTACAATGTTTTAAAGAAAAAAAAACTCTCTATTCATCTTTAAATACTTGTCATTAATGGTTAAGAGTCTCATGTCTGATAGTTGGACTTTATGAATGATGAACTAATCTGCATTTACCTTACTACAGTTATTAAAATTGGTGAAATCACATAATACATGGAAAAGTTACACTTTTTATTTTATACTAGGCACAAATCTGAAACAATCTTCTAAGTCGTGATGTCAAGATGGTCATGGTATTTGATGATGTCACAAAAGTTTATTGTTTGGTTGTCTCCAGTGCAGCTCTCCACACATAAAATGTTTTTTGGTTTTATTTAAATTATGAAACCTGTCTCACAAATAAGCACTCTCTGGATTTATACAAGTTATTAGTTGCATGCCTTTATATTGTGTACCTCAAAACACCCATACACGTCCCTGGACACAGATTAACAAAACAGCCACAGTTCAATACACTATGTAATATCTTACAACACAGCAACAAATTCTCTCCACTTCTCACAGTCTACAACCAGTTTTTGTATGATCCTACACTGTGTTTTATGATATCGAACCTTCTTTTTCTTCAAGTCCATCCATGGCAAACAGCACAGGAGTCCTCCGAGAGCATATGACTAATCCCTTCTATAATTATGCACACATTTTCTTGTTTGTCACTAATGGTCTTTTCAAAAATCTTAGGTGATTTCATACGTTATGCATATTTACATATAATTTAATACTGAAGGTTGCCTAGTAAAGAGAGTTAAACAGAGAAAACTTAAATATTTTGGACACATTAAATGTCATGATAATTTAGAGAAGACAGTCTTGGAAGGAAATATAATAGGAAAAAGAAAGAGAGGAAGACCAAAGTGAAGATGGCTACAAGACATCTTTGATAATCTTCAAATGGATGCATCAGCAGCATGGCATCTTGCTTACAATCCAGAGGCCTGCAGGAGAACTGTTAGGGAGGCAAAGTTCCACAAGGGACATGAAAATGACTAATATATTTACATATTATTCCAGTGTTGCGAGATTTACGGTTGTACATGATGTGCTTGATGCTGTTAACTGTCTAGGTTTTTAAACTTTATTTTCAGAAAACAGAAATCAATGGGGAAAGTTCAAGTGAAACAATATAAAATAAAATGAAAATAAAATTATTATCTACTTTTCTGCACTGTTTAAGATCCAAGTTATAAGCAAAAGCATTCATTTAGGCAGGACAAGATTGTAAAAATACATGCAGTGAACTATGACATAATTTTTTTTATTCTGTTTTAAAAACTACAAATATCTGGCAAAAGAGTGCCATCTGTGAGTGATTCTGTGCAAGTGAACTGTTAAATTCACTGATGTGATGACAGCCAAACTGTTAAACATGAGATATAAGCATAAAGGGGCCAGAATTTGAAACACGAATGGCAGACTGCTGGTCAAATACTGTCAGAATCAATCACCTGGCAGTTATCATTAAGCATCAAGATCTACAAGCTGTAATGCTATCTATTAATCATAAAAGGAAAATGAAATGTATTACTTACATGTTTGTCCATTATAGTCTTTTGTTCATCAGAACGATACTTTCTGATTAGCTCCATCACTGTGGGGAGATCAAATTTTCTGTCAAAATATGTAAGGCAATAAATGTGCTTCTACTGAAACACATGAACCTATTCTTGTCATGTATGCTCATCAGAATGCTCATCAGAAACATCAACTAAATGTGACATATTGCAAAAAGTATGTATGACTAAAATAAAAAAACCCAGGAACCGACAGTGAGAAGTATAGGTAAAAATATAAACTAAATGAGCACCTGAGTAGCACAGTGGCTGATGCACTCACTTCTCATCGCTGTCCTCAGAAGTCTGACCTCCATCTAAGCTGTCACAGACAGGCCCAGCTGTGGAAATGAGTACCTATTCTTTTCTTGCAGTCTGGGATGGACAGGCAACCAGCTGTGATACTGACCACATCACCCTCTTGTGTGTCAACAGGTTATAAAAAAAAAAAAATGGAAAACACTATGTCCCATAATTGCCTCAGTGGTATAGAAAAAAAACTTTTTTTTTCTTTGGATCTAAAGACAAAACTTGTAAATGGATTACTTACATGTGAAGTTTGGGAAGATATGTGAAGAACTCTCAATAGGTATGATGCAACGAGGACATCTGTTGTTTCTTTCCAAGCTCTTCTCTATACAGTCATGGCTGACAACACAGAAAAACAATGCTTATGTACACCATTCCACAGCTGAAGGACTAAGTGTCTGTCTAAGAACTCTGTCATGTGGAGATTATTATATGTGGAAACCTAAATTTTTAACACCACAAACAAAAACATTCAAATATTTGATTGTTCTAGTACATGATCAAATGGTCATCAAGGTCAATAATTTGACTGATTTGTCAGTGAAGTTAAACATCTGACTGACTGGTCAGTGAAGTTAAACATCTGACTGATTGGTTAGTGAAATCAAACATCTAACTGACTGGTCAGTGAAGTTAAACATCTAACTGATTTGTCAGTGAAGTTAAACATCTGACTGATTTGTCAGTGAAATTAAACATCTAGTTGATTGGTCAGTGAAGTTAAACATCTAGTTGATTGGTCAGTGAAGTTAAACATCTAGTTGATTGGTCAGTGAAGTTAAACATCTAACTGACTGGTCAGTGAAGTTAAACATTTGACTGATTAGTCAGTGAAGTTAAACATCTAGCTTACTGGTCAGTGAAGTTAAACATCTAACTGATTTGTCAGTGAAGTTAAACATCTGACTGATTAGTCAGTGAAGTCAAACATCTGACTGATTGATCAGTGAAGTTAAACATTTGACTGATTGATCTGTGGCAATACACATGTGATACTGGTCTGTGTGGTCAAACATCTAATTACTGGTCATGTCTACCTACCAGAAAGCATGTCCACATAAGGTCATATATCTGCTAAAAAAGAATGTCCACATTTGGTCATTTGCCTTCCAGGAAGAATGTCCACATTTGGTCAATTACCTACCAGAAAGAATGTCCAAATTTGGTCAATTACCTACCAGAAAGAATGTCCACATTTGGTCATGTAGGCTTCATCAATGATGTCAAAACAAATTGGGCTGCAAGAATAGATATCCTTTGTTAGCATTCTCTTTACATCAACTACCAGTCAACAGCTAACAATGGCAAATATTTGGTGACAATTATCACACAGATTAGCACAAGACAGGAGCACATTCATCAGCTCATATAAAACACAGACAAATTACAATTTAAACTAAGGGTATTCAGTTCACATTTGGCTTAAGGAGTAATGTTTCTATGCAGCAGTGGTCAGCTCCTTCATTTATTTTCTACCACATGTTAAAAACATGTTTCCACAACAATTTACAGTCTGCACCAGCTGCCAAAAATATATGCAAGCTCAAACTTACAAGGAGTGAAAAAGTAAAGACAATTTTGAAAATTATATGGTAACCACAACATATGGAGGCTGACACAATACAAGACATTCACAATGGCTGATAGGTATTTTGAACACCCACAGACAGCACAGCACTCTGCCCTTAGTCCAGTTGAAGCCATTAGTTAGATAAGCATGGACACAGTTGCAGCACTGCACCGCTGTGGAACAATACGCCGTGGTGACTTGAGGCAGAGGAGGTGAAGCCTGCCATAGAATGTTGGCTCAGTACAGAACTGAAGAGATGAAAAGTTTATGAACAGACAGAAAGGTTTAAGTGGGAAGAACAAGAGTAACCAATGAAGTTTGATCTGGTCACCCATCAACAGGCACACAAGTCACCATCAGCAACAGGCACACAAGTCCACAACAGGTACACAAGTCCACATCAACAGCAGACAAACAAGTCCACATCAACAACAGGCACACAAGTCCACATCAACAACAGGCACACAAGTCCACATCAACAGCAGGCACACAAGTCCACATCAACAACAGGCACACAAGTCCACATCAACAACAGGCACACAAGTCCACATCAACAACAGGCACACAAGTCCACATCAACAACAAGCACACAAGTCCACATCAACAACAGGCACACAAGTCCACATCAACAACAAGCACACAAGTCCACAACAGGCACACAAGTCCACATCAACAGCAGACAAACAAGTCCACATCAACAACTGGCACACAATTCCACATCAACAACAGACACACAAGTCCACATCAACAAAGGACAAACAAGTCAACATCAACAACAAGCACACAAGTCCACAACAGGCACACAAGTCCACATCAACAATGGACAGCTCCTTCATTTATTTTCTACCACATGTTAAAAACATGTTTCCACAACAATTTACAGTCTGCACCAGCTGCCAAAAATATATGCAAGCTCAAACTTACAAGGAGTGAAAAAGTAAAGACAATTTTGAAAATTATATGGTAACCACAACATATGGAGGCTGACACAATACAAGACATTCACAATGGCTGATAGGTATTTTGAACACCCACAGACAGCACAGCACTCTGCCCTTAGTCCAGTTGAAGCCATTAGTTAGATAAGCATGGACACAGTTGCAGCACTGCACCGCTGTGGAACAATACGCCGTGGTGACTTGAGGCAGAGGAGGTGAAGCCTGCCATAGAATGTTGGCTCAGTACAGAACTGAAGAGATGAAAAGTTTATGAACAGACAGAAAGGTTTAAGTGGGAAGAACAAGAGTAACCAATGAAGTTTGATCTTGTCACCCATCAATAGGCACACAAGTCACCATCAGCAACAGGCACACAAGTCCACAACAGGTACACAAGTCCACATCAACAGCAGACAAACAAGTCCACATCAACAACAGGCACACAAGTCCACATCACAACAAGCACACAAGTCCACATCAACAGCAGGCACACAAGTCCACATCAACAACAGGCACACAAGTCCACATCAACAACAGGCACACAAGTCCACAACAGGTACACAAGTCCACAACAGGCACACAAGTCCACATCACAACAAGCACACAAGTCCACATCAACAACAGGCACACAAGTCCACATCAACAACAAGCACACAAGTCCACAACAGGCACACAAGTCCACATCAACAGCAGACAAACAAGTCCACATCAACAACTGGCACACAATTCCACATCAACAACAGACACACAAGTCCACATCAACAATGGACAAACAAGTCAACATCAACAACAAGCACACAAGTCCACAACAGGCACACAAGTCCACATCAACAATGGACAAACAAGTCCACATCAACAACAGGCATACAAGTCCACATCAACAACAGGCACACAAGTCCACATCAACAACAGGCACACAAGTCCACAACAGGCACACAAGTCCACATCAACAGCAGACAAACAAGTCCACATCAACAACAGGCACACAAGTCCACATCAACAATACAACAGCTGCGGTCTGAACATCTTCCTCATCTCCTTTACAGTTCAGACCTAGAGTCATGTACTGTTATGTCTTTGGTCCATTTAAAGAAAGCTCTACATGGTCACAGGTTCACCTTTGATGATGAGGTCAAGGAGCAGCACAGACCTGATTCAGGAGCAGCCAAAACCTGCTTCTCCAAAGAAATGAAGAAGGTAGTAAAAGATACAAGAAATGCATCGACCCACAGAGGGATCATGTGGTGAAGTGATATACGTAACTGTAGTGCTCATCTGCTCATAGTTACTGGTTTTAAAGAGTAGGCTGTCTTTACTTCTGGATTGTCCCTTGTATATAAGTTATGTACATAATCAGCAGTATAAGTGCATTGTCAATGTTAACTCTTGCAACATCCAGGAGACTGCATGCTCCAATGACTCAGAGAACTATACTTATATCACAGTAGGGTCACCCATGCTGGAAAGGTCAAAGAACAGGGGTCAGATGAAGCAAGACAGGGAAGAACTCAAATAAATGTGCATAAACAGATGACTCAAAACCCTCCAATGCCTTGTGGGCAGTGTCTGGAAGATAAGAACATGGATATTAGAACTCCTTAACTTCCTCCTCTGAAGACAGAATGTGCCAGCCTGTTTGGTGAAGGTGCCCTAAAACAGACATGGTCAAGTGCACAGTGAACCAGTGAAGAATATACTTGGCTTCCATACACAAAATGGAGCTGCTCCTAGAGGCAGTCACCAGAGCTGTAGCTCCAGGTTCTGAGACTCACTACAGAATTCAAGACAAAAATTAAGAGTGGGAGGTCAAGAGAAAAATAATGCAGCAGGCTGACCAAGTGGCACCAGACAAGAGAAGCAGCCAAACTGACTGGAAACAACAACAAAAAAGACTATAAAATGGAGAACTGTAATCACCAATACCTGATAAACCAAAAGAAAATTCAGTTATTTAAAACAACAAATAGGAAATACTATCTATGTGCTGTACTTGTATTTAAACTGCCACATAATACTTTTCCTCTTTTCATTATGTTTCAATAAAATAACTTATCCTAAGACTTGATACAAAAATATTCAACTGTTACCAGATAAAATCACTGTTGACATTTTTGTACGATCCCTCCTGGCCATCTAACACTGCCGAGGCAGGTCTTTTCTTGACCCTTCGAATAGGCACTGGCTGTGGGGTTCGAGACATCATAATCATGTAGCATCTGAGGATGCTTTAATGTCTGCTTTAATGTCTGTCAATTAAGACATCAATAAAAGAGATTGATTGTATAATGTATAAATCAATCAGTGAGAAATTGATGTAATGGTGATTGCAGTAAAACTGGTACAACGAAGCAAAGGTGAGTGAATGTATAAGATGCAATCACATGAGTTGTATGTCTCTGGTAATTAGAATTATTTGTTTGTTTTTGTTTCATCTTTTCTATTGTTAATGGAGAAAGCATTCTGTGGAAATGTTAGCTGCATTTATATCATTCATACCTCTGTATGAATTAGTCTGTAATTTATTTTCATCTCAGAAAGAAAAGATGTTATCTAGTATTTTATATATAATAAAATCATACATAAATATAGTTAGGATCATATGGATTCTTCAATATCACTGAAAACATCAACAACCTCAGCAGTTTGCTCTGTCTGTCACAGCTGCTCACAATGTCTGTCATAGCAGCTCACTCTGTCTATCTGTCAGAGCAGCATACTGTCTGTCACAGCTGCTCACACTGTCTGTCACAGCTGCTCACACTGTCTGTCACAGCAGCTCACTCTATCTGTCTGTCACAGCTGCTCAAACTGTCTGTCTAGCTGCTCACACTATCTGCCATAGCAACTCACACTGTCTGTCATAACAGCTCACTGTCTGTCATAGTAGCTCACTCCGTTTGTCTTTTGTATGATCCCTCCTGGCCATCTAGCAGCCACACAATAGCCTGATGTTTCAAGCTGGCAGTTTCAAGGAAATATAATAGGTAGTTAACTCCATCACAGAGAATGAGCACAATTAAACAGATCCTCAAAAAAAAATAATCCCTAACTGCCTCTGGGGAAACATCTGAGAGGTGATTCTTCTTCTTCTTCTATCTACCTGGAACTGCCAGCTGGTGTTCTTTGCAGCCAGTGTGGTGAGGATGTTGAGGCACAGCATCGTGCTGGATTGGGAGCAGGTTACAGTGGCTTCAGCCCCTGAGTGCAGCTAAGAAGCAGAGGATGTGCTGACTTCACTGCCATGGGGACTATGGTAATCTCTGCCCCATCAGCCAGGCTAGGCCTGTTACTGGTACCAAGCTAGGCCTGTTACTCATAGCAAGAGAGGTAGGATAGGGTCTTGGTCAGCTACGGTTCACCAGCCCTCATGTCAGCCTGTCAGCTATGGGTTGCCGACTGGCAAACTGGACAATGTCTTCACTCCCGAGAGATCAGTAACTCATACACTCTGTTCTTGCAGAATACTGCTAGCAAAACACATCCTCCCTCCAGAGATGCCAGCTGCACAACCTACTCAGGAAAAGGACCTAGTCAGGCCTCAGATCCCTTCAGGCTGACAGTGTGGCAATGCTGAAAACCAGAGATGAAGTAACACACCTGAAAGAAGTCTTAGTGAATGACAAGGAGGAAGAAAGAAGATGGTCAAACTGAATACATCTCATCACAGAGAAAGACTGCTTTAGTGAGTGTAGTGTTTTGAGTGCCACTGATAGCATGCACCCATCATCTGTTCAGCTGCCTCTCTCATTTCCATGGAACAACAAAAGTCAAATAAGACAAATATATAATGTCACAAAATGGTTTCCCTCACTGTTTGATTAATCAAGATATATACAATTTTCTTACCCCTCCATGATGACGTTATATATACTAGACAATAATTATGTACAGAACAATGAAAACTTGGTGGAAAGATTGGTAGATGTTAATAATAAAAGTTTGACTTTCTTCTAATTGCTGCCCAATGATGATGATGATGATGTTAACAATGAAAGCTGAGTTTTATAGTTCTGATGACAATGAAGACTGATAGCAATGAAAACTGACTTGCTATTTTCCCTTCAACTTTTCTCTCAACTATAGTTTTCGTTGTAATATTTTACCTCTTGGAATGACCAATAGCAACAAAACAATAAAATATTCCCATCGTAGATATTTTAGAAATTAGCATATTGCAGACACATGCAAACGCAACACAAAATTCTCTGGGTACACCTGACAGCCTTGATTATTGCTAAGGCACAAAGGTAATCCATTTCATTCAGATCAAACGCCAGTCTGGCTCTGGAGTCTGTAATCTTACGCAATTGCTTGCAGGAAGATTGGATTGGCGATTTTTATTCACTGAATGTAGAGATTGCTGATTATAGCAAGGAGTTGCAATAGCAGATATGTTCTATAATAGATTTTAGAAGGAATATATCTCTTGCAATTAACATCCGTTTATCAATCAAGGCTGAGGTTAAGGGAAAAAAATTGTCTTTAAAATAAAAAAGTAAAGCCTTTCTACCTTCTTGCCAACGTCTGGTCGCTGACCGCAGATAGAAAGTGAAACGAACAGGAAGTTATAGTTTTTAGACTGGGGAGAGCACCTCAGTTGTTGCGGGTTGCCAATTTTAGCGGGAAATCACTCAGGATGTTCTCGACTTCTGCGTGTTGAAAATATGAGAAACCGCGAGTTTTGCGAGTGATCTTCTTCCTCTTCTCTTTCTTCAGCTTTCTGAACCATTAAAGTTCATTGCTGCAGATAAAGTTCGCCTCCATTCCTCTCTATTCATAATCTTCTCCTATTTAAACAGTTGAAGTATACCACCGCAACTATAGTCATCTTATATCCTTCCCGTGCCGTTAAACGTCACATAGGGCTCGCAAGGTAGTTCGCCAATTTTTCCTGTCTTCGGCTAGTCTTTCAACCTCATCAGGGGATTTTATGCCTTTTAATTTGGCCTCTCTTAACAATGCCCTCTTCAGAGTTTCACGCGGTATGCCTCTTTTTCTTTGGCCTGTTGTGTTCCATTTTATAGCTTGTTTTGGGATTATCTGACTGTTTCTTCTTATCACGTGACCAACATATGCCCATCTTCTTTTCCTGATCACCCATGAGATTGGTTGTTGTTCAGTCACCTGTCTTATCTCTGCATTGTTCTTGAATTCGTTCCACTTGATACCGAGTATTTTCCTTAGGCATTTGTTTTCAAAAGAGTCTAATTTGTTGTCTACTTCTTTAGTTGTTTTCCAGCTTTCACATGCATAAATGAGGGTGGATATTACATTTGAATTGAATAGTCTTAACTTGATTTTTGTGCTTATAACTTTTGAATTCCATATGTTCTCAAGATTCTTGCAGATCGATGCTGCTTTTGCAATTCTAGTTCTAACTTCCTTTCTAGTGTCACCATCCTGGTCTATGTAGCTGCCAAGGTATGCATATTGATTGACTTCTTCAATATCTGTCCCTTCTATGTGAATTTTTCGATTTTAATTCATGAGAATTTTCATTATTTTTGTTTTGTCCTTGTTAATTAAACAACTATAGTCATACCACTAGCAAAAAAAGGGGGGGGGGTAACCTAAAATTATGCACAAACTACAGAACCGTTCCCCTGATTAGTCATGCCAGTAAAATTCTATTAAAAATCATAATAGGCAGACCTCGGAAGAAAATAGAAGAAGATGTCAGTATGGTCCAAGCTGGTTTTAGACAATGAAAAGGAACAAGCGATCATATACTGTAAAAAAAAAAAAAACCGAATAACTTCTGATGACCCAGTGTTAGCCATAAATTTGATATTCTATAGCTTTTTAAATTGAATTAATAAAATTTTCAAATTGCACACAATAATACCTAAGGGTTTAAACACTCACGTGACAGTTTCTTGCATCTGTGCCACGAGAATTTGTTAGTCACGGGGGTTCTCAAATTAGTATGGTGTGAGGCATCCGCATGCATCGATCAGCGACTGGTATCTCCTGGGCATAGATGCGATCAGATGTCTAATGTGCACCTGTGGGATGGCTGCCCACTCTTCCTACCACAGATCACGACGATTGACTGGAGAAACGTTTTGGCGACAAACACGTCTTTGCAGCTCATCTCATAGGTGCTCGATCAGATTCATGTCTGGAGACAGGGAAGGGTGAGAATGTTGTTTGCAGTCAGGAAATGTGTGGTGAACTGTGCAGAATGGGGTCTGGCGTTGTTCTGTTGAAACACAGGCCTTAGCTTGTGGGCCCAACAACAGAGCAAATCTGATTTTATGGTAACAGCCATCAAACGATGTCGCGCAGATGACATATGCCGCCTAGAGCTTGAGAACAGCTACATTCAGGATTATGGGATGCTGGTTAAACTCGCTATTCAGCTACACCTAACATTCTCCTCTTCAACAATTATAATCCGTTTCCACTATGCTCCACTCCCTTCTCACTTGTTACACATAGTTCATAACCTACTCACAGTATCACATTACAACCCCTGTACCCTAACTATAATCATCTATTTCACCTTCTACCGCTAGGTTAACATTGTACCACTCTCTCTCCCATCCACGTTTCCCCACCCACCACCCCCAGTTAAGACCCACCGACCACACATCACAGGTCTCCATTTAAACAGTCTCTATTGCCTACCATGCTCATTTCTGACACACAGCGTCGGACAAGCCACATCTTACATTTACAGCTAAGTGCTCTATTCATTATTAATGTATCTTTATTTATTTATTTATTTAATAGCATTCATGTGAATCTATACTTTATCTCCTCTCTCTATTTCTTCGTCCTGTATGTTTTTGTAAGATTAAGGCTCATGCTGAAACGTCACAACTGTGTACTCATTAATTAATAAAGCTGCTCCTACTTTTTTCCCTAGTTTATACATTTTGGTATCACAGCTTTACTGTAGTGCTTCGTGTATAGTTGTATATTTACACACTAATTATTGTGTAATACTTTTAAGGCTTAACTTCAGAGTGGATTGCTGCTACTAACCTAGCAGTATTGCAAGAAGTATAAGCTTTCAGATAAATAAGCGTCCTTATACGAGAAGGGATTTCGTGTACGTGTGACATAGAAGCTAGCACAAGCTCTGTGACAGATTAGACGGACAAATATGGCTATTACTAGATTTACCATAATAGATGAAGGTCAAATACGGACAAAACAAGGTTAAATGCAACCAATATAGCGTTACATTAAATGATGTAGCGAGGCATCCCAACTCTGAGTAGCAAAGTAGAAGGAAACGTGCAGGCGAAAGCTGTAATATCACCGCTAACATATGAACCAGGACACATTTTCAGAGCTTTTAAAATATAATTACTGAACTAGCACATTTGCTGCATATGAAATAAAAGTTCAAACACTTTCCTCTAGTTCCCTATCCTCCGCTCTACCTCCACTCTTCTGGAACTTTTGGTGCGACTGTACTTTGTGCCTCATCCGCACTTTCTTGTCGTCGTCTCCCCCCCCCCCCCCACCCCCCTTTTCCCGCTTCTGCTTAATAAACAAAGTAGGAAGAAGGCTGACATATTTGTCATGTTTTAACTGAAAATATTTTTTTATTTACATACTTTATTCATATTTTTTTCATATGTTTCTGAAGAATGACTTTTCCTTTTAAAAAAAAAGCGTTACCAGTTCATTAAATTCCGAGAAGTTCATGTCCTAGTAGTGTTTAGTGTTTACAGTTAAAAGTCTGTTTCGATCATGTCCTGGAAACATAACAGCTGGGAGTAAATCAGCACGAACTTGATCAGTGAACCCAGATGTTTTGAATCGTCCATACACAATATTTTGAAACTTTTCCCATGCACCAAAATCTCCAGCAGAAGTCGCCATTCGTTTGATATTTTCTGCTGTTCCTGCTGCATTTTAACTGAGCTGCAAGTTAAAACGAACAGACCATACATTTTGTTCACACAGCCTGTACGGACACGGACATAATCTTTAAAATCCGGACTGTCCGCACCAAATACAAACGTCCGCTAACCCTGTTATTACCGAGATTGCATCTTCGTCCGTTTCTTTCTTGGTTCTGAATTTTCTTCATAGGGACCGGTAATTCTAAAATGTTAGAAAACAAAAATGAACTAGCTTGACATCAGAGCAAAAAGATTATGACAGCCACAGACAGGGTAGTTGCTTATGTTTGCGTCAATCACTGACATGTTTTATTTTATTTTCAACTGTTTGTTCTTTCATATGTACATTCTTATGTGCCTGTCTACATCATCTGGGCAGAAGGGGCAGTTGGCGTAAAGAACCACAGAATTGTGCAGAAGCCAGGAACTTCGTCCTATTCTCGTGGAACTGGAGCTGAGAATTTTGAGTTTTTCGCAGTTACAGCCTTGCTGAATTAGGGCATAAGTATGTGGAAATGACGTACAAGCCGGTGGCCTGTATGAAGCCTTGGAGTGATCCAAGCTGCAGGTTTCAAAAAAATCCACCACCATGAGATATCCCGTCAAGCCCTGCCCTTGTTAGAGGACCAGCCTGTATAGACTTAGCAGAAAATGCCGTACTTGTAAAAGCGACTACTACTACTACTACTACTACTACTACTACTACTACTACTACTACTACTATTCGTATTTTACTGTATGCCAACAGCTACTGTGAGATGGTATAGTGTCTTGGTCAGCCCTGATAAATGTGCCACACTTTGGAACTCTAGAATGTTCAGATTTCACAGTGTTAATAATGTTAGAACTGTTATTTCGTTTCTACTTTCCCTGCTCTGGCTTGACAAATGACCCTGATAAATAAATAGCTTATTTCGTTTCGCACACAAAAAAGAATCTGTTGGTTCCGAAATTTTAATATAATTAAAAATAGGCTCAGTTTTACTGCACCAATGATAGGAGAGCTTAGTGGGATAGGTTTTGTGTCTTTGTTTTCTTTTGACTTCTGGCAACATTAATTAAAGGCCAGTTTGGTCAGCATCATTCTTCTATAGTAGTATCACAGAAAGATACTCCACAACACTAACTACATACACCAATCACATCACCAGACTTGGCCTAAGGGAGTGGATCTGATACGGAAGCTATAGAGAGCAGTGGTCTTTGACCAAGATGAAGATATAGCCAGTGGCGGACTGTCCTTTAGGCTGAACAGGCCTAAGCCTAGGGGCTCGGAAAAACAAGTAGACCCAGCATCAAGGAAGAAGAAGAAGAAAAACTTCAGATATGGACGACTGTCTTATGGATTTTATATCAGGATATGGACGTTACAGACTGGAAAAAAGGGAGAGTGGGTGTAATGGACCTTTACTAATTTTATCTTGGGGGCCTGAATTGTAGCTAAGATGCCACTGTATATGGCTTGATATAAAATACAGAAGAAGAAGCAAATCGGCATATTTAATAAATTAGTCTATACTTTTAAAAACTGCTAAATGTGTACATATTAGTATTCATTCTTACACACACACACACACACATATATATATATGTGTGTGTGTGTGTGTACACTTTTCCCATAGACTATAGGAAGACAAAACAACTTATAGAAGCCAGGATATTTCGCTTTAGTTGAAGCCTGATGTTTCTTTTTTATCTCCTTTTTTTCTGTCATCCCCGAAAAAGATTTTTAGCTGAAATATTCGTTGTGTATATTGCCTATATTTGATTCTTTATCACTGGTTTTGTGTTAGTCTTCCTCCCTTGTATAAAACTAGGATATTCCTACATACTGATGGTATGTACACTACTATGCAACTCGGTTTTATTTTGTGAGATAAAAGCAACAACAAACAAAAAAAAGCAGGTGAACTTGTTGAAAGTTTTTATATCAAACTGCTGCCAAAACTTGTATTTAACAACTGATAGTAAATTTAGAAATTCAATATTGTCTTAATTTGCTTTTGAAGCCTGATACTAAACATATAGTAGTTAATACTTTACATTCCAATATTTCACAAAAGCAAACATTTGAAAATTAAGTACTCGAATTGTTTTATTTCGAAATTCGAACAAAAATCTTAAATTCGTACTAAAACTATTGGTTGGGAATCACTGATTTTTGCTTTATTATAACTAAACTCATGTTGTAGTGGTAGTAGTAGTAGTAGTAGTAGTAGTAGTAGTAGTTTTAGTAGTAGTAATAGTAGTAGTAGTAGTAGTAACAGTGGTTGTAGTGGTGGTAGTAGTAGTGATTGTAGTGGTAGTAGTAGAAAAAGCAGCAGCAGTAGTAGTAGTACAGGTATTAATAGTAATGGCAGCTGCACTAGTAATAGTAGCAATAGCAGTTCAAGTTTTTAATTGTAGCAGAGCAGCAGCAATTGTAGAAGTAGTAGTAGTAGAGGTAGTAGTAGTAGTAGTAGTAGTAGTAGTAGTAGTAGTAGTAGTAGTAGTAGTGGTGGTAGTAGTAGTAGTAGTAGTAGTAGTAGTAGTAATTGTAATAGTTGTAGTGATAATAGCAGTAGCGTCAGCAGTTGTAGTTTTTTAATTGTAGCAGAAGCTGAATTAGTAGAGGTGGCAGCAACAGTGTTAATAGTAACAGTAGGAGGAGCAGCAGTCTACTACTGTAAAGCATTCGATAAAGTGAGACACACATAGAAATTATAAGAATGTTGGAAGACATCAGCATGAATGGAAAAGATCTGAAACTCATCAAAAACATTTACTGGCAACAATCAGCAGCAATGAAAACTGAGAACCAAATAGAAGCATTCCAAGACATAACATTGGGAGTGAGACAAGGATGTCTTCTATCTCCGACCTCCCTCTTCTCCTTGTAGAACGAAAACATAATTAGAAATGTAGAGAGCTTGCTAGCAATATTAATTGGCGGGTACAACCTTAACAACTTAAGATATGCAGACGACACAGTTCTGATTGCTAAAAGTGAAGGGGAGCTACAGGCTCTCCTGGATGTGGTGGTTCGTGAAAGTAAAAGTAAAGATCTCAGCCTGAATAAAAAATAGGACTGAAGTGATGGTCATCTCAAAGAAAAGAATACCACCAAAATGTAGTATTACCATCGATGATTCAAAACTGAAACAAATTGATGGATTCAAGTACTTAGAAACAATTATAACAGCTGATGGGAAATGTCACAACGCAATAAAAAGCAGACGAGCTCAGGCCAAATCAGGATTCCAGAAAATGAGAAACATCTTGTGCAACAGATCCATATCAATGGAAACAAGATTCCGAGTACTTAAATGTTACATCAAGCCAATTTTGTTTTATAGATGTGAAGCATGGTCCTTGAATAACCAAACCCAGTTTTGTAGGATTAGACCTCGAAAAAAACATAGACAAAGCACTTTAGTGAGACGTGAGAGAAAGAAAAATCACAAGAGTACTATTATCTGGGATTCGAACACGGACTCTGGTAGGACAAGCAGGTGTCTAGCCACGAGAGAACAGCCTACTATCGACTTAGCCAACTAGCATCCCCCCAAAAAGGTGTTTTATTGACGAGAGATCGAGACATCCGGAAAGAAACGAGGTTGTGACACAGAAATTCCGTAGCTTAGATTCAGTCTCTCTAGCAGGTACCAACTTTTTTTTAGACAAACATACACAGTCTCCTGCCATGTCTGGTGCAAACTTGAACAACAATAACAAACGAACGAATACTTATTACATGAAGTTAGTTTCAGGTATAGATTTAAGTTTCCTATTTATAAAAAACTGTTCCATGAGTAAGAGAGTACAGCGAGAAATGGAGGCCATGGAAATATCGTTCATAAGAAGAGTGTTGAAGATACCTTGGACAGCTAAGAAAACCAACGAAGAAGTTTTAAGAGAGGCTGGAGTTAAAAGGCCAATTACAGCAAAGATCAGATGTAGACAAGTGAGATTTGTAGGACATTTTCTGAGAAGAGGAAAATTAGAACACAGTATGGCAACTGGAAAAATTGAGGGAAGAAGAGACAGAGGAAGACAGAGAGAGGGGTTACTGGATGGGGTGTCAGTGTGGCTAGGTAGAAAGTCACCGGCGGATCTCATAAACAAGTCTAAAGACAGGGAATTGTGGAGAGAAATGATCGCCTACGCCACGCGGCACGGCACTTGAGTGATTGGCCACCATGGGAACTATGGCGATCCCTGCCCCGTTATCCAGGCTATGTGTGTTACTGGGGGAGAGGTGGGACAGGGTCTTGGTCAGCCATAGGTCGTTTACCCTGACGCTGGCATATCAGCTATGGGTCGCTGATTACCTTACAGGCGTCTTCACCCCCATCGATGTCGAAATATACATATATAATTTTTTCCCTTAAGATATAATATAAGGATGTCTAAAAGTTGAAAGGTCACTGTATACCACTCACTGCAAATGCAAAAACAGCAACCCGGAAGTTCCTCTGCGCCCTCCGTAGATATAGAAAAGTTTCGCCAGGAAGTCCTTGCCGCTCACAACAAGAAGAGGGCGTTGCATCAAGCGCCACCTGTCAAACTCAGGTGAGTGTGTCAAGAGCTTAAGACAAGCATTGATTTCCTTGTTAGAGAGAGAGAGAGTGAGAGACAGAGACAGAGAGCCAGAGAGAGAGAGAGAGCAGTTACAAATTAGGCATACATGAATACAAGATCCGACAATTAAGTAATGAGACTAATTTCATTTTAAAAAATAATGTAAACAATAACTGAAGACATAACCTGTATTTTATTCAAAGTAAGCCCCTTGTGCATTGATACAACGAGTGGCACGATCTAACAAACACTGGAATGACCTTTGTAGTTCTTCTGTTGGTATGGCCCTTAAACTCGAAGTTACGGTCCTTTGGATGTCATTAGTATCGGCAAAGAAGCGTCCTTTCAATGATAACTTTAATTTTGGGAATAGAAAATAATCGCAGGGAGACAAATCTGTGGAATAGGGTGAATGGTTGAGAACACACACTTGTTTTTGGGCCAAACATTCCTGTACAACTACCGCCTGGTGACCCGGTGCATTATCATGAAGAGAGAAAAAAACTACCAAGTGTTGAATACTCGGGTCGGACTCGGAGAATCCTTTTCAACAGGCGTTTCAAAATACTTAAATAAACTTTGGCAGTGACAGTCTGTCCTTCTGGAATAATTTCTTTGTGAACAACTCCTTTACTGTCGTAGAAGCACACCAACATTGTCTTCACTTTCGACTTTTGAAGACGAATGTTTTGCCTTTTGGTGATTATGATGACTTCCACTGATCACTTTGGCGTTTAGTTGTGGGATCATAGCGGAAAACCCATGTTGCATCCTCTGAAACAATCAAATTTAAGAAATGTTTATTTCTGCAACACGTTTCGGTGATGTCTTTTGCGTACTCAACACACCGATGTTTTTGGTCATAAGACAACGCATGTTGTACTTACCGGCAAGCAACTTTTTTCTTGCCCAAATCTTCCACTACAATTTTACGAATGATCTCTCAATTAACACCAAATTCATCTGTCATCATTCTTACAGTCATACAATGATCTTCTTGTATCCGTCTCGTTTTGGCAGTGAGTTCCTCATTAGGAACAGAAATTGGGCGTCCATGTCCAGTTGCATTTGTAATCGTTTCCACACCACTTTTGAATCATGAATGCCACCTGAATATCTATGCACGATATAAACAATTATCTCCATAAACCTTTCGCGTCAATTCAACTGTCTCAATGGCACTTTTTCCGAGTTTTAAACAGAATTTAATGTTAGCTTTTTTGCTCCATGCTGATTACGAGACAATCGACCTCTAACTAGGTCAACAAATTGGCGGCTTGTTTGTCGTCTGCTTATCGGATGGCGATAAAAATTTGCCAAGTCATAGATGAAGGTTGCCTCTTTGGATTCCATTCTTTGCTTCATAGATGGCATTTTTGTCTTGGCCATAATAAAATCAGCCTCATTACATAACTGTCCGACCTTGTATAAGTATATCTCTCTCTCTCTCTCTGAACTTTAAGTGCCCAGGGCACATGAGGCTTCCGCAAGGGTTTTCCACAAATGCCTGAACTTCGCCTTTTTTCTGATCTTGCCCAGGTGAGCCCTTTATTGCTCAGCATCCTTTCTGTTGTTCTTCTCCATGTCTCTTTTGGTCTACCCTTACTTCTGTTCCCCTGTGGTGTCCATCTTAGTGCTATTTTTGGTAGTGAGTTGTCAGTCATTCGGAGCACATGTTCCAACCATCGCCAGCGTCTTTCCTCAATAATTGTTGTCGGTGGTTTCATCTGCATTTCTGCTAATAAGATGTTATTTCTTATGGTGTGTATAAGTATATAAAACTATGTATATAACTATACACGAAACCACTGCAGTAAAGCTGTGATAACAAAATGTATAAACTATGGAAAAAGTAGGAACCATTTCATAAAGCCGTTCTTACTTTTTTCCCAGTTTACACATTTTACAAATTAGCCATTACGTCAGCGGTTCCTGACCTTTTTTGAGCGCGACCCTAAATCTGCTACGATACATAACCCACGAACCGTTAAAAAGTTTTTTTTTAAAACTACTGAAATTCAACAAAATTCATTTCGATGAACAGTGGTGGATGTTGTTATTTCAGTATCCATATTTTAAAACATAAAGTAGAACGATTTCTCTCAGATCTTGTCATTTATTTTTTATAATTTTTTTACATCTTCTCGTGACCTCAGACTTCCCGCAACCATAAGTTGGTCGCTATCTTGGATTGGGAACCAGATTTAATCCAAGCGGCCAGGCAGAGTAAGAAGTTAGGCATCAAGGCAGGGTGGCGAGCTAGGCATCAAGGCATGGTAGGGAGCTAGGCACCAAGGAAGGGTAAGGAGCTAGGCATCAAGGCAAGGTAGGGAGGTAGGCGTCAAGGTAGACTAAGGAGCTAAGCGTCATGGTAGAATAAAGAGCTAGGCGCCAAGGTAGAGTAAGGAGGTAGGCGTCAAGGTAGAGTAATGAACTATGTGTCCAATTAGAGAAGGGAGCTATGTGTCAGGTAGAGTAAGGAGCTAGACGTCAAAGTAGATTAAGGAGCTATACGTCAAAGTAGGGTAAAGAGCTAGATCTCAAGATAGAGTAAGGAGGTGGGCATCAAGGTAGGGTAAATAACTAGACATCAAGGTAGAGTAAGGAGCTAGGCGTCATGGTAGAGTAAAGAGCTAGGCGTCAAGGTAGGGTAGAAGAGCTAGGCGTCAAGGTAGGGTAATGATAAGTCAAGGGTAAAAATACTTTGCAAATACATATTGTTGTTTTATGAGTATTATATCGGGAGATGAGCGGTTGGAAGTGGTCTGCGGGGACCCCTATAAAGTTTAGCCTAGGGGTCTAGATGGTGATTAATCCGTCACTGACGGAAAGTATATTCTCCAGTTTGGAAGGAAAAGTATTTGCTTGGGTTTATTTTGAGAGCAAAGACAAATGTGACTGGGTAACTTCTAAGTAAATTAAAGAATCGTCTTCAAGCGTCTAATAGAAATTATGTTATTAATCTGTATATTTTCCTTGACCTGTCCACAAACTACAGCAGTGATTGATGTTATTAATCCTTATATCTTCCTTGACCTGTCCACAAACTACAGCAGTGATTGATGCTATTAATCCTTATATCTTCCTTGACCTGTCCACAAACTACAGCAGTGATTGATGTTATTAATCCTTATATCTTCCTTGACCTGTCCACAAACTACAGCAGTGACTGTCACCTTCTCCGACTCGCAGAAAGGAGCACCGAACAACGAGCAACAATGTACAAAACAGAGTCAAATTTGGCTTCTTTTCGACTTTCAGTCAAACTCCTGCAGAATACCTGTCGACCCTTCACGAAAAGTTGGCCCCCAGTGTTGTCTGTGTCATACTTGAATATTTTCCTTTCACTTTATCTCCTGAAAGTGCTAGGTACCAGTTTTTACTGTAGGGTTGCACCGGGCCTGGCTCCAAATACCTACTATCGCCAGTGCAATTAATTACACACTTCACAGACACTGGGAGCTGGCATGAGTGTTTTAGAGGTGACAAAAACTTCAGTTCAAACCATATCTACATCACCACAGTTCAGCAGAGGAGTTTCTACAGCAATATCAACAATGTAGTAATTAATGTGCCGTATCTGTGGCGGTAATAATATGGTGATGCTTATAACAACTGTAGGGATCGACCTAATCTTATCAGATAAGTTTGTTCTTTCTTGTAACTGAAGTTACAAACTTAACCAGTGTAAACAACTTTATATCGTCTCGATGCTCCTATTTTAAAATCATCACAGCATCGGCTGCAAATAACATACAAGCTCTGTCTCGGCCATGTCACACCACTTTCATCACTATAGCAACCATCCTTACAAGATGGCGAAACGTTTTCAGACTGGATATAGGCCAAACGAGTTGGGTGACAACAGCAGCAGCAGAAATAAGAAGAAGAAGAAGAGGTGATCATTACCCGCTACATTTCGACCTTCGCCAGTCTGTTATCATCTCTCTCCGTTCTGTTACAGCACGGAGCTGAGCAAGTTAGCCCAGAGCTGGGCCGACTATCTGGCCAAAGAGGGCAAGTTTGAGCACAGCCCGAAGGAGAAAAGACAAGGGACTGGGGAAAACATCGGAGCTAACAGCAAGCTCGTCAGTGGTAGGGACGCTGTAGTCTGTTTTCTCTTACTATACTGTAGCTCTCCTCATCAGCAGTAACATGCTATACTTGTGTTCCTACATCTTGTGGTAACATGCTGTAGCTGTGTTACTACACGACATGTCGTCAGCAATGACAATTGTTGGACAGTTCTGTGTCCCTACATCTTGTGGTGACATGATGTAGGTGTGTTACAACACGACATACTACCAGCAATAAAACAGTTGTTGGACAATTCTGTGGCCCTACATCTTGTCGTGACACTCCATAGTTGTGACTACATGGTGCCAGAATAAAACAATTGTCAGACAACTAAAAAAAAAACTGTATAAGTATTAATTAAAGCACTTTCATAAGTGATCAGGCCTGACAATAATTTACCGTTACCTATGCCCCACCTAAACATCAGCCAAACTGGGACTATATAGTAACAGACACAAAACAAAGATAATGAAAAATAATAGCGCAAGCAATAGCCTCATGGTAATTGAGGGAGTGCCAATTGAGGAAGTAGAGTATTTCACATATTTAGGCTGCATAGTGGATAAATATGGGGGAACGGGAAAGGATGTTAAAGCTAGAATAACCAAGGCCAGGACAGCATTTATCCAACTTGACAAAATATGGTCATCTAAGAACATCAAAACAAGAACCAAACTTAGGCTTTTCAATACAAACGTAAAGACTGTCCTGCTATATGGTTCAGAGACATGGGTTATGACCAAGACAATACAACAGAGGATACAAACATTCATGAACTGCTGCTTGAGGAGGATTTTAAACATTAAATGGCAGGACAAGATCAGGAACGAGGAGCTCTGGGAAAGGGCATGACAAGATCAGGAACGAGGAGCTCTGGGAAAAGGCAGGACAAGATCAGGAACGAGGAGCTCTGGGAAAGGGCAGGACAAGATCAGGAACGAGGAGCTCTGGGAAAAGGCAGGACAAGATCAGGAACGAGGAGCTCTGGGAAAAGGCAGGACAAGAACATATGAACCTACAAATCATGTCTAGGAAGTGGAGGTGGATTGGTCACACTCTGAGGAAGCCCGACACCAACATAGCAAGACAGGTACTGACATGGAATCCTCAAGGAAATAGAAAATGAGGAAGAAAACGAATATAAAGTATGAGAATGTATAAATGAAAAACATACAACATCCGATATTTCGGCGTGAGCCTTATTCGAGGATACATGCAAAAACAAAATACAAACATATATAACTTATCTGAAGCGTCTTGCTCTCAGTAAAGCGGAAATGTATGTGGAAGAAGGAGGAGGAGGAAAAAAAAACCCCGTTGCCTACAGACAAAAGATTCCCGATATAGCCAATCATAGCGAAGGAGCGGAGAGAGAGGAGCAGAACAAGTGGGAGAAAGGGGTTGGGGGAAGGGAATAGAAACATGATAGCCGCTAGAGGTGTCGTTGTGGACGCCGTAGATGCAACACTTGTCCGTTTGTTGTCGAGGCCAGCCAGATCTCTTTCCCTAAATCCTCGTTATCAGTACAGGAGGGTTTCACCTGCACTTCACGAATGTCATTTATGTTATCATGTGCAAACGTTGCAGTTTGAAGTACATAGGGGAAACTGGCTTACGGTTAGGAGATCGATTTCGCCAGCATCTCAATGATATTTCTAAGAGGGCCTGGACACCTGTGGCTAAACATTTTTGCCTTGGTAACCACAGGGGCAAACAGGACATTTCGGTTAGTGCGATCCGCTCTTGTTCCGCAGATGTACGATCTCGGAGGATCCTAGAACAGCGCCTTATTTTCCAGACTGGCTGTCTCCACCCAGCTGGAATGAACAATGTCTTCAGCTTTCTGTAACTTCTTTATTTTTCCACTGGCCTTTTTTATACTCTAATTTCTTTCTCTATGCTACCCCTCCCTACCACCATCCTATTTCATTCTCTGCCAACATATTGGTCTTGTCCCATTCACCAGTTTTACATTTCCTCCCTGTAGGTGTTTAAGTTCTTCATTCATTATCTCTCGCGTCCTCTTTTCTCTCCCCTTTCCCCCCACCCCCCCCCCCAACACCTCTAGCGGCTATCATGTTTCTATTGCCTTCCCCCAACCCCTTTCTCCCACTTGTTCTGCTCCTCTCTCTCCGCTTCTTCGCTATGATTGGCTATATCGGGAATCTTTTGTCTGTAAGCAACGGTTTTTTTTTCCTCCTCCTCCTTCTTCCACACACATTTCCGCTTTACTGAGAGCAAGACGCTTCGGATAAGTTATATATGTTTGTATTTTGTTTTTGCATGTATCCTCGAATAAGGCTCACGCCGAAATATCGGATGTTGTATGTTTTTCATTTATACATTCTCATACTTTATATTCGTTTTTTCCTCACCTTGCTCACTTCCTTCCTCACTTTGTAAAACTGCACCATACATCTCTATCTACCTTATTTATATTAACCAGTTTTACTGCAGTCGCCATCCCTTTTATCTAGAAAATGAGGAAGACCTAGACTTACTTGGAGAAGAGAAACTAGAGAAATTATGACAGTGCTCAGAGACAAAGGGTGCACATGGAAGGAAGCAGAGAATAATTTCAAAAACAGGGATGACTGGAGAGCCTTTATCTGTGGCATATGCCCTCAAGGGAGAGGAAGGCGATGATAATGATGATGTCCCATCTATTAAGGTGCATCCTAAGATAACATCTAACACAAGAACTCACTACAATAATCTCAAAAGGAACACATTCCTGAAGAAAAAAAAGACAGCATGCGTACACACACATGCAGCACATGAATTGAGGGAACTGGTTGAGATCATGGCTTCAGACCTACTTGACATCACAAACTTATTTCTTTGACTTTGTTACACTCATCCACACACAATAACATTCCTCGCTCTGTAGGAAAACACAGTTCCCTCAACCAAGTTCACGCTCACACTAGAGGAGCTAAGCCAGATCTTCAACTTTTTTTTTAACACTGACCTTGTTACTATATTGGGTATACTCTAACACTGACCTTGTTACTATATTTGGTATACTCTAACACTGACCTTGTTACTATATTTGGTATACTCTAACACTGACCTTGTTACTATATTTGGTATACTCTAACACTGACCTTGTTACTATATTGGGTATACTCTAACACTGACCTTGTTACTATATTTGGTATACTCTAACACTGACCTTGTTACTATATTTGGTATACTCTAACACTGACCTTGTTACTATATTGGATATACTTTTTTCACTGACCTTGTTACTATATTGGGCATACTTTTTTCACTGACCTTGTTACTATATTGGGTATACTTTTTTCACTGACTTTGTTACTATATTGGGTATACTTTTTTCACTGACCTTGTTACTATAATGGGTATACTTTTTTCACTGACATTGTTACTATATTGGGTATACTTTTTTCACTGACCTTGTTACTATATTGGGTATACTTTTTTCACTGACCTTGTTACTATATTGGGTATACTTTTTCCACTGACCTTGTTACTATATTGGGTATACTTTTTTCACTGACCTTGTTACTATATTGGGTATACTTCTTTCACTGACCTTGTTACTATATTGGGTATATTTTTTCACTGACCTTGTTACTATATTAGGTATACTTCTTTCACTGACCTTGTTACTATATTGGGTATACTTTTTTCACTGACCTTGTTACTATATTGGGTATACTTTTTTCACTGACCTTGTTACTATATTAGGTATATTTTTTCACTGACCTTGTTACTATATTAGGTATACTTTTTTCACTCACCTTGTTACTATATTGGATATACTTTAACACTGACTTTATTGGTTAGACTTTTTTTTTTTAGCACTGACCTTGTTACGAAAGCCAGCAGACTTTTGTTCTATTAGGTAATGTTAACGAACTCCTGTAGATTTTCATTATCCCTGTGTGCTATCCCTGCTGCAGGCGATGAAGCAGTGGAGATGTGGTACTCAGAAATCAAAGATTATAACTTTGCTAAACCTGATTTTGCAATGAACACAAGTGAGTTTTTTCATTCACAAATTTCATACACAAATATAGTAAATTTCTTAGAAATTTAATTTAATTTTTTTTTCTTTCTTTCAAGATGCAGTCCTCTCCAAAATTCCTTGCACTGTTTTTGAATTTTTAAAGTTTTAATTTATTTAATTGCAAAATCTGGAGAATTAGTCAGAATATTGCCCCTATTATAGACTCATGCCTTCCATACTCTGCAGTACAGCTCTGGAACACCTTCTCCTACCATTTAAAATCCATTGGTAATACTTCATCCTTTAACTCAAACTTGTTTCATTATTTACTTGCTTGTAATTATATGCCTTCATAGAGTAACCAGCACTCTCCCAACACATGACTCGCCATCCATCAAGTACTAAAATGACATAGTTCGAAAAGTAACTTGTTAGATATTGTTAGAAATTATTTTAATGTTTGTTAAAAAACAGATGTTAGAAGATCTGTATTTACAATGTATTTTTGTTTATGTATATGTCTGTGTGTGTGTATGTGTGCGTGAGAGCTATTTTATTAGGCTAATTACTTTTTCTCTTTTACTTTGAATGTAATAGTTAAATTTTACACTCTTTTGATATGTTTTTTCCTAATTTAATTTGTATATTTGTATTAAATCGAGTGTGTGGGAAGAATGGAAGATGGAGTGATGAATGGCAGAATGTAAGATGGGCCTGTGTGCCCAATTCTTTACGCTTTAAAAATAAAGATTATTCATTCATTTTCATTCATTCATTCAATTCAGTAAAGTAGGATTGAGTTTTAAATAATCGAGTACAAAGAGAAGAACAGCTGGACTAGACCTGACTTGATTTGAGACTAGGCATGAGGGACTATACTGTACTGACGACCTGGCTAATATTTCAAAAGATCAAAGTTCAAACCCCACTTATATTTAATTATTAATAATACCAGAATGTCCCCATACAGAACACTACAGAGGGTGCTGAAATATCTTGTTTGTGATTTTTAGGCTGTAGCAAAAGTGTGATTAGACTTATGATGTGATTAGAATGTCATGTGTTCTAGTGAATCTTTCACAGATTTAAGTTCCATTTTTGTTTCATGTTGCGATGTTTTCTTAATGTTTTACCTCTGATGTTGTTTTATTTGCCTGGTGTTAATTTATTTTCTCCTCTGCTTGATGTTTCAGCAATTTTAGATTCACTACTTTATTTTCTATTGCTTGGTATTTCAGCAATTTTAGATTTGCTACTTTATTTTATGTTACTTGACATTTCAATAATTTTAGATTCGCTACTTTATTTTCTACTGCCCCAAGCGAAGGAGCAAAATTTGATTTTCCTGTTGTAATAACTTTGGTGAACTTCCTCAGATGTATGGAGAATTTGTTTTCATTTCTAGTGTTTAATTTCTGTTAAAAGATGTTAGCAGTAACTTCTGTTAAGAGAGCGAAACAGTCACACATCATTCACATCCTGGCAGCTATTTGTTGTAAGACAAATCTGCAGTTGTCTATTTATTTTCCTGTTTCAACCAGCAATGTTCTGAGAAATAGAAGTTCTCTAGCATAAACCTGTGAGAGGACAGAAATTAGAGAAACTGACAGTCAATGGAAAACTCCATTAAAGAATCAACTATGGACACAAACACACACACACATTCACAGTCACACGTACAGACAGAGGGGTGGGAGAGAGAGAGAGAGAGAGAGAGAGAGAGCTGGACTGGCTGAGAAAAGTGGCACAGTACAAGGACAGCAACAGATCTGACTGCGGACAGCAAGAATTGCACATAATTTAAATTTGTGGTTGAAGCATACCACTGGATTATTATTACTCGTATTATTCCATCATCATCATTATTTCAAGTTCGTTGAGCAGAAATGAAGTTCAGAAACAAAATAGTTTTCTCATCTCTATTTTCTCATCAAATCCAACTTTCCAGCCTTGTAACTTGCAGGTCATTTCACTCAAGTTGTGTGGAAAGACTGTGCAGAGATTGGTGTGGGGTTATCTGGCCAGCGCAGTTCTAAGGGGATGTATGTCTTCGTGGTCAACTACAAACCTCCTGGAAACATGCTTGGTACCTTCGACAAGAATGTCCTACCTAAATCAAAGGCCTAGGAAAAATTCACGTTTTAAAAATTATTCTGGAAAACAGTAACATGTAAAATTCACTGGTGTTTTTTTTTTTTTTTTTGCAAATGTCTGTGTGTGTGTATGTGTGCGTGAGAGCTATTTTATTAGGCTAATTACTTTTTCTCTTTTACTTTGAATGTAATAGTTAAATTTTACACTCTTTTGATATGTTTTTTCCTAATTTAATTTGTATATTTGTATTAAATCGAGTGTGTGGGAAGAATGGAAGATGGAGTGATGAATGGCAGAATGTAAGATGGGCCTGTGTGCCCAATTCTTTACGCTTTAAAAATAAAGATTATTCATTCATTTTCATTCATTCATTCAATTCAGTAAAGTAGGATTGAGTTTTAAATAATCGAGTACAAAGAGAAGAACAGCTGGACTAGACCTGACTTGATTTGAGACTAGGCATGAGGGACTATACTGTACTGACGACCTGGCTAATATTTCAAAAGATCAAAGTTCAAACCCCACTTATATTTAATTATTAATAATACCAGAATGTCCCCATACAGAACACTACAGAGGGTGCTGAAATATCTTGTTTGTGATTTTTAGGCTGTAGCAAAAGTGTGATTAGACTTATGATGTGATTAGAATGTCATGTGTTCTAGTGAATCTTTCACAGATTTAAGTTCCATTTTTGTTTCATGTTGCGATGTTTTCTTAATGTTTTACCTCTGATGTTGTTTTATTTGCCTGGTGTTAATTTATTTTCTCCTCTGCTTGATGTTTCAGCAATTTTAGATTCACTACTTTATTTTCTATTGCTTGGTATTTCAGCAATTTTAGATTTGCTACTTTATTTTATGTTACTTGACATTTCAATAATTTTAGATTCGCTACTTTATTTTCTACTGCCCCAAGCGAAGGAGCAAAATTTGATTTTCCTGTTGTAATAACTTTGGTGAACTTCCTCAGATGTATGGAGAATTTGTTTTCATTTCTAGTGTTTAATTTCTGTTAAAAGATGTTAGCAGTAACTTCTGTTAAGAGAGCGAAACAGTCACACATCATTCACATCCTGGCAGCTATTTGTTGTAAGACAAATCTGCAGTTGTCTATTTATTTTCCTGTTTCAACCAGCAATGTTCTGAGAAATAGAAGTTCTCTAGCATAAACCTGTGAGAGGACAGAAATTAGAGAAACTGACAGTCAATGGAAAACTCCATTAAAGAATCAACTATGGACACAAACACACACACACATTCACAGTCACACGTACAGACAGAGGGGTGGGAGAGAGAGAGAGAGAGAGAGAGAGAGAGCTGGACTGGCTGAGAAAAGTGGCACAGTACAAGGACAGCAACAGATCTGACTGCGGACAGCAAGAATTGCACATAATTTAAATTTGTGGTTGAAGCATACCACTGGATTATTATTACTCGTATTATTCCATCATCATCATTATTTCAAGTTCGTTGAGCAGAAATGAAGTTCAGAAACAAAATAGTTTTCTCATCTCTATTTTCTCATCAAATCCAACTTTCCAGCCTTGTAACTTGCAGGTCATTTCACTCAAGTTGTGTGGAAAGACTGTGCAGAGATTGGTGTGGGGTTATCTGGCCAGCGCAGTTCTAAGGGGATGTATGTCTTCGTGGTCAACTACAAACCTCCTGGAAACATGCTTGGTACCTTCGACAAGAATGTCCTACCTAAATCAAAGGCCTAGGAAAAATTCACGTTTTAAAAATTATTCTGGAAAACAGTAACATGTAAAATTCACTGGTGTTTTTTTTTTTTTTTTTGCAAATGCTGAGTTGTAAGCTATAAAGTGCAGAACTTATTCTTTTTATGACTACAAATGGCTTCACAGTTGTCATTACACTTGCAAAATTTAAGCATGCAAATATACTTTTTGTGTGTGTGTGTTGACATGATAAGATTTATCATGCAAAATTCACCGTGATTGTTGTAGCAAAATTTGAGCTCTGAGCAAGCATGACATACTGAAAATAAAGTTGTAGATGAAGTGTGTGTGTGTGCGTTCATTGTTGGAAGTTAAAATATGAAGTTCACTGAATGCTTTGTGCATTTTTAATCATGAGTGATTTTCATCTTTCTGCTGTATTATAATTTTATTATTGTTAATAATATTGTATATTTTAAGGGCAGGTTGAATGGGGCAGGCTTGGTTGTTTCTGTAAACCCGTATGTGAATCCACCATTCTCCTCTCTTTTCAGTGAATCTTGGGGTATTTCATCTTATTTGACTAGGAAAATGGTTGTATGATGGTTGGCAGGGTTGATAGTCTGGCCAGTCCAGTTCTAGTCTTCTCAAGTGTTGGCCTGATTTTTTTTTCCCTATTGTCCATCAATTTCTCTTGATTGCCGTGGAAACACCACGCAGTGTAGACTGGAAACTCTCTCTGTTTTAGAGAGCTAAACAACTCCTCAGATCAGCAGATAAATACCTGCCCCCCTCAGCCAAACATTTCAGCCTTGTGGGTCATTGACTCCCAAAGATATTTTTTTGGCCATCATCTGTCTGGTCTATATGTGTTTCTCATCTTTTTTGGTCCTGTTTCAAATTTTGAATGTATTTTAGCTCTTTTGTAACAACTGTTTTTTTTTTTTGGTATCACTTTCTCTGCATTGACTTTTCTGAGACTTCTGCCTCTGAGAATCCTTGTCATGCTAGGCAACTCTTTCTCTGCTGTTATTTTAGCTTCAGTTACGACTTTGATTAAGAAAATTAACAACAACACATCCTCCAGATTATACTGTTTGTTCAACAAGATCTTGCTCCTTAAAAAAGTTCCTGTACTGAAATAATTAATGCTTTCAATGTAAATGCATCAAGCAAAAAAGATGAAAGCATTTGTAGAACTTCAGAATTGACTCTTTGTATAAACCAAGTTGTTTCTCAACCATTCAGAAATTAAGTATAGTAAAACATTTTTTAAAAAAATGATTTCATTAAAACATTTTACAGACTGTTTTAGCATTAACAGAACAGCTATCACTATTGTTTTAATGCTATCAGAACTGATATCATTATTGTTTTAACACTATCAAAGCAGATATCATTGTTTTAACAGTATCAGAATAAATATCATTATTGCTTTAACACTATCAGAAAAGATGTCATTATTGTTTTAACATTATCAGAACAGAGAGTATTAACATTTTAAACCCAACAAACAATTTAAAATGGCCATTTGTAATGGTGAAACTTACTTGAAATGAAGACAAAGAACAATAAATTAGTGTAAAATCACTCCAGGACATAGAACAATAAATAAGTGTAGCATCACTCCAGGATATAGAACAATAAACCAGTGTAACATCGCTCCAGGACATACAACAATAAACCAGTTTAACATCACTCCAGGATATAGAACAATAAACCAGTGTAACATCGCTCCAGGACATACAACAATAAACCAGTTTAACATCACTCCACAACATACAACAATAAACCAGTGTAACATCACTCCAGGACATACAACAATAAACCAGTGTAACATCACTCCAGGACATACAACAATAAACCAGTGTAACATCACTCCAGGGTATAGAACAATAAACCAATGTAACATCACTCCAGGATATAGAACAATAAACCAGTTTAACATCAATCCAGGACATACAACAATAAACCAGTTTAACATCACTCCACAACATACAACAATAAACCAGTGTAACATCACTCCAGGACATACAACAATAAAACAGTGTAACATCACTCCAGGGTATAGAACAATAAACCAGTGTAACATCACTCCAGGATATAGAACAATAAACCAGTGTAACATCACTCCAGGATATAGAACAATAAACCAGTGTAACATCACTCCAGGATATAGAACAATAAACCAGTGTAACATCACTCCAGGATATAGAACAATAAACCAGTGTAACATTGCTCCAGGACATACAACAAAAACGGCTTGGTTGTTTCTGTAAACCCGTATGTGAATCCACTATTCTCCTCTCTTTTCAGCAAATCCTGGGATATTTCATCTTATTTGACCAGGAAAATGATTGTATGATGGTTGGCAGGGTTGATAGCCTGGCCAGTCCAGTTCTAGTCTTCTCAATTGTTGGCCTGATTTTTTTTCCCTATTGTCCATCAATTTCTCTTGATTGCCCTGGAAACACCAAGCAGTGTAGACTGGAAACTCTCTCTGTTTTAGAGAGCTAAACAACTCCTCAGATCAGCAGAGAAATACCTGCCCCCCCTCAGCCAAGCATTTCAGCCAGCTCTTTTGTAACTACTGTTTTTTTTTTTTTGGTATCACTTTCTCTGCATTGACTATTCTGAGACTTCTGCCTCTGAGAATCCTTGTCATGCTAGACAACTCTTTCTCTGTTTGCTGTTATTTTAGCTTCAATTACAACTTTGATTAAGAGAATTAACAACAACACATCCTCCAGATTATACTGTTTGTTCAATAAGATCTTGCTCCTTAAAAAAGTTCCTGTCCTGAAATAATTAATGCTTTCAATGTAAATGCATCAAGCAAAAAAGATGAAAGCATTTGTAGAACTTCAGAATTGACTCTTTGTATAGACCAAGTTGTTTCTCAACCATTCAGAAATTAAGTATAGTAAAACATTTTTTAAAAAAATGATTTCATTAAAACATTTTACACACTGTTTTAGCATTAACAGAACAGATATCACTATTGTTTTAACACTATCAGAACTGATATCATTATTGTTTTAACACTATCAAAGCAGATATCATTATTGTTTTAATAGTATCAGAACAAATATCATTATTGCTTTAACACTATCAGAAAAGATGTCATTATTGTTTTAACATTATCAGAACAGAGAGTATTAACATTTTAAACCCAACAAACAATTTAAAATGGCCATTTGTAATGGTGAAACTTACTTGAAATGAAGACAAAGAACAATAAATTAGTGTAAAATCACTCCAGGACATAGAACAATAAATAAGTGTAGCATCACTCCAGGATATAGAACAATAAACCAGTGTAACATCGCTCCAGGACATACAACAATAAACCAGTTTAACATCACTCCAGGATATAGAACAATAAACCAGTGTAACATCGCTCCAGGACATACAACAATAAACCAGTTTAACATCACTCCACAACATACAACAATAAACCAGTTTAACATCACTCCAGGACATACAACAATAAACCAGTTTAACATCACTCCAGGACATACAACAATAAACCAGTTTAACATCACTCCAGGACATACAACAATAAACCAGTGTAACATCACTCCAGGATATAGAACAATAAACCAGTGTAACATCACCCAGGATATAGAACAATAAACCAGTGTAACATCGCTCCAGGACATACAACAATAAACCAGTGTAACATCACTCCAGGATATAGAACAATAAACCAGTGTAATATCACTCCAGGTAAAGATTTTCTTTTCCCCCCCAAGTAAAAGAGGCTGGTCAAGTTCTTCACATTTTTCAGAGTGAAATACATTTACTTTATGTTCAGTCACTCAGTCAGATGCACTTTAACCTTTGACTCAGATGCACTTTAACATTTGACTCAAATGACTGAGGGACACTTTCTCACTTCCCCCCCCCCCACCCCCACTGTTTTCAAGCAAGAAAAGTATGAAATGAAATCTGTGGCATAAATAACTGTTTATTTTTATAAATACAGATATAAAAATAGTAGAAAATTAAGGATATAAATGTAGTTACATCATAGTAATAAATATAATAACCTTTCCCATAAATTCTATATACATTATATAAAATAGTTGTTAACTTTTTTCTGCTTATAACATCATAGACATTAATATCATAGTAAAAATAGAGTTAAATCAATGAGAAAAAGTACAGCACACAAAACAAAAATATGAATGATTACAGTAAGTTCTGTTTATAAAAGAAAGTTCTACAAAGTCTCCAACTGGAAGAGTGAGTCTAAGTGAATATCTATTTTCATTGTTACATATACATGCTGTGTGCACAGTGTCATGCTCCAGAACAGGGGTTCTTGACCAGTGGGGAATTCACATATTCCCCCCTCCCCCAGAGGGGGGACAATTTTTTGAGTTTTAGGGATGGGGGAACTGGGACCACAGAATGACAGAATGACATTGTCGGAATAAATGATCTTTGTACAATGTAGATTAATATCAGTACTGATAGCTGAGAACCAACAAGGCCTGCAAAATCTCTTGGATGAAGTCGCCAAAGAAAGTGAACAGAAAGGCCTTACTTTGAACATCAAAAAGACAGAGACTATGGTTATATCTAAGAAACAGAATCCACCAGCATGCAGTATTAAATTAAACGGAACTATTCTAAAGCAGGTGCAGAAATTCAAATACCTTGGAGCAGTAATAACTTCAGATGGGAAATGCAGAACAGAAATTAGGAACAGAATAAGCCAAGCAAAGACTGCATTTCAAAGAATGAGAAACATATTAGCTAACACATCCTTATCAATGAATGTTAGAAAACGAGTCCTAAAATGCTATATTGAACCTATCTTGTTATATGGAAGTGAATCATGGACAATAGGCAAGTCTGCACAAAAATCATTGGAAGCAGCAGAAATGTGGTTTATTAGAAGAATGTTGTGAATCCCCTGGACAGCAAAAATAACTAATGAAGAATGTATGAGAAGAGCTGGAGAGACAAAAAACCTTATCAAAAAGATAAGAGAGAGACAATGTACTTTCATAGGACATGCAATGAGAAGAGGGGGCATTGAAAATAATATAACAACAGGAAAAACAGAAGGAAGAAGATCAAGAGGAAGACCAAGAGAAATGATACTGGACAGTCTGACGGGATGGTGTGAGAGGAGATCACCAACTGAAATGATGGCCTGCATGAAGGATCGGGTACTCTGGAGAAGCATAATAGCCAACGCCAGTCGGCACAGCACATGATGATGATGATGAGATTAATATTCCAATATTTTGAAAGGGGAAGGGGGAATTCCCAACTGTTTGAGAACCCCTGTATTTAGGATATTTTAAATGAGAAGTAGAATCTCATGTTTCACAGTTAGAAATGATGTGTGCTCAAAATGATACTAACATCTCTCACAGAATTCTGAATAACTTGCCTAAGTGGTGTACATATAGTCTTTACAAATATACAAGCAATGTATACTTTTGACTTGTTTTAATTTTCATCTGTTGACTTTTTTTTTCTCATTTTTTTAACTCATGAACCTTAGCTGGCCATGAGTTGGTGTTTGGCCCAAAGAGCTTCTCTGTTCTTGACTAGATATTTGTTAACTCACAGTAATTCATGAGTTTGTGTGTAATATGAAGGTCTTCCTTTTTCTTGATGTAGTGTTTAATTGAATGCCTTTTGCTTATTTTGACTTGATAGAGTCACTTGCTGTAAAGCTGAGGATAAGTTTTACAAGTCCCTGAAGTGTGATTGACAGCTGTGTCTGCTAACTAATTAGAATTTATCCAGGCATTTTTTGTTTACTTTAATTTTATTGTAAGATCTCATTCTCTTATCTGTCCTGCTTTTATCTTGAATTTGTCCTGAAGCAGAAGTTGGAAAATGCCCTTCTTGTTATGGCATACATCAAGAATATTACAGGTTCTTCATGAACTGCCTGGTTTGAATAGGAGCAAATATGGCTGTATCTGAAAGATGAAGCAAACTAGAACTGTCCAAGGCCTTTAGTCTTATCTTATCTTATCTTATATCCTTCCCGTGCCGTTAGACGTCACATAGGGCTCGCAAAGTAGTTCGCCAATTTTTCCTGTCTTCGGCGAGTCTTTCAACCTCATCAAAGGATTTTATGCCTGTTAACTTGGCCTCTCTTAATAATGTTCTCTTCAGAGTTTCACGCGGTCTGCCCCTTTTTCTTCGGGCCTTTAGTGTTGCTCTCAAATTCTTCATGTGAATCTCAAGTTGAACTACAGGTCATTACCCTGAACGTGTGAGTCGGGTCTGAGTGGCTAATCTTTACTTTCTAAATCGAAGAAGAGTCTTCAGAGTGGCTTTACTCGGAGTAGACTGACTCACATCCCACAACTTTACTATCTTACACTGACTGAAGTTAAGAGTTGATCGACTGATGTTCACAGATGTGCTGTCTCACAGTGATTCTAGTCGAACTCTGTCGAGCAACACTCACAACTCTACTACCAAGCAGTCACTTCGGTGTGCTGCTTCTGGTATTCTAACCAGGCCAACTTTACTGGCAGCAGCATGGTTTTTTTCACTGGTGGTGGAGCGTGCAGAGAAGTATTTTTTCAGTCCCACCATCCATCAGACTTCACATCTTTATTTCTGAATCTTCTGTGCGTTGTTTGCTGAGAGGAACAGTTTGCTGTTACAAAAAGATCCTGCATGACATTTTATCTGCTAAGTTACCAAGTCATGAATAGAACATTTTTTCAGATTAAACAAAGAATAGCAGAAGTCTCAGGGCTTAACATCAAGCCTTGAACAGTAAAGGTCTTTGAGTTAAACACCAATTCTAGAACATCAAAGGTCTTTAGGTTAAACAATTCTGGAACAGCAAAGGTCTTTAGGTTAAACACTAATTCTAGAGCAGCAATGGCCTTTGGGTTAAACACCAATTCTAGAACAGCAAAGGTCTTTGGATTAAACACCAATTCTAGAACAGCAAAGGTCTTTGGATTAAACACCAATTCTAGAACAGCAAAGGTCTTTGGATTAAACACCAATTCTAGAACAGCAAAGGTCTTTGGATTAAACACCAATTCTAGAACAGCAAAGGTCCACAGATTAAATTTCAAGTCAAGAACAGAATATTATTTACATTAAATGTCAGATTAAAAATAAATTAATATATGGATTAAATATTGTTTCAAAAACAGAAGAAGCATATGGATTACATATCACTTAAAAAAATAAAAAGAAAAAATATATAGATTAAAAACCAGATCAAGAACACATACTTACAATATTACCACAATTTTAAACAACAGACTCCACACTAGCAGCAACGAATCAAGTGTTACATTACTGTACGGAGACTTACTCTAATCTTCTGAGGCAGGAAATGAACGGATGAAACAAAAAAATTAGAGCAACAAAAGATGGGATTAAAAAATAAAAGAAAATGATGTGTGTTCTAGGCAGCCATAAAACACAAACAAAGAAGTTAACAGAAAATGGGATTCACAAAGTGATTATAGAGAAAATGACACTGAAAATTGTAATGACATGTCATGGGAAGAATAAGTTTGACAACTTGAGAAAGAGAGGAAAATTCAAGACAATAAAGAAATGTGGAGGTCAATTGATCCCAGGTTGAGAACTACTGGATTGAAGACACCAAGAGCAGCACGATTGTCCACATCTGTTGGTATGGCACACATGATGATGATTCATGTCTTTCCTTGTTATCCAGACATTTTTACTGCTTACCTATTGATTCTGAGTCATTTTGCTTTAGCGGACAAAAGCTGAATCCTTCAAGGAAATAAAGTTGTCCATCTTTGGTCACCCCCGTGTGGCACACGGGACCTGGGCACATGCTAGGACCACTATCCCCTACCACACGTGATTGTAAAAGGTGACTAAGGAGGGTTCGGCATAAGACCAGCAACCTTATCCAGTAAAAAAACTATCAGACTGCTACAGAAACAGAAGCAAGGGAAAAAAACAAATGCTGGTGCAAGGAGAAATGCTTATCAGGAAACTGAGCCCATGAAGGTTGTGGATGAAAGCCAGCCACTGGAAGTCCCCAGCCTGACTGCAGACCTCCTGGAACCTAAACACAAGATGCAAATAGGCAGCTGGAATGTAAGAACACTTAATCAGACTGGAAAACTAGCACAAACCATCAAGAAAATGCACAAATACAAACTAGACATATTAGGGATACAAGAGGTAAGGTGAACAAAACAAGGAAGGAGAAAATTAACAACACAGCACACACAAGATACAATAATGTGATCAGGTAAAGAAGATAGTCATGAAGGAGGAGTTACATTGATTATGGTGAAAGAAGCATCAAGAGCATTGCTGAAATGGATCCCTAAATTGTTAAATGCACGCTTCAACTGAAGATTCACGAAGCTGTCTATTATAGTTTGTTATGCACCAACAGAAGCAGCTGAAGAGGAATTAAAGAGTTTTACAACAGCCTCCAACCACTGTAGAAACAATACCCAAGCATGATATGCTACTCATCTTGGGCAACTTCAATGCAAAAGTAGGTGAGGGAAATGATTGAAGAAGAATCATGGGAAGAGAAGGAATCGGAGAGAATGGAGAAAGACTGTGCAGTTTCTGTGAAGAAAACATGATAACCATTTTTTTTTTTGGGGGGGGGGCAGTTTTTCAACTTAAAAACATCCATAAAGTGACTTGGAGATCCCTAGACAAAACAACAGAAAACCAGATTGATCACGTACTGATAAACAAGTGGAAATGGTCACTACAAGATATGAGAACAAGGAAAGAAGCAGATGTAGGAAGTGATCATAACCTTCTGGTAGCAAAACTAAGACCAAAATTAAGGAAAGCCAAAATCGGAGAACCAAGAAAGGCATGCTTTAATACAACAAAACTGAAAGACCAACAAACAAGAAATGAATTATCGATAGTACTTAAGAACTGCTTCAGTGTCCTATAAGACAAAGCAGAAATGTCCATACATTTGAACATGAGAGTTCAATGAAACACTACAGGAAACAGCAAAAGATGTGTCAAGATATTGGAAAAGGAGAAAAGAGGAATGGATAAGCAAGACCACATGGGAAAAGATAGAGCAAAGAAAAGGAATCAAGAAAAAAATTATTGAGCACCAAATCACAAAGGGTAACAGTTTTAAGTAATTATGCACAAAAAGACAAAGAAGTGAAGGAATCATGCTGTCAAGATAAATGTCAATACTATAACAACTTAGCAGAAGCAGCTGAGAAAGCGGCATATGCAAATGACATGAAAACCATATACAAGATCACAAAGCAGATGACAGGTCCTGGGTCAGTATAAGTTGATGATCTTTTGCATGACCACTCTTACCCAGAATATTCCAGAAGAAGGAAAAATGTTACCCTGACCTGATAAGATCTTGCTAAAAAAACATTATTATCTGTTTAGTGAAATGTAAACTGTCACTTAAAAACATGTATTATTTATAACAAAATTGTATATATAGCATTTAGACATGTACAATAGAGTATACAAATCTAATTCTCTGGAAAGTACAAAAAATGTTTTTGTATTTGGTCCTGCTCACGGAAGTCCACTGCTGCTTCCGAGGTCAAGAGATTGCACACAGTCCACATCCAGTTCACAAATGTTGCACTCAGTCTCTACAGATATAATAGCCAGTCTTTAATGTCAAAACTGTACTAGAAGTCATAGCCAAGTCTACAGATGTCACAGATATCACATTCAGTCTACAGATTTAATACCTAGTCCATAATGCTAAAAATGTTCTACAAATCATAGCTAAGTCCACAGATCTCACACTGTCTCTACAGATTTAATAGCCAGTCTATAATTTGAAAATTGTACTAGAAGTCATGGCCAAGTCCACAGAACTTACTTGATAACATATGTCAATCAGTCTACAAATGATGTCACTGCAAGTCAACCAGATGTCATATTCAGTCTATATTTGTCACAGCTGGTGACAACCAACCTCACAGCCAGTCTATGAATAAACAGTAAGTTTAAAGATAGCAGTCTGCCAATGTCACAGATAGTCTATAGATGTCACAGACACTATGGTATTTACAGTTAGTCTATACATGTGTCAGATAATCTCTAGATGTAGAAGCTTGGCTACACATGTCACAGTCAATCTACAGATGCTGCAGCTGATCCACACAAGTTACAGCCCATCTACAGATACCACTGCCATTCTTCCTAAATCACAGCCAGCCTACACAAGTCACAGCCAGTCTACACAAGTCACAGCCAGTCTATAACATATCAAGGCTAGTTTACAACATGTCACAGCCAGTCTACACAAGTCACAGCCAGTCTATAATATATCAAGGCTAGTTTACAACATGTCACAGCCAGTCTACACAAGTCACAGCCAGTCTATAACATATCAAGGCTAGTTTACAACATGTCACAGTCAGTCTACAAATGCCGCAGCCATTCGAAGTAATCGAGTTCCTTGTGAAGCCAGTCCATGTAGTTTGGTAAGCGAGTAAAGACGTTTGGGAAGTTGTTGGCCGAACAGTTGTTGATCAGCCAGGACATGACACCAGCCACATAGAATCTGCCCTTGCTCTCACACATGAGGGGTCCACCAGAATCTCCCTGTGTGAAACAAACAGGATAAATAACTATGTATGAATTTAAGAAAGGTTTTGTAAGTAGAATTTCTGGAGAGGCTTCATTAGAAGTATGTATTTAAGAATATATTATGTATATGTAATGAAGAGAAAAAATCTGTACCAGATTGAAATAATATTTTGAAAAACTACTAAACTGTGAAGAGCCTATAAGCACATTACCATGCAAGAAATACGGACTTGTGAACCTGAAATGGAGGAACCAGACTTAGAAGAAGTCATCTACAGTATCATGTTTCTACAAAACAACATAGCAACTGGTTCAGATGGAACTTCTGCAGAACTAATTAAGGAAGGAAGTCTAAATCTACATGAACAGATATGTGAACTAATACAACAAATATGGAGAGAAGAAAAACTCCCTAGTGAATGGAGAGAATCATTACTGATCCCAGTATTAAAAAAAGGTGATAAGAGCAAGTGTGAAAACTACAAAGGAATATCCTTACTACAAACAAGCTACAAAATACGATCTATTATACTTTTAAATAGATTAAAACCATACAGCAAGAACTAGTGGGGAAACTATGCAAGAAGTCATCAATATCTTCATACACTTGAGATATGTAGTACTAAAAGTGGGCTTGACCATTAACCAACATAAGACAGAGTATATGAAGATATCAAGGGACCAGAGGCAGAATGATCCAGATTATATAAATGTTGGAGATATGATCATTAGGAAAGTAGAACATACAAACAACTAGGCACAACCTTCAACAGAAGCAACACAGTAAGCGAGGAAATTAAAAGCAAAGTACAGATAGGAAATAAAATATATTTTGCCTTGCAACACCTGTTAAAATTCAAAATCCTATCCCAAAACACCAAAATAACAATCTACAAAACTATAATAAAATCAGTCATCATGTATGGATCAGAAACATGGAGTACAACAAAGAAAGATGAACAACAATTGCAGATCTTTGAGAACAAGATTTAAGAAGAATCTTTGGGCTGATAAAGGTTACCAACAGTGGAGAATGGAGAGCTAGAAAGAACACTGAACTGAACAGCGTATTTAAATCCCAACAAATTATAAATGTCTTGAAACTGAACAGACTACGGTGGCTGGGGCATGTAGAAATAATGGAAGAGAACAGACAAACAAAAATGATGTATGCACAGGAGATAAGGAAACGAGACCAGGGGGTAGACCAAGACAGAGATGGAAAGACAATATAGAAGAGGATATAAAAGAAATTGGTGTCACCTACTGGAGAGAGAAGATTAGGAATATAGAGGAATGGAGGCGAACTTTATCTGCAGCAATGAGCCTTATTGGCTTGGAAAGCTGAAGAAGAAGAAAAAGAATTATGTATGTTTAAGAAAGGCTCTGCAAGAGAGCCTACAGTATGTATGAGAATACCTAGCAGTAGTAGTATATAAAAAAGCTTTGCAAAGGAGTATACTTTTTGCATTAATTTATGAAGCTTCTTTGTTGGAGAGGAGGGAGTATCTATGTATGAATTTATGAAGGAAGGAAGGGAGGAGGGAGTATCTATGTATGAATTTATGAAGGGAGGAGGGAGTATCTATGTATGAATTTATGAAGGAAGGAAGGGAGGAGGGAGTATCTATGTATGAATTTATGAAGGGAGGAAGGGAGGGAGGGAAGCTTGGATATTTTACTGGAAAAGAAGTAAAAGATGCTCTCTAAATAAACATCTAATCATAAACATGAAAAAAAAAATGGAGGTGGACATTTAATCCTTTTGCTTAGCTTTTGAAATGTTACTGGAACTGTTGGTGTTCTAAAGATGTGAAGGCACAAATGCTATAAATTCTTAAACATTCATAAAGCCTCCACTTGCTTTATAAAGAAAATATAAGTATTACTATCAACACATCTCACTACAGAAAAAAAGACTCACAATGTTTGTCTCTTTCCTTGACATATAACATCATGATGTATTTTTAGACCATCTACATGAGTTATATTTTATCTTAAGCAACAGTTCCAGATGTTAGAGAAAAAATTGTGTCAGTCTGAGAGAGATGGGTGCTACGCATGTCATAATCCATGACAAGTTCCATTATCATAATAGTTCTAATTGTGAACTTTCTGAAAGAAGGATTAGTACTACAAAAACATAATGTGTAATAAGAGCAAGTTTCACATACAGTATAAAGACAACAATGTAATATTTCAGCCTGGACCTTCATCAAACAACAAAAACAAACAGTATAAAGGGTGAACGCAAGGTCACATATTGCAAGTGAAAAGCAGACAATTTAAAATGTTCTACTACTACTACTACTACTACTACTACTACTACTACAACAACCAGTACTACTACTACTACTACCCCTATTACTACCACTACCACCACCACCACTACTACTACCACCACTACTACCACTACCACCTCCACTACTACTACTACTACCACTACTACTACCACTGCTACCACCACTACTACTACTACCGCTACTACTATCACTACCACTACTACTACTACTACCACTGCTACTACTACTGCCACTACTATTACTACTACCATTATTACCACTACACCCCTACTACTACTACTACTACTACTACTACTACTACTACTACTACAAGAGCTTAATTATAATAAAGCAAAAATCAGAGATTCCCAACTTATGGTTTTAGTACCAACCTGACTATAAGATTTTTGTGTGTGGCCGAGAAGTAAACAGCAAGTGGATATGGTCGATGTCAAGTCAATGATTGTATCATTTTAATTATTTGTTATATTTGTGTTTGTAAATCTATTATTATGAACTGATAAATAATTAATCATTACATAGCTTGTGTGACTTTATTTCTATTTCCATCTATAACTGACATATTTCTGAGAGAACTTTGCTGTTTATGGTAACTAAGAAACGTGTGTAATACAATCACAATGAAGTCTCACATAACAAGCGCCTGTTTCGCCATGGCCCAGACAAAGCTGAGTGTCCAGGACATCGATGTGGACCTTCCCCCACATAGACTTGCACTGGTCGTGTGGCAGAACTTCTACAGCCACTTCGTTCATGGCATGTTCCCTCCCACCTGTGCCTGAAAGATAATTTTAGTGTGGTAATTTATGAAGCTTCTTTGTTGGAGAGGAGGGAGTATCTATGTATGAATTTATGAAGGAAGGAAGGGAGGAGGGAGTATCTATGTATGAATTTATGAAGGGAGGAGGGAGTATCTATGTATGAATTTATGAAGGAAGGAAGGGAGGAGGGAGTATCTATGTATGAATTTATGAAGGGAGGAAGGGAGGGAGGGAAGCTTGGATATTTTACTGGAAAAGAAGTAGACTGGAAAAGATGCTCTCTAAATAAACATCTAATCATAAACATGAAAAAAAATGGAGGTGGACATTTAATCCTTTTGCTTAGCTTTTGAAATGTTACTGGAACTGTTGGTGGTCTAAAGATGTGAAGGCACAAATGCTATAAATTCTTAAACATTCATAAAGCCTGCACTTGCTTTATAAAGAAAATATAAGTATTACTATCAACACATCTCACTACAGAAAAAAAGACTCACAATGTTTGTCTCTTTCCTTAACATATAACATCATGATGTATTTTTAGACCATCTACATGAGTTATATTTTATCTTAAGCAACAGTTCCAGATGTTAGAGAAAAAATTGTGTCAGTCTGAGAGAGATGGGTGCTACGCATGTCATAATCCATGACAAGTTCCATTATCATAATAGTTCTAATTGTGAACTTTCTGAAAGAAGGATTAGTACTACAAAAACATAATGTGTAATAAGAGCAAGTTTCACATACAGTATAAAGACAACAATGTAATATTTCAGCCTGGACCTTCATCAAACAACAAAAACAAACAGTATAAAGGGTGAACGCAAGGTCACATATTGCAAGTGAAAAGCAGACAATTTAAAATGTTCTACTACTACTACTACTACTACTACTACTACTACTACTACTACTACTACTACTACTACCAGTACTACTACTACCCCTATTACTACCATTACCACTACCACCACAACCACTACTACCACTACCACCTCCACTACTACTACTACTACCACTACTACTACCACTGCTACTACTATCATCACTACTACTACTACTACCACTGCTACTACTACTACCACTACTATTACTACTACCATTACTACCACTACACCACTACTACTACTACCACCACCACCACCACCACCACTACTACTACTACTACTACTACTACTACTACTACTACTACTACTACTACTACTACTACTACTACTACTACAAGAGCTTAATTATAATAAAGCAAAAATCAGAGATTCCCAACTTATGGTTTTAGTACCAACCTGACTATAAGATTTTTGTGTGTGGCCGAGAAGTAAACAGCAAGTGGATATGGTCGATGTCAAGTCAATGATTGTATCATTTTATATTATTTGTTATATTTGTGTTTGTAAATCTATTATTATGAACTGATAAATAATTAATCATTACATAGCTTGTGTGACTTTATTTCTATTTCCATCTATAACTGACATATTTCTGAGAGAACTTTGCTGTTTATGGTAACTAAGAAACGTGTGTAATACAATCACAATGAAGTCTCACATAACAAGCGCCTGTTTCGCCATGGCCCAGACAAAGCTGAGTGTCCAGGACATCGATGTGGACCTTCCCCCACATAGACTTGCACTGGTCGTGTGGCAGAACTTCTACAGCCACTTCGTTCATGGCATGTTCCCTCCCACCTGTGCCTGAAAGATAATTTTAGTGTGGTAATTACCATAAAAATGTATGCTACATTGTGAATATGTTATATTTAAATTGAACCTTAATGACATTATGTTCATGTACATGTTCTAATATAGCCTTGTGCGACTGAAATGTACTGTTTTGGCAATGCCTTAGTTATATCTAAATACTAGCATCTATACTGGCAGCAGGAAGCAGCGATTCGAGTTGAAAATAAAACTGGAAAATATCAACCAATAAAACACGGAGTGTGACAGGGGTGTGTATTATCTCCAGACCTTTTTTTCTCTGTACAACGAGAATATTCTAAGAACGATCATTGGGGAACAGGTATAAAAATAGGCGTATACAATATTAACAACTTTCGGTATGCTGACGACACAGTACTGATAGCTGAGAACCAACAAGACCTGCAAAATCTCTTGGATAAAGTCGCCAAAGAAAGTGAACAGAAAGGCCCTTCTTTGAACATAAAAAAGACAGAGATTATGGTTATATCAAAGAAACAGAATCCACCAACATGAAGCATAAAATTAACTATTCTAAAGCAGGTGCAGAAATTCAAATACCTTGGAGCAGTAATAACTTCGGATGTGAAATGCAAAACAGAAATTAAGAACAGAATAGGCCAACCAAAGACTGCATTTCAGAGACTGAGAAACAGATTATGCAGCACATCCTTATCAAGGAGTGTTAGAAAACGAGCCCTAAAATGCTATATTGAACCTATCTTGTTATATGGAAGTGAATCATGGACAATAGGCAGGTCTGCACAGAAGTCATTGGAAGCAGCAGACATGTGGCTTATCAGAAAAATGTTGCGAATCCCCTGGACAGCAAAAATAACTAATGGAGAATGTTTGAGAAGAGCTGGAGATAGAAACAATCTTGTAAAGAAAATAAGAGAGAGACAATGTACTTTCATAGGACATGCAATGAGAAGAGGGAGCATTGAAAATATTATAACAACAGGAAAAATAGAAGGAAGAAGATCAAGATAAAGACCAAGAGAAATGATACTGGACAGTCTGACGGGATGGTGTGAGAGAAGATCACTAACTGAGCTAGTGGCCTGCATGAAGGATCGTGTACTCTGGAGACGCATAATAGCCAACGCCAATCGGCACAGCACCTGATGATGATGATGATCGTTGGGGAGTAGATTATGGTAGATTCTTCACATGAATGAGAGTGTCTTCACATAACTAAGGCTGTCTTCACATGTTGCAAGAATATTTTAAAGAGAGCCAAGAAATGGCAGATTCCGCTAGCCTGTGAGATCACGATAACCCTTACTCCGTTATGCTAGGTCTGCAGAAGAGCAGGCTCTTACTCGAAGATGTAAGACAAGATCTTGCTTATCTCCGTACTGCTGACCTCGTACACTGGCATAGTCATTTTTTACCTCCATATAGATGACATTAAAAAATGACGATTAGACAGACAAGAATGTAGTCTTAAAATCTGATTGCCCAGAAGTTTCTTACATCAGGATTAGTAAGGAAGGTAATTAGATGTTAACTTCAACTACACTTTTTAGAAGAGTTCTCCTCTGACATGAAGAACGTATTACACCGAGTATATTCTACACATATTCTCTTTTCTGTGTGTAGATCCAAAATATAGATATTACAGTACTTTCCTTAATATTCTACATTTGAAAACATTTAGATGAAGTTGAGATTGTTCGAACTGTTCAAGTGTTTTCATTGGATGATTCTTCTCTTGTGTAAGAACTTTGCGGCAGGTTCTCAGCATTCTTCATTAAAATGAGTGAGAATCAACTTTTAAAAATCATTTTGTTTGACACAATAAGAATATGAACGCCATTTTTGTTCCAATTGCAGTATACAAACTAAGCAGAATAATCTCTCGTTTAAAACTGTTGATAATAAACATTCCCTCCTTGGTCACATAGGAACCAAATGATGGAGGTTTAGGATTCATTCTCTGAATAACTTTAAAACATTCTAATTAGAATATGACGTGCAAAGTAAAGTGAAGTCGTTGGCATTCTCGAGGTCATACTAGTATCTAACAGGGCTGCTACTGCTGATTTTGACACCCTAGCGAAAACAGTATGGGGACAATACAATGAAGATCTGTGATGATAAGAAGGTTAAGACCCCAGTATAAAGGAAATAAAACAGTGTACCAAATAAACGAAACAGAACAATGTACTATATAAAGGATACAGAACAATATATCATATAGAGTTAGGAAAAAGCAGTTTACCATATTATAGGAAACAGAACAATATGCTATACAGAGGAACAACAGCGTACCATATAAAGAAAACATAGCAGTCTACCATGTAAGGGAAACCACAGTGTACTGTACAAAGGAAACAACAGAATGTTCTAGAACTCACCTCTAGTTTCTCCCCAACCACTGATCCAGCATTGTATTCCTGGGGAAATAGAGAATTCGGTGTCCGGTAGGCAAGCCGCACGTGCTTCTCCTGATGTCATGTCCACTGGTGAATCTAGCTCCAGCAGCGCTACATCGTTGGGGAAGTTGCTCGTCCGGACATATCCCGGATGCTACAAACAGAAAGTAATAGAACTGATTCAAGCTCTGCAATGTTCTAATACTTCCCCATGATGATGATGATGATGATGATGAGAAGGAGGAGGAGGAGAAGGAATGAGAGGAGAAAAGAATGTATAATATAACCATCTTCAAAAAGTCCACAGGAGCCTCATCACATGAAAGACTGACTCCTGCACTTTTTTTTTTGGTTAGTTTTTTTGTATTGTTGAATGTGTGGTTAAACGTGGGAGTTTTCCCTAATTATGTCATATGTTATTGTTGTTCGCTTTGCTGTTTATTATACTTCATTTAATTCTTTCACTGCCGTAACCCAATAATAATAATAATTTAAACTAAATATAAGCTAAATATAAGCATCCTATAATTTTTAGGTGAAACCACTGCTTTTGTTTTATTATCAGTTGTTTGTGAGCCCTTAGAAATATCTGCTCTGACGAGAAATAAACTGATGTTAAGTGTCTGCAACAGAATGAAAGCCGAGAGATGAGTGGTAGACAGGTGTACAAGTCAAAGCCTATACACTTAGATAACAGTGTATTTTGTTCTGTTGTTCGCCACAGAATTTGTAATGCCATTTCTTTGTTCTTGTATATCTCCGCTTAAAAAAAAGCAATCGATAACCCATAAACTGACATAAACATGTGTTATTGCTGAAAGTGTGTACAAACAATGTCTGTAACTGAGACACTGGCATATGGAAGGCAAATACAGCGCGAATGTCACTCAAACAAGCACAAGCATTCGCCAGCGCCACACTCAAACTTGATTTATGTATGTACTAAAGTGGTCAATAATTCACACCAATGACATTTAGAAAGTTTTGTTTCGTACATGAGCCCATGAAATTTCGAATAATCTTTTTTTTTTATTTCCCTTACTGAAGACAAATTGTAGGTTCGACATTTTTTTCTTTGCATTTTGTTTATATTATCATTCATTCACTAGATACGTTCACAAAGGCGTCGGAGATCATGCTTCATTATGGTTTAGTATTTCTCATCAGGCTGGGTTTCTTGCTTGATTTGTTCTTTTTCCCGTGAGTTTTACAGTGACTATCAGTTTTGTTTTTTTAACTACAGATTTGAACTAACTTTCGGTTCTCTGTAAATTATCTGAGAATTTTATTTGTTTTTCCCGCTGGTTCGTGTCTCATTGTAAAGAACAGTTACTAAAATGAAAAACATATTTATGAAGGATAAATAAATGAAAACAAAGATATCAACCAAGTTCTTTGGTTCTATATGTCTGTCACTGAAGATAACTTCTACAAGGTTCAGACGGCCTTCTATATTATTCGAACTATCTGCGACACGAACTAGACTGTCTTCACACAAACGAGACTGTCTTCACATGAATGAGACTGTCTTCACATGAATGAGACTGTCTTCACATGAATGAGACTGTCTTCACATGAACGAGACTGTCTTCACACGGACTAGACTGTCTTCACATAATTGAGACTGTCTTCACATAATTGAGACTGTCTTCACATGAATGAAGACTGCCTCCTATGTGATTCATCTCTTTTCTGTGTAAATTCAGACTAACTTCTGTGTGAATGAGAATTTATTCTGTGTGATTTATACTTTGTTCCATGTGTCGTACAGCTGTAGACTATGTGATTCAAACTGTTTTTTTTTTTTTGTCTGCTAACAATATGAACATAATATTTTAAAATGAAGGATGACAATACAATTTCTGTTGTCATTAATATCAACACTATTATCTTCATCATTAAAAGTATCATGACGCCTATTATTTCTACATTTATCCGCTGTCATTCTCATCTCCAAAATATACAGTATCAAAAAGCTATGCCGGTTTTTTTTTAATGTCAGCAGTCACGCTTCACTGATCACAATTCTCCAAAAACTTCAATCACCCCCTCTCTCTCCGTCGCCACATTAGGAACAATTTCCAACATCACCACAACAGCAACAACAGTAACCACTTACACTGATGATCCTGATGACATCCCTGTAAATTTCGGTTCCAGAGACGAATTCCAGGTCGTAGTCAGCGATCACCACTCTCCAGTTGCTTATGTCTCCATAGAAAGGTCTGCCAAATCGTGGGAACGTGGTTTATTAAATTATCGTAACCAGTTTCGTTTCAGAGTTGCATTACCTCAAATTAACTCTTATGTTCTTAAGCTATTCTTCCAATGAACAGATTATATATATATATATATATATATATATATATATATATATATATATATACAAGCAAATCTATGTCCCGTGGCATTTGTTAGTGCCTTCATATTTCTAGGCCACTATAGCATTTGAGGCAGGGATGCCAGGACTTGTCCTCATTGCCTTTGCTTTCCTAGGGAAACACTACCCACTACACCACTTGCACACATGCAGATTCAGATATTTTCATGTAACAGTGCCAAGCCGAGGTTTTTTTCAAGAGGTACAATCATCTTCAACCACTTTCAAGGGACATAATCACATTTATGTGTACAGCGCTCATTTTATAACAATAGCAATCTGGAAGTCTGGAGAACACAGGAGTAACTCAGCTATAGTGAACTGTCCTCTCAACTTTAGCAGTTTTTAAAAAAAAATCTATCTTTGGTGTGGTCCAGACAACCCAGCTGTGGTAGACACATGGATACGTGACAAATGTGTCTTAGATAACTGCCCCTAAAAGTGAAGAGTATCTGATTGCAAGGTGAGTCGTACCAAAGTGTGCTATACACATCACTGTCAGTGTATTAATGTAAAGTGCCATATTTAAGTGAAAATATATTCACTATATAAGAAACCATGCTGTAGGTGACAATACTAAACTATGGGAAACTTAAACAAGAAATGTAATAATGAGCAAGCAATGTTTGATACATAATTATTTGATCTATTTTTAATCATCATCATCATCATGTGCCTTCTTCTGAAGGTGATAATGAATCTCCATTTCCCTGGCTCCCTGGCCTTGATGGTGGACTCAGCCAGGCTGAGACAAGTCTGTTCTCATCTACATCTCTGCCTACCCAATGCTCTTTTTTCCTGCCACCTTTTCTTCTAATATGATCTTCAGAATGTGTTTTTCCAGAAATTCCAAAAAGAAATTCGGAGGAATTGATAGCAAACTAGTTCCACACCAGTTACATCAGGCATCTTGTTTTGGTTAACAAGCCAGGAGCAAAGATGATGCTGGCAATAGCGACCAAAAAAATCATCAGACTCTTCCATTGGTCCTTAGAATACTCCTGGTCAATTCCTAGTGAACTCTCTATGACGATGGGTTCCTTGGTTACCCCATGGAAACACTGGAACCCACAGCAATAGTTTCCACAGCAAATGTTGTGTTTATTACAAGTTATTTTTCTAGCATTAGTTGCTAGGCAACGTTTGTTTCATGGTGACAAGGAAATTGTCATAACAACAACAACAACAATGGTCGGCAAGGCTGCGATCAAGGTAAAGAAGTACTGATTATTGAAAAGCTAATTTTGTATCCGAACTCTCTCTCTCTCTCTCTCTCTCTCTCTTCTCTCTCTCTCTCTCTCTCTCTCTCTCTCTTTCTAGAACAAACGTCTATTTCAACTTCATTTAACCTTTCTTTTGGCTTACTTCTTCTAGAGTAATTTTTCTTGATTTTATTTTAAGATAATGATGATGCGGCTCAAATATGTAAGAATGATTTTCCAGATGTTCACTTTAATATGTCAGGCTGATGTTTATGTGATTTAAGGTAGTCATAACTTGGCGACACGGCCTATGGTTCAGTCTTTCGGCGAACACGGTCTAAAGTTCAGTCTTTCGGGCTCACGGTCTATGGTTCAGTCTTTCGCCTGATGAAAAACACAATGTTCAGTGTCCCTCGGCCATGAGAATATCTTCCAGTTCATTCAAGTGCCGGCAGACGTTAGCGATCATGCTTATCTATTTTGCACATCCTTATTCATTTGCTTGCATTTCTTCTCCTGTATCATTTAGTCAGCCTATTCATATATTTTCATTCTGTCTTTCTTGCTTTCTTCTTCCTTTAGGTTTTCATGTGATTGCAAGATTACCGAATTTCTGTCTTAATCCGCAAAGAATGTGAGTTTTTTCCCTCTTACAGGTTTGCCTTGTTTTCTATGTTCTGCAATTTCTCTGAGAATTTCTTAATTTGATTTTCCAGCTGTCCACTGCATGTTTCTCCTCAATAATATATCTGTGGCTTTAAACAGCCTTTCTAATGACAGAAAAACTTAACATGACGCTTCAGTAGGCATTAGTTAAACTTTACATGACGATGCAAGGGGCAGGAGTTAAACTTAACATGACGATTCAGGAGGCAGGAGTTAAACTTAACATGGAGTTTCAGGGAGCAGGAGTTCAAGTTAACATGACGTTTCAGGGAGCAGGAGTTAAACTTAACATGACGTTTCAGGGAGCAGGAGTTAAACTTAACATGACGCTTCAAGGAGCAGGAGTTAAACTTAACATGACGTTTCAGGGAGCAGGAGTTAAACTTAACATGATGATCCAGGAGGCAGGAGTTAAAATTAACATGGTGATCCAGGAGGCAGGAGTTAAAATTAACTCACATGACCACATGACATTCTTACCCCTCCATACAATGAGCAGCCGTGAGCACCCATCTCTCATGAACTAGCACTCCGCCACAGCGATGCCAGGGCGTTGTAGAGGTCACAATCTGTAGAGACACTTGCCACGGCCACTGCCCGTGGATGGACTTCCTGCCTCCGATGATGTAAGGGGTTCCCAGTACACCGCACCTATCTGAGGATGTGACAAGTAAACAGAGTTGTGCAGATGGTAGATGATGATGATGTGATGATGATGATAATGATGATGATGATGATGATGATGTAAGGGGTTCCCAGTACACCGCACCTATCTTAGGATGTGAGAAGTAAACAGAACTGTGCAGATGGTAGATGATGATGATGATGATGATGATGATGATGATGATGTAAGGGGTTCCCAGTACACCGCACCTATCTGAGGAAGTGAGAAGTAAACAGAACTGTGCAGATGGTAGATGATGATGATGATGATGTGATGATGATGTAAGGGGTTCCCAGTACACCGCACCTATCTGAGGATGTGAAAAGTAAACAGAGCTGTGCGTATGGTAGATGATGATGATGATGAGAAGGAGGAGGAGGAGGATGAGGATGAATGCCAACAGTCAATGAAGGACCTCAAATACAAACCAAAATACACGAGCGACAAACTGAGAACACATGCCCAACAAATTTCTGAGAAACTTGCAGATAAATAAATAAATGCAACTTTTATATTGGTCGTAATTTTGCAGGCACAGATACCATTAGCTACAAACACAACATTAGATTACGAACACAACATTAGATTACAAACACAACATTAGATTACAAATACAACATTAGATTATAAATACAACATTAGCGTACAAATATATAGTTATCACATAAAGAAAGAAAGAAAGAAAGAAAGAAACCTAACAGTAAAGGAGGGAAGGGGGTGTCTGAATAATTAGTATATTTATAACTTCTACATTTTTATTTTTAAATCATCTTCTAAATTATCATCTGCTGATATTCTGCTTTGTAAAATTGTGGATATCAACATAGTAGAGAACTTCCGTACGTGCCTCTGTGAAATACAGAAAGGCACGAAGTGAAAATAAGACACCAAACTCAAGTTGGATGAAGAATTTTTAGAGTCCTATATTTATTGTGGGCTACAATACTGCCCCTCTGTTGTTGTATTTTTGTGCTATTGGCTGTTTATAGATGTGGAGGGAGCAGAGCTATTTATGGAACTGATTTTCCCAATGAAACCACTTACATGCACTAGGTGACATTCACAAATCGTCAAATAAGGGAGCATACCTTCTACGACAGGAGCATACCTTCTACGACAGGAGCACACCACACGTTTTTTGAATGACCGCTAAGGGGAAAAAAATCCCACACAAAGAGCCATTAATTCGGGGAGTTGTCCTGAAGGATGCTAAAACTCCAGTAATTATCGGATCTTGGACGAGCAAACGGAAAGAAAGCCTGCTCTATGCTGGAAGAAGTACGGACTCGGTCCAGACTAGGCTGTGGCCTAAGTTTACCTAGCAACCGATGCTCTAATTTAGACAAAATGCTGAAAACACAAAAATAGACCAGACACCTCCAGAAATGCAGAGATATGCGAACAGATTTACCTAACAAGGACGATTAGTGAACTGAAACACAAGTGATCCAGTATAAACTAACATTATAAAGAAAAAAAAAAGGAAACTAAAAATTTGGCTTAAAAACTAACATTATAAAGAAAAAAAAGGAAACTAAAAATTTGGCTTTGATGAAAATATGAAAACTGAGAAATGATTTTAAAACGAGTTGAAGTCTGAAGCAGGGACATAGTAGTTAAGAATAAAGCCAATGGTGAAGAGTTCTATGCGCAAAAGTGAAACTAAATTGTAATGCAATAATCTAGAAAAAGTATAACAACATTTTCAATGTTTATGTTGCATACATAATCTAATCAGACTTTTTTGTACAAAAATACAATATCACAGGAATACAACATCATAAGAAAAAAATAACCATGTTATGCCCACGACAATAAACAATGTAAACAACTAAACAGATGTAAGGTCAGAAACAAGAAGATTTTAAATATCACAGAAACAAGAAACGTAACAGCATCGGTTACAGAGATGCACAGCTTAGCAAGAAAGAAAATGCAACAGCGACAGAAATATCAAACAGTAAGAAACAGATAATTTGTAAGGAAAGAATGAACAGTAAGTAAACAGAAAACTGTTGCATGGAGTCGTAACATATGCTTGTAAGACCCGAGCACTTAACAAAACAGCTGAGAAACACATAAGTGCCTTTGAATGTAAATGTTATAGAAGAATCCTTCAAATATCATGGACACACAAAAAATAACAAATATATCCATAGTACAAGGATTTAATATTGAAGAAAGTAGGCTAGTAAAGAAGATTAAATAGAGAAAACTTAAGTATTTTGGACATTAAATATCACGAGAGTTTGGAGAAGACATTCTTGGAAGGGTAAGTAATGGGAAAGAGAAAGAGAGGAAGACCAATGTGAAGATGGCAAACAAGACATTGTTGATGATTTGAGAATGGAGCAGGCTATCTTGCTTACAACTGAGTAGAGACAAATAAACAGAAACATTTAGGTAGATACAGTTTTTAAAAAAAAAATAGGAATTGATTGGATGGTAAAAGAGGAAATAAAAAAAGAAATGGAAATACATTTTTTTAAAAATGGATGAAAAAACCCCCAGAAAAATAATACATAGAAACAGAGTGGATGGAAACAGGAATGAATAAAGAAACGACAGCATAAACAGGACTAATACAAAACCATACCAAAAGTAACAAAGAAACGATGGAAAGAAATACAAAAGAGAGCTGTCGTGACCCAACGAAACAAATACAAAACAAGGTCAGCAACCTTCAGCTGAACAGATTCATCCAACATGACATCTCCTCGCTAATTTTCCAAGTATTGATGCTTTCTGAGAATCCATTGTAACTGCGGGCTCGGGGATCTCTCTAAATTCCAAACGATTTCTTGTGCAAACTTTCTCATTACCGAGCGCTTTGGTTAAGAAACAAATGGCATTACTGAAGTGTTAGAAGCATCCGCTAGCGCCGTGCAAGGAGTTTTAGCACCTTCTGTTTGAACAAAATGGCGGCTCGACTGAAATAACGTCACTATTATTATTATTTTTTTTTTTAATTAATGGGGCGATGCGACCATTTCGGCGAGGTCAAGTTATCAAATGATGAGGGGTAAGGAAAAAAAAAAGAAGTAGAAGTTATTAACAATATTCTCAGTCACGATCAAGATTTGTCTCCCTCTCTGTAGAAAATTCTAGAATCTCGACCCAAGCAAATGTACTAACATTCTGTAGAAAAGCTAAACCAAATTCTAACGTCCTTGACTTTAACAAAAGCCTTCTTAATAATAATTTATTAGATGAATTCTCTGCCTTGAAATCTCATCCCGCTGACCTTCACGAACTATGGAAAGCTGACAAGGTGGTTTATGAGAAACTCTTCCAAGGTCAGTTTGGACATGATATTTTTTGCTCTTGCTACTGAACTTCCTTTATCCGTTGACATGGCCATTGTTTTAATAAACTTTCCTTGAATCTTTCCCTGTGTTTGGTCAATCCATGTTTGTTTATAATGAACGTAGATGGTTTGTGTTTGCTTTTGATTATACGACGACCAAAACAACAGCGGTGTTTTCCTGGGCCATCTTTTGTTATTTGGTAACCATAATTTACAGCAAAAACTCAGGGCGAAGAGTCTGTCAGGCTTAGCAGCCAGTACTCCATTGCCGACATACAAGAGTCAGGGCTGAAGAACCGAGGCCGATCAAGACCCTGTCCCACTTTAGACTTAGCCTGGCGAAGGTTGCAGGGATTGCTATAGTATCTTAAGCGGTGGAGTCTGCTAAAGAAGTATTGCACGCCTTTTGCTTTTTAGCTTCATTCAAGAACTGAGAAGAACAGCCGCCACAACCCGCTCCCAATCCGACACGATACTGTGTCTCACCATGCTCACCACATCAGCTGCAAATAACACCAGCTCGAAGTTCCAGAAAGAAGAAGAAGAGACAGGATTGTTTGGCCGGTCTTTTAGCACCTAAAATGTAATAGTGTGGCTATTTTTTATAGGAGGGTAAGAGAGAGAGAGAGAGAGAGGGGGGGGGCAGAGAGAGAGGGAGAGGGAGGGGGATAGAGAGAGAGGGGGCAGAGAGAGAGGGAGAGGGAGGGGGATAGAGAGAGAGAGGGGGCAAAGAGAGAGAGAGGGAGAGGGAGGGGTATAGAGAGAGAGAGAGAGAGAGAGAGAGATGTAACGAAAATTGATGTGGCATCAAGAATTTTGTACTTTTCGTTTCTCTCGTTATTTCTGAACGGGTTACAACTAGTTTTTCTATAACCTGAGATATGTCCAACAGTACCAAATCTTTTCTTTAACCGTAGAGTGCTGTACGCAGTCGTCGTTACTATAATCCAGTTCTTGAAAACTGCAATAAACTTAGATACCAGCGTTCCTCAACCTTTTTATCCCTGCGAAACCCTGGAAGATGCTCTCGCTGAACCTGGTAATAAAATAGTTGCACCTACAGCTGGCAGTAAGTTACAGTGATCAGTGTGTTGTAGACATCATAGTCCAATAACAGTTACCAATAAAAGCTGAGGGAGGGGGTGAGCCACGGTTGCATCTCTGGGGTCTGGGCTGTTGAGGGGGCACACAGTCATTTCCTCTTTTCCGTGTTTGGATAATGAGCTCGACAGTAGATAACTCCAGGGCCGGAACTCGTTCTCGATGACCTTGATTACCTTGCTCTTGTGAGGACAGAATGACATTTTTCTGTGTATATCACAATATCGAGGTGCGTGTTGTCGCCCTACTTATTTAACTTGTATACTGAAAATATAATGAGGAATGTTAGAGAAGATGTAGACGAATATTACGATGCCATAACAGTTGGAGGTTATAAAATACCAGAGATTAGATATGCTGATGACACAGTGTTACCGTCCACAACACAAAAAGGAATGGAAAAACTAATTATGTCAGTCCATAAGAACAGCGAAGAATAAAAAAACCTCTATCTTAATGCAAAGAAAACTAAATTGATGACAACTGACAAAATAAACAAGGCGGCTGAAATATGTATCAATGAGGGAAAACTGGAAGAAGTGGAGAGTTTTGAATATCTTGGATCACTACTAACTAATAATGGAGATACAATGAGGGAAATTAAAAGGAGGACATCTCTCGCTCTTCAGAAAGTAAAATAACTAAAGAATCTGTGGAGAAGAACAGACAGAACTACAAAAATAAGATTTTTAAAGGCATGCATCTTTCCCATCGCAACGTGAGACCTGGACACTTAAGAAAACAGCTGAGAAACACATAAATGCCTTTGAATGTAAATGCTACAGAAGAGTTCTTCAAATATCATGGACACAAAAAAGAACAAACATACCCATACTACAAGAACTTAATATTGAAGAAGGCTGGCTAGTAAAGAGGATTAAACAGAGAAAACTTCAATATTTTGGATACATTAAACGTCATGATAATCTAGAGAAAACCGTATTGGAAGGGTACATAATGGGAAAAAGAAAGAGTGGAAGACCAAAGCGAAGATGGCTGCAAGACATCGTTGATGATCTGCAGATGGATGCATCAGCAGCAGACCATCTTGCTCACAACTGAGAGGCCTATAGGAGTGCTGTTAGGGAGGCAAAGTTCCGCAAAGGACATGCAAATGAATGCATGAATGCATGATCACATTATTTCCCTGAACTCCGACTGAGACGCTCCATGCAGAGAACTAAAACCAACAATCTCCGGGTAGTGAAGTTCTTCGCTTCCTCTCAATCAGCGGTCAGAACAATCTGACCCTACATTTTGATCAACCGCTCACGACACTAATAGTCCATCAAGCAGAATCAGTGTAATTCCATGACTGTGTGATTACCGCTTTCGTCTGAAGCTACCGACAAGAAAGAAGAAAGAGTATCTAAAATATGTGATTCATTCATTTCATCTCATTTACCATTACCAGGAGCAGAATCTTAGCTCAAGTAGAGGCAAACAAGATCACTCAAGACAACTATTTCCAGATTTCTGGTCATCTCTATTTTTACAGTTAGGTTGTCTACAGGACACGCTAATTTTGGCGTTAGTTTTTTTCACACACGCAGACAGTCGAACCGAAATAGCTTGTTCTAATCTCATCCTATAAACTTTAAGCTCCTCTTCTTCTGAAAAAAAGAAATCCGAGCAAACCATCTTGCCCTTAGTTTCCTTTTATTTTGTTTTATTTTCAACATTTTATTTATCTAATCTTCTTGTGTTGCACTAACAATTTGCCAGCCTGAGCTACGATAAATTACAACCTGGCAACTACTTGTCTAGAACAAAAGAGAACAACAGGAAGGATGTTGAGCAAGAGCAACAACAAAAAAAAAGGCAAAGGACAGGCATTTGTGGAAAACCCTTGCGGAAGCCCCATGTGCATTGGGCACTTAAGGTTCAGAGAGAGAGAGAGAGAGACTGATTGATCTTTATTTCAAAAGGGTTAAGAATTGGGCACGCAGGCCCGTCTGACATTCTGCCCTCAAGAGAGAGAGAGAGAGAGAGAGAGAGAGAGAGAGAGAGAGAGAGAACTACTTGTCTGGCATCAGTGATCTAGAGCTGTGGTTCTCATTTAATAAAAGTCAGCGGGCCTCCTACTGTTTCGAAATCCGGGCCACAGACCCCCCCCCCCCCCCCCCCCCCGCCCGCCATACTCTTGAAAAGTTTCCTATCTGTATAGTAGCTATGTGCTTAAATGCAAAATAATTTTTCTTCAGAAAATGTGGGTAACCTTTAAATCAGAGTAAACGCTACACTACACTAAAAAACACAGGACAAACTTGGGGAATTTTCCAAATGACAGTAATGTAGCTCAGAAAAGATAGACAACAATTAACATTCCTACTTGTTCTAACAAATAATCAGAATATGAAATGTGTGACAGCTAACCAACCTAAATATGGTGAGAAAAATCATGTCTTTCTCCATTCCGAACATTTTTTTCCCTATTTTTAAAAGTGGAAAAAGGTTCTTTCCTTCACACAGGAAAAAGGTTATTTCCTTCACACAGGAAAAAGGTTCTTTCCTTCACACAGGATTCGCCACTTGTTAAACAGTTCACAGTGAAAATAAAAAGGATCTTGAGTTTTGTCATGGGCCTCCACAGCAGGTTCTGAGGACCGCCGAATTGAGAACCATTGATCTAGACCCTACATCAAAACATCAAAGTGTGTTGGCAGTGTCAAAAGCGAAAGAACAAGTGGGCGAAAGAAGAGTTTAAAAAGAAAGTGTAACTAAAAAAACAAAGATGAAAGAAGGAAAACTTTACACGCTCTGACAGTCAAACAGAGATAGTACAGAAAGGATTACAAGATTAGGAAAACGACCACAGAGAACTCATAATCCTCCACAAATTTTGGTCAGCTTTTCTTTGGACTTCACCGCCTCCGTACGCACCAAGACCAGAAGTCAACATTGACGTTTTATATGGTTTCCATGGCAATCCATTTAGCCAAAAAATACCATTTTTTTCAGCTTTAGTGCGGTAAACCACCAAGTCAAACATCACGAAGACTCTGGCTGGAACTGACATTTTTAGTTCAGTTTGTAAGAAGCTTTAGGTCTTAATAAAGTAAATGATCCACACAATTTATGTAAGTACACGCGGAAAGATGAGATGGCAGCAGGAAAGACGAAAGTGCAATGGGAAAGTGCTATAATGCAAGAAACACACTTCAGTGACCTGGGCTCTTGTATGTTTATGTGGGGACTGGGGCCCTTGTATATTTAAATGTGGACTAGGGCTCTTGTACGTTTATGTGGGGACTGGGGCTTTTGTATGTTTATGTGGGGACTGGGGCTCTTGTGTGTTTGTATGGGATTATCAGTGCTTGGATAATAGGTCACAGTCAAGAGGGATAAGACAACCAAAGGGCACTAACTCTCGTTCGTAACGCCTAAAAAGGAAAGTCTGTTGGCAGAAAATGTGAAACTAAAGCAAATGTTAGAGAGTGCACATCGTGCCCAGGCTTTGAACCCACCTCTAACATTTCTGCCCCTGCCCCTCTCCCACCTTATCTGTTAGAAAAAGTAATCAGGACTGTTCCATTTTTTCTCCTCGCTTTTCTCCACGACTAATTTAACATTTTTTAAAATTATTCACATTGCATTTTTAAATGATAGTTTCAATACTTTGTACTATTTTTACTTAACATTTTTTTTTAACTTTCACATCAGATTTTTTGCCATTACTGTTGCACGGTCTCTTCATTACAAGAAGTCGTTAATCTGAAAAGACTCAGAAAAAGAGTCATGAAAAATCGCTTGAAAATGAACAGAGACCTGGCATAATCTAGTAGTTGCCAGATTGTAGTTTATCGTAGCTCTGTCGGATTGCTAGTCCAGCACATGGAGGTTAGATAAATACAATTTTAAAAATAAAACAGAACAAAACGAAACTAAAGTGGCAAGATATTTGCTCGGATGTTTCATGGCGGTCCGCAACTGCCTTATCAAACTGGTATACAACTCCATCTGTTGAATAAAATCAACAAAAGGTACTGAGACCTCTAGTGAATCTAAACTTTATTCTCTTAAGACTTCTGTGATAGGTAACAGGAATTTGCTCACTTAAGACCTTCTTCTTGTGTAGCACCATTTTCTTTACTTGTGATCTCTCTGCCACGAAGCAAGGCTTTGGTCACTTCAGACTTCCCAGGGATGTAGTATGATTTTCGTCACTTGTGACCTCTATACGATTTAGCTGGAATTTTGTCATTTGAGACCTTCATGAGATATAGAGTGACTTTTGTCATTTGAGACCTACCTGCTATGTGGCGTGACTTCAGTCACTTGAAACCTCCGTACGATTTAGCAGGACATTGGTCACTTGAGATTTCCCTAAGAAGTAGCGAGATTTTAATCTTCATTAATCTTCTGAACTGGAATCACTGAAGCAGAAATCCATCAGCTTTTGTTAGTTACTTCTAAAAGCATGAAATGAAAACAATAGTTTTTTTTTTTTTAAGGGAGGGACACCGCTTTCAAAATGAAAAGCCAAACTGGACTCTGATGTGTCGGGACTTGTAAGAGCATAACGAAGACAGAAGGCAACCAACGGCTTCTTAGAGCGCAAGAAGAAGAAGAAGAAGAAGAAGAAGAACTGGAAAGTTAGTTGCAAATATTGCATTGATTATGTTGAGCAATAGAGGGCTCACCTGGGCAAGAGCGGGAGAAAAGGCAAAGGACAGGCATTTGTGGAAAACCCTTGCGGAAGCCCCATGTGTGTCCTGTGCACTTAAGGTTCAGAGAGAGAGAGAGAGAAGAGAGAGAGAGAAGAGAGAGAGAAGAGAGAGAAGAGAGAGAGAGAAAAGAGAGAGAGAAGAGAGAGAGAGAAGAGAGAGAGATTGCATTTCCGACGACAGTATGAAGCAAAGATTGACGTAATTTGTTTACATAAAGGATAAATGCGAAAAGAACAAAAATATAAGAGAGAAATCATTTGTCCATTGTGTGCTTACCTTTCATTTCTTGCCTATAGCTGGGTACGAAGTCTCTGTCAAATATCTGTGGCTTAGTGTCTTCAGGTTGGATTGCTGCCTTTGTCTCTTGTGACACTGGAGTTGCCGGAGTTGCCGGAGTTGCCGTACTTGTTGTTAGCGCTTCTGTAGACAGGGTAGCTGTACTTGGGATCACAGTATTTGGGGTTGTTGTACTTGGGATCACAGTATCTGGGATCGTTGTACTTGGGATAACATTATCAGGGGTCGTTGTGCTTGGGATCACAGTATCGGGGGTCGCTGTGCTTGGGATAACAGTATTTGAGGTCTTGCTTGGGATCACAGTATCTGGTATCGCTGTGCTTTGGATCACATTATCTAGGATCGCTGTGCTTCGAGTCACTGTTTCAGGGGTCACTGTTGGTACTGGAGATAACTCTGGAGAAACAGGTGCTGTCTCTACATTTAATGCAAACCAGGGATCTTTTGTTCCTTTAAAATCTTGCCAGTCATAATTTATTTCGTTTATTGCGTAAAACGGCGCAAAGGTCGTTTTTATGTTACCTTCTTGTTGTCTTCGTAATGTTCTTTTCTTCCAGTTCTCAGACCGGCCGTATTTCTGCTTTGAGCGGTTCAAGTCATAGAAATTTTTGATATTCGTTATACTGTCCCGATCGTGGATACTGTTGATGCCAATTTCAATATCATCCATGTCGTTGATATCGCTGTAAATTATCTTAGGTAAGTCCACGTTTGTGTTCTTATTTGGATTAAAGTTGCGGACATTAAAATGTTGTTTTCTAGAATTGTTCAAACCGATGTTGAATTTCAAATTTTCTATCAGTTGCAGTGCTTGTCGTACACTGTTCAGATTCTGATAATTTTGATCATATTCGTAATCCTGATTAGAATGCACCGAGAGATGTGATGGTAGCTTTTGTAGCCAAGATTTCATGCCCCTGTTGTATCTAAATGGTGGATTGAAACTCATCCACAAGTTTTGCTTGAAACGATTTTCATCACTTTTTATCTCTCTAAGTGATGGATATTTGTACTGAAACTGTTTCATGTTTTTGTTTTCCTTCCGTAGCTGATTCTCCTGTTGCTGTTGATATTTGTGCTGATTCTCCTGTTGCTGTTGATACTTGTACTGGTTCTCCTGTTGCTGTTGATACTTGTACTGGTTCTCCTCTTGCTGTTGATACTTGTGCTGATTCTCCTGTTGCTGCTCATATTTGTACTGATTCTTCTGTTGCTGTTGATACTTATATTGATTCTTCTGTTGTTGTTGATACTTATATTGATTCTTCTGTTGCTGTTGATACTTATATTGATTCTCCTGTTGCTGTTGATACTTGTGCTGATTCTCCTGTTGCTGTTGATACTTGTACTGATTCTCCTGTTGCTGTTGATACTTATATTGATTCTTCTGTTGTTGTTGATACTTATATTGATTCTTCTGTTGCTGTTGATACTTATATTGATTCTCCTGTTGCTGTTGATACTTGTACTGATTCTCCTGTTGCTGTTGATACTTGTACTGATTCTCCTGTTGCTGTTGATACTTGTACTGATTCTCCTGTTGCTGTTGATACTTGTACTGATTCTCCTGTTGTTGTTGATACTTGTACTGATTCTCCTGTTGCTGTTGATACTTGTGCTGATTCTCCTGCTGCTGTTGATATTTGTGCTGGTTTTGTGAGCGTCTCTCTTGACTCTGTTGTGATGGTAGTTGCAGCAGATTTTTCTTCTGTAGTCCTGATTTCTTGTGTAAGTTGTTTCTGTCCTTGTTTTTGCTGCGGTTTCGATCCTTGCCCAGGTGTCTATTATTCTTGTTGCTATTGTAATTTTTATCCAGTCTTTTCGGATATGGATGAGGCGGGTATTTTTGTGTGTCCGGACTTCGTTGGAGATAATCTTTCTTCTCTAATGTTGGAGCTTTCACTTGTTTTAATGGAGGAGCTGTTGTGGCACTTTGGGACTTTTCCACTTTCAGTGTCACGTGCACAGAGGGTTGTGGAGATGGTGAAAATTCTTCCAGCTTAACAATGGAATTTTCAGTGGTGTGCCTTGTCTTTTCCTGATTAGTTATTCTGGAAATGTTTCTTCTGCTTGTCCTATCTTTCCTATGAATAGCCATGTTTATAGCTCGCAAGAAGGACTGCATTAGACGTGGATTGTCAATGGCTTTGCTCTGGCTTGTAATTTTGCTAACTGGTAGGCTGGGTATTTTTGTTTTCGTCTGACGATTTAGTAGCTTTCTGGTAAGTTCTGGCCAAGGTTGAACAATAACAGGTGGTATTGAGGAAATAATGGTTTCTGGAGATTTAACTGGAGTTTGTTTGGTCAGCATAGGACTACTCGTGGTTGACTGAGGAAACTGGTGCCGTTTGACTGCGGACATTTTGTATTGTTTATTACCCATGTCTTTCACTGGACTATTTCGATTACTTTTATATGAATTCTGTACTGACTTTTTCAGCGATTCTTTGGTTTCGTTCGTACGAAACAGTGCTTTCTGTTTGTTATATTTGTGTTTATTGTTACGAACTAAAGTGCGGTAGATGTGCTTATTTGGTTTTAAGTCTTCCCATCTAAGATTTGTCCTCGGGTCAAGATCTAGGTCAAAGGGTAGAAAATGTTTTACTTGAAATTGTTGAGTTTCTGAAATCCTGTTCAGAAAAAATGGATAATTTGAATGTCTATTCAGTCCATAACGTCTGTTCTTCGTTTGCTTGTTACTTGACATGTTGTCTTGCAGTTCATTACTCCTGCGTTCTTGTTGTGTTTTATTTACTCGATGTGGTTTTGTTGTTTGGACTTGACGCGAATTTGTTGCTTGTACATGATTTGGTTTTACTTCTTCTGTTTCGTGTGATTTTGTCAACCAAGATTCTCCAAAGCGAGCGGAGTTTTTTTCATTCTGTTGTTCTACAGCAGATTGTAGCTCTTCAGCTTCGGTTAAATGCTTCAGTTCTTCCACTGAAAGAAGACGATATTTGACTTCATCCACAGCAAGGGGGTGAAAACTTTGTTTACCTTCGTCTACAAACAGAGGGTACAGAGACTGATTCAATTCGCCCAAAGGAAGAGTGTATGAAAGTTGATTAACTTCATCCACAGAAGGAGAACGAGAAGGTTGGCTAACTTCATCCACAGAAGGAGGAAGAGAAAGTTGCTTCACTTCATCCTCAGAAAGAGTATGAGGAAGTTGCGTAACTTCATCCACGGGAAGAGTATGAGAAAGTTGCTTAACCTCATCCACAGAGAGATTATGAACAGGTTGTTCTGGCATCATAGTGTCTTCCTCTGAATCTGGAGCTTTGTCTTCAAAAGCAGCGCCTGGTGGGGTAAAGGCTTCGTGTTCTGGAGACCAGGTCTGCTGGTGCCTGCTATGGATCTTAATATCGTCCAGCCTGAAGGTCGGGCTGTCGGTCTCCATTTTCAGAGACAAGGTTTCACTTTCATTCTTAGAGAACATCATAAGTTCAGCTCCATCATATGTCAGAGAGGATTTCTTGATTTCATCAGTACTCGGAGTGATATTGTTGGTTTCGTCAATACTCAGAGATAAGTTCTTGGTTTTATCAAAATCTTCTGATTTTTTCTCCGTCTGTTCTTGTGGCTGTTCTGTGTTGATTACGCTCACTAGCAAATCATTAGAGGAATCTTGATTCTTTCTAGTGTTGTTGGTAAGCTCACCAGTAGAATTATAGTTTATGAAAATATCTTCTGTATTATCTGTTTCTTTCATTTGCCAGTCGTCGTCAGAGCGTGGATCAGTGTTAACATTATCATCTATGTTATTCTGGATTATATAGTCGTCACGGTTACTGCCATGATCTGTAACACTGACAGTATATTTACTTCTGTCATGATCGTTTATGTTCTTTGCTTTCTGATTATCAAATATCGTTACACGATGATTGCTTCCATCGCGCCTGGCTTGGAGCTGCTGGCCGTCCTGATTAAACGAAGGAGTTTCCGTGACGTGACTCTGACAGTCATCGAAGTTGGAATCTTTCCAGACACAGACTTTGTGATTCAGAGAGAAGACTGTGTTCTGTCTGGAGCAGGTCATCTCCCAGAACCTTGGTCCCTGACACACGTAGAAGATGGAGCAGTTCCCCGGATGGCGGTCGTAGGATATGAACGTGGACGAGACAGTTCGAAGACACGGTGGACGAGTTACAAACTGGTTATTGCTGTCCGTGATTTTCGCAGCTGAAGACACTAAACCTATCAACAGAAGCAGAGTGACTAACAGGGCTTCACTAACTCTCCATGGCTTGTTGCGGGTGCTTGTGGGTGTACCGCGACTGTTCTTTAGAGTGACAGGATTTTGCACAAGATGGCAGCATGTAGAGCAGACTGCTAGTATAGAATCGTATACTAAAGTTTTATAAGATCTAGATGTAAGACATAAGTTAAATGACCAATCTCTGCCACGTGCACTGTTATCTTGACATATTCTCTGGTGACAGTAAGAAACTGAACTACAGTGCAGTGCTGTGTCCAGCGTGATGTGATGCTTGCCAGCTTTGATACCATGGTTACTATCAACAAAAGAGCATGACTTTACTAACCTTTCCACCAACTCCGAAGAGTTCTTCCTGGACTCTGTTGAGTCATCTGCGTGTTGTTCCGCCCGAGAAGTACTCAAATAAAATGGATCTACTTCAACGCTCTTGGAACAATTTTTAGAACATTCACAAGAAATCATCTCTGTTTTCATGAAGTCTTTTGTTTTCATGACACTTGGAACGTCCGTCTGGAGATCTAGATGCACAGAATCAAAATCGACAGCATTTCTTGTACGCATTCTCTTCTTTTCTCTAAACAAACTGGTTGGGGCTGGCGTATTTAACATCTTTGTTATTGTCTGTTCACAGATATTTGTGTGAAGTTAAGTAGAGCGCACGAGATGTAGACAGTTTTCAGTAAATCAGGTCTGCTGCATTTATTCGTTGGTTGCACTGAAAGAAAAGAAAACTTTAATATTAACATCATCAGCTAATTGTGCCAGTTCATAAACTTTCGTTTCGCAATACTTAACCACATTTTTATTTCTTCATAAAATCGTTTCCGGTGAAAGTGAATGTAATTACTTTATTAATTATTTAAACGGTTTTTAAAAGTAAACACCACGTGAAATATTACCTTACAAGCATCACAAGATGTGAAATATTACCTTACAAGCATCACGAGATGTGAAATATTACCTTACAAGCATCACGAGATGTGAAATATTACCTTACAAGCATCACAAGATGTGAAATATTACCTTATCAAGAGATATGAAAAATCACCGGAAGTTTTTTTAATTGTTTTTTTTTCCACACACAAAAAACGAGAGCATACACTGTGACTGTTTTCAGTCAGTGTTTCTGACTGGAGTTTTTAGACTGCCATTTAAATACTCGCTGGCAGCGTCCGCGTGGATGAGACCAAGAGGGCGAGAAGGGCATTAGGGACATGGCTAATTCTGGACACCAGCAGGAGGAGGCGTGGCTACAGTCATGAACTCTCATGTTTTTTTTTTCTCCTATCTTTAGCCACTTCCGGCTGTTGTTCCTTGTCGAGGGAGCGATGATGAATGTACTGTGCTGTTATTCGGACATGTGAACGAGAGTTAGCCAAGACCTTATCCTAGCTCCTTCAGACGGCAGGAAAACATATCGTTGTTTGTTGTTATATTACATAAAACAGAGGGCTTATGTAATAGTTGTTGTATTCATAATTAATATAATAATTAATTGTATGTTTATAATACTAATACTATACAAGGTTGAATGATCGGGTTTGAATGAAAAAAAATAATAATAAAAGGCAGAATGTCGGACGGACCTGTGTGACCAGTTTTCCTTGAAAACAAAATTTGTTCCTTCATTTCTTCAGTCTAATTTACACGATCCAAGCCCTCCACTATGTGATGATGCTTACAATGGACCTTTTAAAAACCTCACTGTAGCCCACTTGCTATCCGATGATGTATGTTGAAATAATTCAGATTCACAGATGCAGGGAGATAATAAATTATGTTTAAACATTATTTTAGGTGCGATATGCAGTGAAAAAAAAAGGGGTGGAGGGGTACTGGGGACAAGCTCGCTTCAGCTTCCTTATTCTTAATCTTCCCGACTAAAATAGATGGGCCTCGCTTTCACCTACAAGAACAAAAAGTCTGGAACTGATACGTGGCATTTCTTCGTGGAAATAAATCCTATATTTAAAAAAATGTAAGGCATATTTTTACAGGAACAGTCATAATAGACAAAATCCTTTTTTGTTAAGTTAAAATCGAAAGTAAACATTCTGTTTACGCACATTCGTGATCGCGCACAATCGCATACATACATACATACATACATACATACATAATACAGAGATGGAAACGAAAATAGCGTCTATGCGTATCATCTGGAGCAAAACAGCAGAAAAAAATATTCATGTGTCTATCTTTACGTATACAGAAAACTATTTGTCTAAGAGTTTTTTTTCATAATTTTCTACTCTGCCATGAACAAATACGGATTAATTAATACATTATTTCAAGGAACTAAAACTTATGGCATCTTTCTGATCAAATTCATCGTCTTCTTGGTTTTCTGAGTAGATAATAGTAATATAATTGTCACATTTAAATAGTTTCAAGTTATATTAGATTGTGTTTTTCCTGGAAATGGTTGGATTTGTTTCTTTTACCTTTCTTTCTAATATATGATTAATATTAAAACTGTTTGGAAATGTGACGCCACCGGTATCGATACAATCTCCTAACTACTCTTCAGTTTGTAATATCGAAACAGGTAGCCATCGAATTACGTCGACGTAACTCCCGGGCTAGAGAATCCCAAACAGTCAGGGAATCTCCAAACAAGCTATCAAGTGGAACACAACAGGCCGAAGAAAAAGAGGTCGACCACGTGAAACTCTAAAGAGGACATTGTTAAGAGAGACCAAATTAGTAGGCATAAATTCCATTGATGAGGTTGAAAAGCTCGTCGAAAACAGGAAAACTTGGCGAACTACCGTGCGAGCCCTATGTGACGTTTAACAGCACAGGAAGGTTGTAAAGTGTAAGAACTGGGCGAGTCGGGTAATTGACATGGGCGTAAACTGAAGCCATGTTATAATGTAAATCAGTGGTAAGCCAATGGCATGCATTCCCAGCACTCTAATACGAAATATGCCTGTCATATCTTGTAGCGTAATAAACTTGTATAAAATTTTATCAACACTTTCGCTTTCGCTGGCCTTTCTTGCAGTTCCCTCACCTCACCTCACCCCACACACACACATTCGCTTTCGCTGGCCTTTATTGCAGTTCCCTCACCTCACCTCACCCCACACACACACAGACACAGTGTGGTTCTCTTTTTTCTGAACATAATCCAATGATTCCCAGATGTATAGTCCCCCCCCCCCCCGGGTCGGTGGTAAGATCCAAGAAAAAGGGAAGGGACCGGAGATGAGCGCATCTGAATCAACTGGGCGAAGAAAAGATTATGGGGCGACAAAGATGTTAGAAAGACAAGGAGCTACTTACTTACTTTATCCTTCCTGCTGTACCGCGAGGTGCCGAGGGGAAATGCAGCAGGCGTATATGGGCCACAAGAGTGGCCTCAGTGATGTTCACACCGTAATTTGTTTCTATAGCCATCTATCCATCTTTTCCGAGGTCTTTCTCTTGATCTGTGTCCTGTAGTTCTGTGGTTAAAGAAGCTCGCGGCTGCCTGTGTATGTGTCACTCTCATTAAGTGGCTAAACCTTTTAATCCTTCGTTTCTCTATCTACTGTAGGCTTGGCGTAGTTCCTGTTACTTGTCTTATGTCGTTATTTCTTAGCTTATCTCCCCTAGTGATGTTTGCTGCTTTTCTTAGACATCTCATTTCGCATGTAGATATTTTATTTTTCTGTTTCTTGGTTAACCACCATGTTTAGTATTGGCAGCACAGCGTTGGTATGGAGATGGCAGGCCCCCCCCCCCCCAAAAAAAAACGAACAAACTTGGAAACAACTGATTTAATGCACAATTTATAAATATAGCAGCACATTGCTGCAGCAGAACCGCAGTCAAACAAGCAACACAAACAGGCTGGCTCATAGTTTTTCAGCGTACTCGCTGCTTTGGGCACATTTTGTCCGGCCTTTGTCTTACTTTCCTTCTTCAACTTTCGAGGCCAGACAAGCAAATCGGAAAAACACTTTTGAAGAAATAGTAAACTGTATCGAGTGATCAATGATCACGTGATTGTCATGTAATGGTGTAGGTTTATAATTTTTATTCAGTATCAAGAATGTAAGAATTACAATTTAATATAAGAATTACAATTTAGTATAAGAAGCGGTGGAAGAAAAATTGTAAAACGTTATAAATAATAATAAAATGTGTACGTGTTTTCACTTTTTGACATCCTGGTTTCAAAACTAACATTAACTGAATGAGCGCAAACTGAATGGGCGCAGATCGAGGGCCACATGTACGTCATCTTTGATTGATTGGACTCTCCACAGATTAGACCAATAGAATGAGATTATTACATTTAAATCTCGAATATCAAGTTTGCAAGTAGAGTACAGCAGCATCGATACTTTTCCACTCGCCCACTTTCAACCCTACTATACTTCTACGTACACAACGCTGGTTTTTACTAGAATATCTTGTTTTTCCCTTTAATGCACTGACAGTCATGTATACAGTTAACTAAATGTTTGTCTCGCATTGAAACCAAATATTGTCCCGTTTCAGAGGTAGCTTTATACATATCAGGTATCTAGTTCCACAGGTAGCTTTATACATATCAGGTATCTAGTTCCACAGGTAGCTTTATACATATCAGGTATCCAGTTCTACAGATAGCTTTATACATATCAGGTATCTAGTTCCACAGGTAGCTTTATACATATCAGGTATCTAGTTCCACAGGTAGCTTTATACATATCATGCATCTAGTTCCACAGGAGAGAGAGAGAGAGAGAGAGAGAGAGAGAGAGAGAGAGAGAGAGAGAGAGAATCTCAAAAAGTTTTAGAACTAGCGCCTCGGACACATATTCAATCAAGCACTGTAATAATCGTTTGGCCAGTCACTGTTTGCCCACTTACATACAATCGCTTCCATAATATATTGTTACAAATGAGAAATGTTGACCGTGCAACAAATCTTGATCTTACACTATATTCTATAACAACTGTGTTATATACACCTCTATCTGTATTTGCTGTTACACCTATTTTGAAAGCTGGCTTAAGTGCCCAGGGCACATGGGGCTTCCGTAAGGGTTTTCCACAAATGCCTGTCCTTTGCCTTTTTTTTCTGCTCTTGCCCAGGTGAGCCCTCTATTGTTCAACATCCTCTCTTTTGTTCTTTTCCTTGTGTTTAGGTTCAAGGAGGTCGGCAGTCGGGCTGGGGACTTCCAGTGGCTGGATTTCATCTACAACTTTCATGGGCTCAGTTTCCTGATAAGCATTTCTCCTTCCACCTGCATTTGTTTTTTCCCTTGCTTCTGTTTCTGTAGCAGTCTGATGGGTTTTTTTTAACTCTATGAGCCATTAACTAAAAGTGGTTTAAAAAACGCAGTCATGTTGTTTGCTCCGTAGTTGTTTGGAAGTTTATACTCATATTGTTTGCTCCGTGTTTGGAAGTTTATATTGCCATAAAAGCTATGTATAAAAGCTGCATCATATTCGATAAAACTTGGAGGCTGTGATGAAAGTTAATTAACAAAATAAGTTTGTGTGTCGTGAGTTTTCTTTGGTAGTCTAAGAGATAATATTGACGACAGATTACTAGGCATTTTGAAAGTATCATATTTTACAAGGTAAACCTAGGGCCAATAACAGTGTGGATGCTAGGAGTAGCAATTTTAATAACTTTGTCTGTAAAGCTTATTAAACCTTGCGGAAATTTTGCAGATGCACTGAGAAACCTATCAAAGTTTGGTGACGAACCGTATAAGAAGAAAAACTAAAGTACGCGCGTCATCGAATCTTCGAACTGGTTCATAGCTGTAAAGAAACAATAGACTTACTATTCAGGGAAAAAAACGTTTAAACTATTGAAATACTTGCTAGCCTTCGGGTACAATATCACCGAAGACCACATGAACTTCATTTCAATAATCCAGTGCGTCTGAACATGACTTCCTTTTTCTTTAATGCAGATACTTGTATCCTGTAAGATTAGTGAAATATTTCTAAACATTATTCTAACAGTTAAAATGATTAAAACATGAATGATTTATTAGCTGCTTGTCTTTACAAGCAATGATACATGTTTTTGGAACGCTAAGATCTCTTTGACGAAGGTTTGGAAGAACTTTTTAAAAAAATTGTCTCCAACAGTGACCATGTTCTATTTACAAATGTATTTCATAATTAATATATAACACCTCACTCATTAAACAAAGTTAGGTTCAAACAGCAACTTACCTAACGCAACTGAAATCATAGGCAGCAATAGATGTAATGTCCAGCGCACATGAAGTCATAAATAAATTAATGCATGTCTCAAAGCACTCTCCGGAGGTAGAAAGTTTTATAAACCTGACTTAGATATCGTCCAACCCTGTCCCAAGTCAAGACAGAAGTGCCATCAGTAGGACAGCAGATTCCTGCTATATATGGCCAGCGCCATCTGTTGCTGTGCTACACAACAGGACCTTGTGAAGGGAATTATCATTCACTCCCGCCAAAATGAAGTGTCAAAACATGTAATCTGTGACATTCTAATTTTAGCTTCTTATGATCTATTTAAGACAGGCAGGTGGAAATTTAACAGACCTTTGCCAAGCCAGTTTTGCCTAAAATAGTTTCTCGCGATGCTGCCAAAGGAGATTGAGAGGAACAGAAAGAGTTGAGAAAGCGAATGTCCCTCGCCTGTGTTTCAAATTCATCAAGATTCTCTGTTCTCGAAAGAATTTAGAAATCGGTGTTTGCTGAGAGAATTTGCAGAAGATCAACAAAAATCCTTTCTGGCAGTGGACAAGGGTGGACCGCTCCCTTCTGCTGGTTGAAGACGATGTTCAAAGCTTCAAGTCGCGGCGCGAAAAACAGCCATCGCTCAATGACGACAAACGCCAGAGGCTAAAGAAAGAATGTGTGGATTGTGCTATGAGCAGGAGTTTTGAGATTAATCTTTCACATGCCCATGCGAATATCTCAGTTCTCTGACGCCTGGGACCTCGATGTTGTGTCTGATATTCCTCTTCAAACAAAAATCCCTAAAAACGTGTTTAAAAAAAAAGTGAAAACAGATTGATTTGTTGTTAAAATCTCGTTCAACGACATCAAAACCAACAGCATTTTCTGCTTCAAAAGTACCAGAATGATCTACTGTGCTACACCATTTTTCTCTATACTGCTATTTCAGACTATCATTTTGATAATGCTCTTAAACTGAGAAAAAGAGTAAGATAGTTCTATGCGAGTCGGTATTACTGTATGCGCTTGTGAGACTGGGCGAACAGATGAAGCAGACATTGAGAACCAAAACAGATGTGGTTTTGAAGGAAACATATAACACATATACTGGACGATCGAAAAGACACAAACACAAACACACACACAAACACACTCATACAAACACCCCCCCCCACACACACACACACACAAACACACTGGCACACTGAAGGTGTCAGAAAATTTACAGAACATTCAAATGTAAGCCATAAAGAAAAGTGACCAGAACCTGGGATCAATGTTTACTCTGACCTGCAGTAGTCCAGCCAAAATGTTTACTCTGACTTGCAGTAGTCCAGCCAAAATGTTTACTCTGACTTGCAGTACTCCAGCCAAAATGTTTACTCTGACCTGCAGTAGTCCAGCCAAAATGTTTACTCTGACTTGCAGTAGTCCAGCCAAAATGTTTACTCTGACCTGCAGTAGTCCAGCCAAAATGTTTACTCTGACTTGCAGTAGTCCAGCCAAAATGTTTACTCTGACTTGCAGTACTCCAGCCAAAATGTTTACTCTGACTTGCAGTAGTCCAGCCAAAATGTGAGAAAAACGTTCTCCACTTACCAAAAGTACGTGCACGCTTGGTTTTGAAATAAGTGAAATCATGACAGATTTTTCTGGATGATGTTGACGTTCATGTGACTGCTACAATTATTTGATGGCGAATTTTGATAAGCTATTGTTTCACTACACGAAGTGCCATACTATATCAGTGTAGCATTGCCAGTTATTTCTTACTGATATAAAGTAATGATACAGAAGAGACCTTCAAATATCATGGACAGACACACACCACACACATACACACAAAAGAACAAATATATCCATACTACAAGAACTTAATATTGAAGAAGGTTGGATAGTAAAGAAGACTAAATAGAGAAAACTTAAATATTTTGGATATATTAAAAGTCATGAAAATTTATAGAGAATAGTCTTGGTAGGGTACATAAAGGGAAAAAGAAAGAGCGAAGATGGCTGCAAGACATCGTTGATGATCTGCGAATGGATGCGTAAACAACCAAGAGGCCTACAGGAGAGCTGTTAGAAAAGAAAAATTCCTCAAGGGACATGCAAATGACTGACTGAGTGATACAGTAATGTGCGTTTGTATTTTTTTTTCTCTGAATGAATTCGTGATAGCCAAGGCAACATGTGCGCTGTTCTCTCGTATCTAGATATTTGCTCGTTCTAATGGATTCAGAGGATCAATCCCCAGGCAATTCTCTTGTCAGTTTTCTCTCTCTAATGTTTAAAGTGCGCTGTATACTGTTTTTCTCTCTCTAATGTCTAAAGGACGATTTGGGGGATTTTAATGCAAATATTGATACAGAAAAAGCAAAAGATGAATGACATATCGTAGGGAAATTTAGCATAGGACAGAAATGAGGCAGGTGACAAACTAAAAGCGTTTTGCATGGAAAATGAGCTAATGATTGCTAACATCCAAGAAGACTTTACACATGGACATTACCTGATTGTAAAACCAAGAATCAAATAGATTACATTTAAATGCAAAGAAGGTGGAGATCAAGTATAACATCAGTAAAAACTTTACCAGGTGCTGATTGTGACACGGACCATGAGTTATTAATAGCAGACATGAAGATAAAGATAAAAAAGACAGTTACAGGATCAAGACCACTCCGCTTTGATCTTACAAAAATAACAGAACAAAACGGTATAGAAGTGAAGAAACGGTTTGAAATCCTGATTTCATCTGGAGGAGATGACACCAGATGAATTGGATATGCAGGCCAGAGATATCTTAATAACAACAGCTAAAGACATGGTTCCAGTAAATAAAACACAAAAGAATGGATGAACTACATCAGGTACACTAGAACTGATAAAACAACGTAGAGAAATGAAGACTCAGTGGAAAGTGACAAACAACAGAGAAATATAAAACTTTAACAAAAGAAGAACGAAGAAACATAAGAAAAGACCAAAAAAAAAAACAAAAAACAAAAAACAATACATACAATATTGTTGCGATGGAATAGAAGAACATCAGAAGTGTGGAAGAGATAGTGAAATGTTTAAAGAAATGAAGACATTGACGAGAAATGTCACACCTAAGCTAAATGTAATTTGTGATGAGATGGGGAATACCCTGACAGAGACAGAGGAAATTCTAGAAAGATGGAAGGAATATTGCAAAAGAATGTATGAAACAACCGACTGTGGAAGCAGAAATCAACAGTGTGAATTATTATTGGAGGAGAAAGAACCTGAACCGACAATAGATGTTTTATGGGCAATAAAGAATCTGAAAAATGGTAAATCACCAGGATGTGATGAGATAGCAGCTGAATTTATTAAAGCAGGAGGAAAGGAATGTGCAACAATCTATCATGCACTATGTAAAAAGATATGGCATTCAGGTGTTTGGCCAAAAGAATGGAAAAGAACTGTATTCATACCACTGCCAAAAAAGGGTAACCTGAAATTATGCACCAACTACAGAACTGTTGCCCTGATTAGTCATGCCAGTAAAATTCTGTTAAAAATCATAATGGATAGACTTTGTAAGAAAACAGAAGAAGAAGTCAATATGGTCCAAGCTGGTTTCAGGCAAGGAAGAGGATCAAGAGATCATTTAATCAATAAAAGATTAATAATAGAGAAATGCAGAGAGTTTAATGTGAATCTATATTTATTCTTTATAGACAACTCAAAGGCATTTGATTGTGTACAACACCAGAAACTTTGGAAAATAATGGAAAAAATGGGATTTCCAACACATTTGACACAACTAACATCACTGCTGTATTTAGACCAACAAGCAGCAGTAAGAATAAATGGTGAAACAACAACTTGGTTTGACATAAAGCAAGGGGTCCGTCAGGGGTGTATATTGTCACCTTACTTATTCAACTTGTATACTGAAAATATAATGAGGAATGTTAGAGAAGATGTAGACAAAGAATATTACGATGACATAAACAACTGGAGATTATGAAATACTAGAGATTAGATATGCTGCTGACGCAATATTACTGTCCACAACACAAAAATAAATGGAAAAACTAATTATGTCAGTCCGTAAGAACAGTGAAGAGCAAAACCTCTATCTTAATGCAAAGAAAACTAAATTGATGACAACTGACAAAACAAACAAGACAGCTAAAATATATATCAATGAGGAAAAACTGGAAGAAGTGGAGAGTTTTGAATATCTTAGATCACTACTAACTAAATGGAGATACAATGAGGGAAATTAAAAGGAGGACATCTATCGTTCTTCAGAAAGTAAAACAACTAAAGAATCTGTGGAGAGGAACAGACAGAACTACACAAATAAGATTTTTAAGGCCATGCATCTTTCCCATCGCAACACATGCTTGTGAGACCTGGACACTTAACAAAACAGCTGAGAAACACATAAATGCTACAAAAGAGTTCCTCAGATATCATAGACACAAAAAATAACAAATATATTCATACTACAAGAACTTAATATTGAAGAAGGCTGGCTAGTAAAGAGATTTAAATAGAGAAACTTAAATATTTTGGAGACATTAAAAGTCATGATAATCTAGAGAAGACCATCTTGGAAGGGTATATAATGGGAAAAAGAAAGCGAGGAAGACCAAAACGAAGATGGCTGCAAGACATCGTTGATAATCTACAAATGGATGCATAAGCAGCAGGCCATCTTGCTCACAACCGAAAGGCCTACAGAAGTGCTGTTAGGGTTGAAAAGTTCGTAAGGGACATGCAAATGAATGAATGAATGAAATGTCTAAAGTGTTTTGTGTACTATTTTTCGAAAACTAACCATACAACACTGTTCTATGTCAAATTTGTAATATCTACGACTTTCACAAAAAGTTAAAACAGCGACAATTTTCAGTAAACAACAACAAAACTCGCTCAAGTCATAATAAATCCTTTCAAGCATTAAACCGACAAACCATTTAACTGAAATATGTTTTTCTCTAAAATATAGATTAGTCGCTTTTTTTCTCTTTTCTGTTAACAATAAATAAGAAACTTATCTCTTGTAGCAATAGGTGAATGTGAGAGATAAGAGAAATAACGACTGCGGTAAAACTTGTTCTAGTAATGAAAGTTGATAAAGCGGTATGGTTTAGTTTTACAGAGAGAGAGAGAGAGAGAGAGAGAGGAAGTATGGTTTAGTTTTACAGCGAGAGAGAGAGAGAGAGAGAGAGAGAGAGAGAGAGAAAGTGATGGGGGGTGAGAAAAGTGGGTAGAAACAAGAATGGCCGAAAGTAAGACGAGCAAACATAAATGAAAGATATTCCTTCATTCATTTGCATGTCCCTTGCGGAACTTTGCCTCCCTAACAGCACTCCTGTAGGCCTCTCGGTTGTGAGCAAGATGGTCTGCTGCTGATCATCCATTTGCAGATCATCAACGATGTCTTGCAGTCATCTTCGCCTTGGTCTTCCTATCTTTCTTTTTTTCCCATTACGTACCCTTCCAAGACGGTTTTCTATAGATTATCATGACGTTTTATGTGTCCAAAATATTTAAGCTTTCTCTGTTTAATACTCTTTACTAGCCAGCCTTCTTCAATATTAAGTTCTCGCAGTATGGATATATTTGTTCTTTTATTTTTGTGTGTCCATGATATTTGAAGAACTCTTCTGTAGCATTTACATTCAAAAGCATTTATGTGTTTCTCAGTTAATGAAAGATATACAAATCCAACATTTCTGCAAAAATCTTTTTCTAAGATCACATACGCAAACAACACAGCAGATAAAAAACAACAACAAAAATAGATGACAAGTAAAAGATTTAGCTTTTAAAAAAATATCCTCCTTGTAAGAAAAACAGGTACAAAACTCATGTTGTCCCTCTTACAAGGAAAAAAGCTAAATCTTTTGGCTGTCATCTATTTTTACTTGTTTTTATCTGTTGTGTTATTTTTGTGTGTGATATGTGAAAAAGATTTTTGCCGAAATATTGGATTGTTGTATATAGTAATAGGTGGGATATCGTCTTCATCAGCTGACCTCAACAAAAGTGTTGTTATCTTGGCTCCCCTTCCATATGCAACAGTTAAATCACAGCTTTAAAAGGACAAAAGCTATTAATTTCAGTAGAGGTTCTCAAACAGTTTGCAGGTCGCGGGCCATAAAGTAATAGCTAAATCCCCACCACTACTTACATCCTTCCCTTGCCGTTAAACGTCACTACTTCTTCAAGGGATGTTATGCCCACTAAACTGGCTTCTCTTATAACAATGTCCTTTTTAGAGTTTCACGTAGTCGACCTCTTTTTCTTCGGCCTGTTGTGCTTCACTTAATAGCTTGTTTTGGTATTCATTCTAAGGCTTTAAAATATAGAATTGCTACACGGGTCCCAACATAGCCCTTCGCTGATCGTAGATGGCTCGCCAACCTCAATCACACTTTAGGAAACCATTGCACCACTGGTACACGCACGACCTTAACCTTGATCGCTAGTGTCAATGACCTTTGACACAACATGGCAGCATATTCAGCAGGAAGGATAATCTGTATGTAGCAAAAGCTCTCACAAGATACGTTTGTTACAGCGACTTCCGAGAAGATTACTCTCGTACATCGAACAGGTAAAACAGCAGTTTTAACTTTTCTAGTACATCATTAGTTTTACTCCTGCAAGATGAATTAGATGAAAAGAGAGATACTAAATGTGTTGCTGTCAGTGATCATTTCCACAGACGTGAAAATTAGCGCTGAAAATATTCTCAACAAGAAGTAAGATAACATCGTTTTGCTACATTAACACTGGGCTGTAGCAGCATATTAATTTCTTAAACGAAATGCAGGAAAGAGCTGTGATACCTTTGCACACTTAAAAGAAGTCATTACAAGAATATTATTGCTGAATCATTGTGTGATTTCGTCCATTTATTTGTTGGTTTGTCTCGAGGAAACTACAATTTCTTGTTACGTGCACTGGGAGTCGTGATGATGTTGAAGCACGCGCGTCTTGTTGCATGAGGAGTGGGTTTGTGGGGGTTTTCTTCAAGATCTAGAGTGGAAACAAGTTTCATGGAAGACTTCACCACCATGAACACAACAGTGGACTTTACATTTACTGCCAAGCAGAAGGAGCACATCATCCTGTATATAAGAACACAGAATCTTGTTTATAGGAGCACATCATCCTGTTTATAGGAGCACACCATCCTGTTTATAGGAGCACATCATCCTGTTTATAGGAGCACACCATCATGTTTATAGGAGCACATCATCCTGTTTATAGGAGCACTGTGTAGAAGAAGGATACAGTCTTGAGTAGCTCTGGTTCACAGCTCTGATAGGAGCCCCCAACCCTAGCATAGTGATTCTTAACTTGGGCTCCATGGATCCCCAGAAGGATTTTTTTTTTGGGGGTGGGTCCTTGCACTAGAAAATGGATGACTCGAAGAAATCTTAGTGTTATCTAGGTTCCATTTAATGCTTCATTTTCAGTGAGGGGCCAGCAGCAGTTCAGAGGCAGGAGAAGGGCTTGGAGGGGGGCCCGGAGGAAAAAAAATGTGAAAACCACTGCTCTAGCACATTCTTATCTGCTCCCATGTGCTAGAAAAAAAATGGCTGAGTTTTATCAAAGTAAGAGAATGTGAACAGTTAGAAGAATTATTATTTTCTCTGTATTCATTTTATCCTGCAGTCCACAGGATGTAACTGACATTTTCTTCTTCAGTATTCTAGTTCTATGCCAGGATAAGTCTCCTTCTTAAAACATTCTCAGGCATTGGCCTGGAAATCCTTGAGGAACACAGAAATCTACCACCATCCAGCTAGGTCTGGAGTAATATTGGTGATTTATTGTTTTATATTCTTGTATTGAGGCTTGAATAGGTGGGGAGGATTTATTGTTTTATATTCTTGTATTGAGGCTTGAATAGGTGGGGAGGATTTATTGTTTTATATTCTTGTATCAAGGATTGAATAGGTGGGGAGGATTTATTGTTTTATATTCTTGTATTGAGGCTTGAATAGGTGGGGAGGATTTATTGTTTTATATTCTTGTATCAAGGATTGAATAGGTGGGGAGGATTTATTGTTTTATATTCTTGTATTGAGGCTTGAATAGGTGGGGAGGATTTATTGTTTTATATTCTTGTATCAAGGATTGAATAGGTGGGGAGGATTTATTGTTTTATATTCTTGTATTGAGGCTTGAATAGGTGGGGAGGATTTATTGTTTGATATTCTTGTATTGAGGCTTGAATAGGTGAGGAGGATTTATTGTTTTATATTCTTGTATCAAGGATTGAATAGGTGGGGAGGATTTATTGTTTTATATTCTTGTATTGAGGCTTGAATAGGTGGGGAGGATTTATTGTTTTATATTCTTGTATCAAGGATTGAATAGGTGAGGAGGATTTATTGATTTATATATTGCTAAGTCAAATCTTTTCGGTAAACTGATCTGTTGAATTTCATTTTTCAGAAAATCTTGTGGAAGACAAGTCTCTCAGCTTCTCTGCTTGTGTAATACCTTAGTGAATGTTGTGTGTAATGATTCCAGTAACTCAGACATCGTTTGGTGCTGCCTCCTTGTTGACATCCCTGGCTTGCAGGCATACCCTTCTTGCTAGCCACTACCGTCGCAGTCTACAGAATGTAGCAGCAATCTCCAGCAGTGCCAGGACAAGACAACCACAGAATTTTGTGTCATCAGCGCCACACATGGCCTCAACAGCAGTTTCTCCGTATTCTACTTTGTCATTGCCACTGGCTTATTGTGCACCCTCTACAAAATCACAGACATCATCATCATCATGTGGCAGTTTTGTTTCTTATTCTTCATGTGAGTCTCCACAAAGCGGGAGCGTGAGTTGGTGCTCTGCCGCATTGCGTAGGGAAACATTTGAAACGAGGATAAAAAGCAGTAGAATGTTTTCAACTTATCACAATCCCATGATGCAGCAGCAGTGTTCCACTGGAAGGCCACTACCACAGGTAGGTTGTGTGTGGTTGATACAGACATCAGTGACATAATTAATAATTGTAATATCATAGAGCATATCTTTTTAAAGCAATGAGTTTGATTCCAACCTGCTATCAAGCTTCAGTTCACCTATAAAATTTTGTACCTGAAACAGTGTGCTGGAGAAAGCTGGAGTCTGAGATAGGTCTGCCTGCAAGGTGAGGTGCACCAGTATATGTTGTATACAAATGTATCAGAACATGAAGTATATAAACAACAGTTTGTGCTATATATATCAGCTCCACAGAACCACACATAAGTGTAAAGCAGGTGGACAAAACAGAATTATAATGGTGGCATTTATTGTGATATTTAAAAAGTAATAAATTTGTAATGTGATAGTAAGAAGTTTTGATGTAAGTGTCATAAGTCAGAAAGTAATATGTGTATTGTCACTTGTTGCAACACATTCACTGATTGTAATATAATATGTGAAGTGACATATAAAAGAGTTGGTGATAATGGTACCTGTAAAATTTTGCATATATTGTCACTGTCTGAACTATAGAAAGCTCTAAGCAACATACATAGATTTCATTGAATGTTTTTATATTTACTGAAATTGAAAGCTTTTGGTGTACATATATCATACTAGATGTTCTGTGAGGCTTTTAATTCCCAAAGCTGATTCAAATAAAAGGTTTCTTCACCACCTTGAGGAGTTTTTTTCTCACTGTGTAGTTAGATATTGACATATCTTCTCACCTTAATGGTCAGATAGTGACCAGAATTCTCACCTTATAGGTAAGGCCTGCTCTTTGTTCCCACCTTGTACTTAGACATTGACCTGTCTTTGTATGTTACAGGTTATAAGTTCATGACCTGCTGTCAGTGTCCTCTAGTTGACCCAGCTGTAAAAGTGGACACCTGACATCCTGATGCTGAGGAATTCAGCTTCAGAAAATACAAAGTACGCATGCACACTCACACAGCTGTCATTGAGTGAATGGAAAATAGAATATCATATGAGGGTCAGTCTTAAGAATCAATCACTTCCTACAGTGCACATCAGTGAATAGAAGAAACAAGAGCTACATTTTTGTATAACTGAAAGAATCCATGATTTGTCTCCAGGTTGAAACCCCGCAAGCTGACTCGGTAATCACAGACGTTCCCTTACAGCACCGGGCATTCAGAGGTTTAGAGACAAATTTTCCTTGTCTTTCGAGAGTGTAAGTATGGGCTGTCACAAGCTGGTTACACTGTGGAAGTCTGATATTCCAACATTTCGATTGGTTGGAGAACGAAAGAACAAACATACTTTATTTTCAAAGGATTAAGAATTGGTCATGCAGGCCCATCTAACATTCTGCCCTTCATCATACAACTTTCATGCAGTCACAGTCATGCAGCATTTGTTAATGAGCATAATAATCATGAAGACACATTAAATGAATACATAAATGAATAATAAACTAATCTCATGTCCATACACTCTACACTCTGATTTATGCAACAACATGAAATAAACTTTCATTCTTACATTCATTCAAAACTAACAAATTTATAGAAAAGCAGTATAAAAAAAATGACAACACTCAAAGCCATACTTTAAACTACTTTAAACTATGCTTAGGAAGGCATATAGTCCATATCAAACAGATGTTGACAAAGTTTAAAGTTATAAGAATGAATATTACTTATAAGTTTTATGTGAATTGGTAGGGCATTCCAAAGAGTAGTTTTTAGATCTTTCTGTGACCGTGAGCTTGAAGATCTAGACAGTTGATGAATTGTTGTTGAAAAACTGCTCTAAGTGATGCAGAATTGTTGAAGATCTTGGCAGTTGATGCAGCACTAAAGATCCTGTAACAAGACATTTTATTATCTGGAGAATGAGCTGCAGCCGTTTGATCCATTCATAAAGTTGACATAGGGAGTCAGGCATCTCAGCAAGCACCCATACCTCCTCCTCCTCCTCCTCCTCCCAGTCCCTGACTGAAGCTGAAAAAGGAGATGTGCAGTGCTTCTTGAGCAGACTTCACCCCCATGGGGAAAGTGGTGATCCTCGTCCCACTAGCCAGGCTAGGCCTGTTACAACAGAGAGGTGAGACAGGTCTTGTTCGGCTATGGTTCACCAACCTTGATGGTAGCATGTCAGCTGTGGGCCAGCGACTGCCCAGACAGACTGCACATTTACCCCCAGCTCCCCTACCTAAGGAGAATCTCATTGGTCCACTAGGAACACCTCTTGGAGCAGAATAGAGTCTTAATCAGGCATAAATTGTTTACTTCAGTGAGAATCATATCACAGCTGCTCTTTAAGCAGTGATGTTGCACATAAAAATTTGACAGCTTCAATTGTTCATGTCTGTAGTGTTATACACAAAGGTTTGACACCCTCACTTTTGATAACGGTTTCCTGATATCCGAGAAAAATGAGGTTCAAGATGCATTTCATTCTCCAGCAGCCCTCATGTTTCACATAAAATGCAGCCATGATGTGATGGAAAATGAAATTGCTGAAACCTGCGTTTAACTCATTCACCAAGGTGCTCTCAAGGGAGCATTTTGAGGAGGTGGGAGGGGGAGGGTCTTGGCTATAAATAAGGAGAGGATGTCTTTGCTAATTATATGACAGATAAATGTAACTTTTGACATACAAAAGGTGATAGATAAATGTAACATTTTGACATACAAAAGGTGATAGATAAATGTAACATTTTGACATACAAAAGGTGATAGATAAATGTAACATTTTGACATACAAAAGGTGATAGATAAATGTAACATTTTGACATACAAAAGGTGATAGATAAATGTAACATTTTGACATACAAAAGGTGATAGATAAATGTAACATTTTGACATACAAAAGGTGATAGATAAATGTAACATTTTGACATACAAAAGGTGATAGATAAATGTAACATTTTGACATACAAAAGGTGATAGATAAATGTAACATTTTGACATACAAAAGGTGATAGATAAATGTAACATTTTGACATACAAAAGGTGATAGATAAATGTAACATTCTGACATACAAAAGGTGATAGATAAATGTAACATTCTGACATACAAAAGGTGATAGATAAATGTAACATTCTGACATACAAAAGGTGATAGATAAATGTAACTTTTGACATACAAAAGGTGATAGATAAATGTAACATTTTGACTTACAAAAGGTGATAGATAAATGTAACATTTTTACCACAGAAAAGATTCAGGTCCTGAACCAGAGTACGACAATATTACCAAAGGATATAAACTGTACACACACAAGCAGCCATTTTCTCTCAAGCTGAATGGAGGCATACTCCCACAGCTGGACATTGCTTATGAGACATGGGGAAAGCTGAATGAAGATGCAAGCAATGCAGTTGTGGTCCTGGCTGGTTTGTCTGCTAGTTCTCATGCCAGAAGTTCAGTGGTAAGTTTTGGTTCTGTCTGGGTCTACCTGGTTTGTCTGCTAGTTCTCATGCCAGAAGTTGTAAATTCTGGTGTTTTGCTGGTTTGTGTGCTAGTTGTTATGTCAGAAGTTTGATAAGTTGTGGTTGGTTTGTCTTCTTAGAAGTTCATTGATAAATTTTGGTGTGAGTAAGAAAAAAATATAAACCAGAGAACACTTACCATATTTTCACTGAAGCTGTCTTGAAATGTACGCAGGACAACATGAAACCTGGCTGGTGGGAGAACTTTATTGGTCCTGGATGTGCTGTAGACACTGGCAAGTTCTTCGTAATCTGCCCCAACAATCTTGGAGGTTGCTATGGCTCTTCGTAAGTTATTACATAATTGGTTTTGTTCTTAGATATTGTATCATTCTCTTGTGTGTAATTTTGTGGAGGTAAATTTCTGTGACTTTAATGTTCTATAACTGACTAAAAATGGTGAAATTGATTTTAAATAGGAATTCTGTGTGAAAGGGTTATCATCATTGCATGTTTGACAAGTGTGTAAGTGCTCTCACTTGTACAAAGTAGGATCTTGGCAGTGTATACATATTCCATAGAACAGATGAGAAGTCAGACTAATGTAAGCAGCAGCAGGCTGGGGCAGAGCCAGCAACCTTCAGCCTGAGAAGCCATGTAAATATCCCACACACGCCCTCCTCCAGAGATCCTGTATTATAAATGAGTTTGTAAGTTTCTGGAATTTTAAAAGTAATTAAAGCTGCTAGCACTGTGAATCAGTAGAAATGCACAACATAGTCTACAGTATAGGGCTGTTGTGAAATCAGGGAGAAAACAGAAAACATAATTTGATTTGATTGAAGGGGTCCAGATTTGGCATGAACTAACACTTGAGAACTAGAGAGAGGAAGAAATTATGTCAAGTTTTGACTGTTGAGGCATGTGTGAGTACATGTGTCTGACTGTCTGTCTTTCTTTCTCTCTCAGTGTCTGTCTCTCTTTCTTTCTCTGCAGTCTGTCTGTCTGCATGTCTGTTTGTGTGTAATTTTTTGTATGAACTTAGTCAAATAAATAATTCTTGGTTTGGAAGATTTTACAATCTGCGTATAATTATTTTCTTTCCAGAGGTCCGTCTTCAATAAATGTTGTAACTGGCCAGGTAAAGAGTTGTTTTTATTAGAGATTCATGGCCAAATAATAATTTGTCAAGAAATATATTTTGGCTGTATCTTCAGTGTTTGTTTGCATCAGAATTAGTCACTTTATTTTAATTGTGTGTTCAAAGATCAAAACTTCTTTCAGCCTCTTTGGTGTTAACCCAGTACATTATACAGGCCAGACTCTCCGTGCTAAAATAATTAGCCCAGTACATTATACAGGCCAGACTCTCCGTGCTAAAATAATTAGCCCAGTACATTATACAGGCCAGACTCCGTGCTAAAATAATTAGCCCAGTACATTATACAGGCCAGGCTTTCCATGCTGAAATCATTAGCCCAGTACATTGCATGAGTTAACCTGGTTTGGACCCCATACACAGCATTACCCTGAATAACATTCAGAGTAGCACTGTACTGCCATGAAATGAGGTCGAGCTTCTAAAAATTAATTATGGGAACTCTTTAATTATTATTAATGAATGGTCAGGACTGTCATGGCATCTAAGCAACATTTTCTGGCATGTTTTTCTTCGCTAGAAACAAAAGACAAAGGAGGTTAAATGAAGGGCATTTGAGCTCGAGATAATAAGATCATTGTAATTCTCTTATATAATTCATCTTTCAAGATTATATACCAGTGCTTAATATCTGATTACATAATTTTCCAAGTCTGTCAGAAATGTAGACTCTCCAGGTGGAGGTTGGTTGGTATGTGTGGGTGTGTGTATGTGGGTGGGCATGTGTTAGTTATAGTGAGCAGAGGTCACAAACATGACTTGGAATTTCAGTAACACTCACTTTGATGCAATGCTTTTTATTTATTTATGGGATTGCTGATGTTGTGGATGGGAAAGGTAATTTTTAACTGGAAAAACTAATTAAGAAAGAAAAGTTGTGCATTTATTCCAGTGCCATTATTTTTTGGATGAGGTACAGCTTGCATTTTAACAATTGTGGTTAAGACTCAGATGTCTTCCACCAGTCACCTCCAGGGCTTGTCCCAGCTCCCATCACTTGGGCTTTTGATCCTGATAGAAAAATTAGACTCATAGCAGAAGTTAAGGTAATGTTGTTGTAATATCTCCCAGAAAATGGAAACCTGAACTTTTGGTAGCTCGTATTTGTGTAGTCAATTGAGCTGTTATTAGTTTAATTGTTTAATGTTATACGATTGTCGTGATTGCATTTTTTTGTGATGGTGATATTTTTTGGGAGTGAGAGCACCAGAGTGGATAGGAAAGAGTTGAGCTTGAATAATATTTTTCATAGAACATTCCTTTTTTGTTGGCAACTGAAGGAGAAAGACTTGTTTGTTTTGTCTGCAGCCATATGCCACAACGTTCCCTATAATTGGGGTGGAAGATATGGTCAGTGCCATATTCTTGTTGCTGGATCATCTAGGAATAAAGAAGGTCAGGCAGATTAGATTGTTGCTGTTTGTATTTGATGAAGATGTTATGTGTAAAAATGCAGTATCTCTGCTTATGCATGTTTACCTGTGTGGTTGTCTGTCAGTCTTCTCTCTTGTCGTTGGACACTGATCTACGAAGCAGTTACTGCCCGCTAAAGTTTTGTAGCTTCTTCTTATCTGCAGCAGTAAACTCTCTGCACTTCTCATGGTCTGCAGACAGTCATTGCATTATATCCTAGCTGTGTTGCATGCTGTCCATCATAATATCCTAGCTGTGTTGCATGCTGTCCATCATAATATCCTAGCTGTGTTGCATGCTGTCCATCATAGCTTTGATTGTCTGTGCTTAGCCTCTCTTCATCTTTCCTTCATATGTCCATCACATGACTAATCTGAGTAGTGTACATATACAAATATGCAAACATATAAACGCATTTATGGGTTTTTTTTTCCTATCATTTTCCATTGGCATAGTACCATATACAAGAGACATAGTTTCCTGCATTTACATCCTTAATATACAGTTGTATGTTCTTTGTGCTGAGGTGTGTCTCACCTTGCAGGTATATAATTCCTGTATTTAGACTTTTTCCCTAACAAAAGTGCCAGGTTCTCATGTTTTACAGTAAGGTTTACTATAGGGTGTCACAGGTTAGAACCTACTCCATTCACACTGAGAAGCCAGATCAGTGTTGCTGAGATGTTCCTGTCATCATCATCTTGTGCTATCTCCACAAGGAAGAGTAGCTGCAGTGAATCTCCACCATACTTTGCCCCTTTCTTTCTCTGTATGCAGCCAAAATGATTCCTGTCCATCTCTTGATGTTGTCCACCCATCAGTTTGGTTGGGTGTGTGCATGATAAAGTTTCCATCTCTTTCAAGTATCTTCACGTACACAGCAGATTTACCTCCATATGTAACACGCATTGTAAAGTAACATTGACAGTTTTCTTTCGGACACATTGGCTGATTTATGTTTTTAAAGGTAGAGGAAAATATTTTAGATAGAAGAGATAAAAAAAAAACTTGCGAGAAAATTTGTTGATATGAAAGTAACTTGTTAACAAAAACAGTTTATAATGAACTTTGTTCAGACCTTCTTGTTCAGGAAATCTTCACTGTTTGTTTTACTGGCTATGGTTTTGTTTTTAAAAGAAAATAAGCAGTCCAAAGTCACACGTCACTCTCAGTCACAGAACAGGATGTTTACTTCACCTGCAGTTCAAAGGTTGCTTTTATAATGGACTTTGTAATTGAATTAAATTGAGTTGCTCATGCCTTTACCTAAAAACTTGCCAGAATTGGGACACTGAGTGTAAGAAGTGCAGGGACACTGAGTGTAAGAAGTGCAGGGACACTGAGTGTAAGAAGTGCAGGGACACTGAGTGTAGGCAGTGCTGGGACACGGAGTGTAAGCAGTGCAGGGACACTGAATATAAGCAATTTTGGAACACTGAGTGCAGGTAGTGCTGGGACACCGAGTGCAGACAGTGCAGGGACACTGAATGTAAGCAATGCTGGGACACTGAATGTAAGCAGTTCAGTGACACTGAGTGTAAGCAGTGTAGGGACACTGAGTGTAAGCAGTACAGGGACACTGAATATAAGCAATGCTTGGACACTGAGTGTAAGCAGTGCAGTGACACTGAGTGTAAGCAATGCAGGGACACTGAATATAAGCAATGCTGGGACACTGAGTGTAAGCAGTGCAGGGACACTGAGTGTAAGCAGTGCAGGGACACTGAGTGTAAGCAGTGCAGTGACACTGAGTGTAAGCATTGCAGGGACACTGAGTGTAAGCAGTGCAGTGACACTAAGCAATGGTTTGTTTGTTTTTCTGTAACTGAAAACTGGAAGCTTCTTGATTGTTGGTCAAGAACTTTGAGTTAAAGCATTGTAATACGTGGGAGATGTACTGTAAGGTTTTCCTTACTTCCCAGAGTGAACTTCACCACCGTTGGGAACCTGTCTGTGTCTGTTCCAACGGCTGGATTGTAGCAACGCATCAGGCATTCAAGAATACTGCTTAGTGGTAGAATATGACCTTCACCAGTGTTGCTTTGTTGACCTTGATGCCAGTTCAGTCAGCTGAGCTTATGCTGAACCAGAGAGCAGCTTTCAGCATAAATTATTTGCTATTTAAAAAAAAAAAAACCATCAAAGATTGCTAAGTAAAATATTTGCGTTTCCATTTTATTCATACAGATCAGTCTGTTTAAATCTTGTTTTCAGAGACATCTGGTATACAGAAATGACATTCCAAGTTGGCCAAATCCTAAAGTATCTATGTAGATAAAGACAAAGAGGCATGCGATAGAAACAGTATTCATACAACATTCTGTTACCAGTATATTGAAAAATGGGGGATGAACTGGTTTTGCCATTTAATGAAATGGGACCTTGGTCTCGTACAAAGATACCTCCTAAAAATGCAAGGAATCGGACAAAGGGGGTTAACCCAGAAAGAAATGGATTGAGGGAATAGATGATATAATGAAGACAATATATCAGGCACCTGACATGCCATAAATCAGACGCTGATAACACTAGAGAGAAACAAGAAATAAGAGGTTCATATACAGGTCAGTTCATGATTGCTGTTTTTATCTTTTCAGCTGTACGCAGCTGTTGGATCATCACTGGGAGGGATGTTGTCCTTGCAGTCGGCTGTTTCTTACCCAGATCGAGTGGCCAGGTGAGCAAGGTGCTGCAGTTCTTTTGTTTGCTGTGTAAACAGTTATACTTGTTTCACTGATTAATTGGTGAGATTTTGTTGAGCTTGCTTAGTTGGATGTTATTTTGTTGTATTTGCTCAGTTGGATGTTATTTTGTTGTATTTGCTCAGTTGGATGTTACTTAGGTGACTTTTGATTGTAGATTTTGGTAGCATGGTCAGTTTTCACATGTCAGTAGATCTCATTTATGTGTTTGTGGTCATGTCTTGACTGTTGTTGGTTTGTGACCATGTCTCACAATATGTTTGTAGTGTTTCCTGTCTCTTACATGTTTTCATGTTTTGACATAGTATGCTTGTAAGTTTTCTGTGTTATAGACTGGTCAGCATATCCGCCTGCGCCCAGTCTCACCCGTCGTCTATTGCTATGAGATACTTACAGAGAAAGTGTATCATGTGTGATCCAAACTGGAATAATGGTTATTATTATGGGAAGGCTTATCCAAAAGTTGGCATGAAGCTTGCCAGGTGAGTACATTACTCCCTCCCTTCCTCTCCTTCCACATCTTCCTCCTTTATTCTCTCCCTCATCCATCCCTCTTACCATCATATCCTCTCTTTTCATTCTTCCTCCTTCCTTTTTTTTTATCGCTAGTTTTTTATTGTTCACGTCTCACAAGCAAAAAGTCATAAATCTTTTGAATAGAGTTTATGACTTTGTTAAAGATTTTTCTGTTTATGAATCGTTAAGTTATTGGAAAGCTGCTGTTGCCTCTATTTTTCTTGACTTGATTTCATTTGTTTGGACAACAAACTGATTCTAATGAATAAACCTAAGTGTAGTTAAATATTTCACCAAATCCACAGGGAGATAGCGACAATAACATATCGTAGTGGACCTGAATGGAATGAACGTTTTGGACGGGACCGTATTAGTGATGATCCTCCATCTCTGTGTCCCACTTTTCTTATTGAATCTTACTTGGAGCATCAAGGAGAGAGCTTCAGTACAAAATATGACCCAAATTCCTTGCTGTACATATCCAAGGTAAGGTCTCTGTCTTACCAAAGGTTTGTCTGTGGTTTTCCGTATGAATGTAATGTGTCTGTCTGATTATCTGTGAGAAGGTAAGTTTGTCTGGCATTCTGTGAGAAGATAAATTTGTCTGTACAGTTATTTGTAAAAAGGTAAGCTTGTCTGTGGTTACTTGTGAGAAGGTAAATGTGTCTGATTATCTGCATGAAGGTAAGTTTGTCTGTCTGAAAATCTTAAAAAAGATAAGTTTGTGTGGTTATCTGTGAGAAAGTGAGTTTGCCTTTGTGGCTATTTGTTAGAGGGTAAATTTATCTGTCTCATTATTTGTGAGAAGGTAAGTTTGTCTGGAGGTCCGTGAAATAAATTTGTGTGGTTATTTGTGGGAAAGTAAGCTTGTCTGTGGTTACTTATGAAAAAGTAAATTTGTCTGTTTATCTGTGAGAATGTAAGTTCATCTAGCAGTTTGTGAGATGATAAGTTTGACTGTGTAGCATACTTTGAGAAGTTATTTTTGTCTTCTTGGCTGTCCACAGCAAAGTAAGTTTATATGTGTGACTGTCACATCTACAGATAAGGTAAGTTGTGACTGTCACATCAACAGATAAGGTAAATTTTTTTCTGACTATGACAGGATAACAGTCTTTGTGGGTGTCTGTGACAGGATAACAGCCTTTGTGGGTGTCTGTGACAGAATAACAGCCTTTGTGGGTGTCTGTGACAGGATAACAGTCTTTGTGGGTGTCTGTGACATGGTAACAGTCTTTGTGGGTGTCTGTGACAGGGTAACAGTCTTTGTGGGTGTCTGTGACAGGATAACAGTCTTTGTGGGTGTCTGTGACAGGGTAACAGTCTTTGTGTGTGTCTGTGACAGGGTAACAGTCTTTGTGGGTGTCTGTGACAAGGTAACGGTCTTTGTGGGTGTCTGTGACAGGGTAACAGTCTTTGTGGGTGTCTGTGACAGGGTAACGGTCTTTGTGGATGTCTATGACAGGGTAACGGTCTTTGTGGGTGTCTGTGACAGGGTAACAGTCTTTGTGGGTGTCTGTGACAGGGTAACAGTCTTTGTGGATGTCTGTGACAGGGTAGCAGTCTTTGTTGGTGTCTGTGACAAGGTAGCAGTCTTTGTGGGTGTCTGTGACAGGCTAGCAGTCTTTTTGGCTGTCTGCCAAAATGTAGCAGTCTTTGTGGCTGTCTGTGACAGGGTAGCAGTTTTTGTGGCTGTTTGTGACAGGGTAACAGTCTTTGTGGGTGTTTGTTACATGGTAACAGTCTTTGCGACTGTCTGTGACAGGGTAGCAGTCTTTGTGGCTGTTTGTAACAGGGTAACAGTCTTTGTGGCTGTCTGTGAGCTGGTAAATTGCTCTGGCTGACTGTGGTAAGGTAAATTTGTATGCACAACCATCTTTCAGAAGTGTTGGTCAGCATGTCAGTTATAGCAAGGTAAGTTTGTCTTAGCTGTTTGCTATCTGTAACAAGAAAGATTTGTCTTCAGTGCCTAGTTTTAGTCTTGTGAAGAGTGGCATAATTAATGTAATCTTACGAGCCATTAAGTGTTTCATCAGACTACCTTTTGTTCTAAATATTTATTCATTACAGTATGCTGTTATTGTTATCTAGAAATGTTTATATGTGATAATATGTTATTATATTCAGCTGTTGACACATGGTATTATTAGTTTTCTATAGGGAAAATAAAACTAAAATTGAAAAGTCAACACAAGAAATCAGTACACAGAAAGATAAACATCCACAGCCTACAAGAAGAAAATACTAACATTAATTTCAATCAGGAACTTGCCAATCATTCCAAAACACCCAGTGAAGTTGAGGAGATAGGTATAGATGAGTTATGGAATTCTTACAGCACAGCCATAATCACAGCAGCAAAAGTAAGCGCTGGATTGGAAAAACCAAATAGAAAAGCATGGATATCAGATAAAACATGGAAGTATATACATGAAAGACGAGCAGTCAAATTAAACATGTTGAATGCAAAAGCAGATCATGAAAGAGATTCGGCAAAAGCAAAATACAAAGACATAGACAAGAAAGTAAAAAGTTCAGCTAGAAGGGATAAAAGAGAATACATAGACAATATGGCGAAAGAGGCAGAAAAAGCAGCAAAAACAGGAGACAGCAAAACTTTATATAACATACAAAAGAGGCTAACAGGTACTATTACATCTAAAGAAAGACCAATCCTTAGCAAAACTGGAACACTATTAACATCAAATAAAGACCAAAAGCAAAGATGGGCTGAACACTTCCAAGAAATACTCAATCGACCACACCCAAAAGAATTGTTAAACCTTGAAACTGACTTACCAGCCCCACAACTAAATGTCAATCTAGATGAAATTGAATTGCATGAAATTGAAACAGCAGTGAATTTAATGGCTAACAACAAAGCTGCAGGTGAAGATGAAATAACAGCCGAGATGCTAAAAGCTATCAATAGTGACAACATGAGACAACTACAGAGAATGTTTAACAAGATTTGGAAAGAAGAAAAGGTCCCTTCTAATTGGAAGAAGGGAATCATTGTGAAAATACCAAAAAAGGGCAACCTTAGTGACTGTAACAACTGGAGAGGAGTAACCTTAATATCAGTTGTGTCAAAAGTATTTTGCAAGGTCATTTTGAATAGACTCAAAGATATAGTGGATACTGCAATGAGAGAAGAACAAGCAGGATTTCGAAAAGGGAGAAGCTGTCTCGACCAGATCTTTACTCTCAGAATAATACTTGAAGAACATATTGAAAAGCAGAAACCATTAATACTGAATTTCATAGATTTTAAGAAGGCATTTGATAGCATACACAGAGATTCATTATGGAGAATTTTATGTCTATATGGAATACCATCTAAAATTGTCAACATCATTAAGGACTTATACAATGGATATGGTTGTGCAGTCAAGACAGAAGAAGGGATGAGTGAATGGTTCCAGATTGAAACAGGCGGGAAACAAGGATGTATACTGTCTCCTTTACTTTTTGGGATTACAATAGACTTCATAATGAAAAAATGCTGCACAGGTAACACAGGTATTGACTGGGTACATGGGACCCAACTAGAAGATCTTGATTTTGCTGATGACATAACTCTTATCAGTAATAATGTGAATTCCATGCAAGAAAAAACAGATAGCCTATCTTCACTGGCTAGCAAAATAGGACTTGAAATTAACAAGGACAAAACAAAAATAATGAAAATTCCCATTAATCAAAATGGAAAAATACACATAGAAGGGACAGATATTGAAGAAGTCAATCAATTTGCATACCTTGGCAGCTACATAGACCAGGATGGTGACACTAGAAAGGAAGTTAGGATCAGAATTGCAAAAGCAGCATCAATCTTCAAGAATCTTGAGAACATATGGAATTCAAAAGTTATAAGCACAAAAACCAAGTTAAGACTATTCAATTCAAATGTAATATCCACCCTCATTTATGCATGCGAAAGCTGGAAAACAACTAAAGAAATAGAAAAGAAATTAGACTCTTTTGAAAACAAATGCCTAAGGAAAATACTCGGCATCAAGTGGAATGAATTCAAGAACAATGCAGAGATAAGACAGATGACTGAACAACAACCAGTCTCACGGGTGATCAGGAAAAGGAGATGGACATATGTTGGCCACTTGATGAGAAGAAATGAGCAGAGAATCCCAAAACAAGCTATCAAGTGGAACACAACAGGCCGAAGAAAAAGGGGCAGACCGCGTGAAACTCTGAAGAGAACATTATTAAGAGAGGCCAAGTTAACAGGCATAAAATCCTTTGATGAGGTTGAAAGACTCGCCGAAGACAGGAAAAATTGGCGAACTACTTTGCGAGCCCTATGTGACGTCTAACGGCACGGGAAGGATATAAGATATATAAGATATAAGATAGCTGTTTACTCTTGCAGTTATGTTTGTATTATTAACTAGAGCTGTTAACATTTGGTATTATATTTTGTTGTTACTGTTAGCTAGATCTACTGACAAATAACATCATAATCCTTTATCAAATGGGACATTGTGTTTGTGAAATATTGCAGAGTATTGACAAGTTTGACATTGTATTAATGAAGGCCATGACAAGGTTGGTATTGTATTAATTCTGGCTGTAACACATTTGACATTGTATTAATGTAGGTTATGACAAGACTGACATTGTATCATTGCAGGATATAACATGTTTGACATTGTATTATTACAGGCTATGGATATGTATGACATCGGTGAAAGCTATGGTTCATTAGAAAAAGGTCTTTCACGAGTGAAGTGCCCAGTTATGGTAATTGGGGTACAGACAGATATTTTGTTTCCCATTTGGCAGCAGCGAGAGTTGGCCAGCGCACTTCAGAATGCAGGTAAACTATAAACCATGTGGCTGTATTAGATCTTTATATTTTAAAAAATGCCGCCGTCTGTGAAGGCCACTAATTATGTTACTCTCTTGCCTGTGAAAGCCACAGTTTTGGTTAATAAATATGATACTGTAAAGTCACCACATCAAGCAAGTGAATAGAAATTAAGGCTTTGTCGGTGGCAGTGGAGTGGCTAGCTGCCCGTGATGTGGTTAATGGTGTCATTGTGACAGATTCACAGAGTATGCTTCGTAGGATTGAGAAAAAATTGCTTAAAAAAAACTGGTTCATCTGTTAAAGCCAGTCAGCTGTGATGAGCCTAGCATGGCTTTATTGTCCAGGGCATGCGGGAGTACATGGCAGTGAAGTGGTAAGTAGACTTGCTGGAATGGCAAGCTGCGAATGGACAAGGGTGACATTGCTAAAGCCATATTAGAACATGCATCAGATTCAGAGTCATTTAAGACAAAAAAAATAGTCCCATTATTTGTTACGAAATATATGGGACATTTTTCCCTGTAGTTATATGAGTAGTGCTTTTATATTTCATATTTTCCTTTTGTCATTCACTAAACATTTTATCATTATCTTTCTCCCTGTTGCCCCCTTATTGTGCGGAGAAACTGGCAAAATTTGTTTTAGCCTTCATGCAGCAATCCATAAATCCTGATTATAAGTCTTCTGAAATCAGTAGCAACTGTATGGCCCTGGATTCTTGATCAGAGATTGTTTTATTTTGAAACTGAATGTAACAGTTTACAGATCAGTTCTGTGTGGTCTCTGTGGCACATCCAGCATAGCCAAGATTTGAATATAGAAGTTCAGGAAATGGGACACATTTGTTTATCTTGTTTTGTGGGAATTTGGGTTCACATGGTTAATGTTTCTAAGTTACTAGTCAGAATTTGTTGCAGTAATGTCATAATTTTGATATCTCCTGCCACATCATTCCAGAAACCTGCACCATATAACAGGTGATAAACCTCCACTATATAAACAGGTGATAAACCTCCACCATATAAACAGGTGATAAACCTGAATGTGTAATACACATTTTATGCACCTGCATTTTGTGGGTGCATTTGACTTTGCATAGAGAACTAAATCTTTGGAGCATTTTCTTTTTTGTGATTGGTTTAGCTTACTTGATCATGAAGTGATTTTAAGAATTTCTGCACTTTCTGGATTCTAGAACATTGTCATGAATCAGCCAATATTTTTTGCTTTTGTTTTCCCAAGATGACAGATTTTTTTTTCCTTGTTATAAATATGAAGTGCTTGAAAGTTGAACTTGTTGGTTGTTATCCTTTGTTTTTCTTCAACACTGAAGTTTTTTTTTAATTGACCTTCAAGAATCTTGAGAACATATGGCACTTTATAAGCACAAAAACCAAGTTAAGATTATTCATTTCTAATGTAATATCCACCCTTATGCATGTGAAAGCTGGAAAACAACTAAAGAAATAGACAAGAAATTAGACTCTTTCGACCGCTGTTGGCGAGATTCTTCAGCTACCATGCGTGGAGCGGTGCTCCTCCTGGCCAATGAAGAAAGGTGCAAATGGGGTTGCCGCGCAGCATCACTGCGGAAAAGGTGGTAGAAAGGATAAAGTGAAGCAAACAATCAAATCACGGCACCTCTGGTCTGGAGGTCGGCCACGTCCTGAGTGCAATCATATCGGGTGAAATGCATGAACCGGCTTGTCCCAGAGGTTAAGACACTGCTGGCGAGACTCTTCAAATGCCGCGCGTGGAGTGAAGCTCCTCCCGGTCAAGGAAGAAAATGCAGAAAAGAAATAAAGGTTGCTGTGCGGTGCCGATGTGAAAAGGTGGTGGAAAGGATAAAGTGAAGTTTAATCGGTATGTCCAGTAGTATCGCTGCGAGAGCTTGAACTGGCTTAACCTAGAGGTTAAGACACTGCTGGCGAGACTTTTTGGATGCCGCGCGTGGAGTGAAGCTCCTCCCGGCCAAGGAAGAAGATGCAGAAAAGCAATCAGGGTTGCTGTGTGGCATCGATGTGAAAAGGTGAAGGAAAATACCAGTATAACGTTTGTTGGTCAGTTTTTCACAAACTTTGGATGGGCATGAATAATGTAAATATGAACATTGTTTTATTATATGGAGCTTTCCTGACATTCAGTTCAGTATTTCAAGTAAATATTTACATCATATGTGATGTTTTGTAACTTTCTTGCAAATTTCAATTGTAATAAATATTACAAGTTGGCCATCTGAACCCAAGGATTGCTTTTCAGTCCAACCATAAATCCTGATTATAAGTCTTCTGAAATCAGTAGCAACTGTATGGCCCTGGATTCTTGATCAGAGATTGTTTTATTTTGAAACTGAATGTAACAGTTTACAGATCAGTTCTGTGTGGTCTCTGTGGCACATCCAGCATAGCCAAGATTTGAATATAGAAGTTCAGGAAATGGGACACATTTGTTTATCTTGTTTTGTGGGAATTTGGGTTCACATGGTTAATGTTTCTAAGTTACTAGTCAGAATTTGTTGCAGTAATGTCATAATTTTGATATCTCCTGCCACATCATTCCAGAAACCTGCACCATATAAACAGGTGATAAACCTCCACTATATAAACATGTGATAAACCTCCACTATATAAACAGGTGATAAACCTGCACCATATAAACAGGTGATAAACCTCCACCATATAAACAGGTGATAAACCTCCACCATATAAACAGATAATAAACCTCCACCATATAAACAGATAATAAACCTCCACCATATAAACATATGATAAACCACCATATAAACAGGTGATAGACCCTGCATATATAAACTATGAAAAAATAGAAAAAGCTTTATTAATTGATGTGTACTTGTCAATTAATAAAGCTGTTTCTATTTTTTTCATAGTTTATACATTTTGTTATCACAGCTTTACTGCAGTGGTTTCATGTATAGTTATATGCTTATGCACTAATTATTCATGCACATATAAACAGGTGATAAACCTGAATGTGTAATACACATTTTATGCACCTGCATTTTGTGGGTGCATTTGACTTTGCATAGAGAACTAAATCTTTGGAGCATTTTCTTTTTTGTGATTGGTTTAGCTTACTTGATCATGAAGTGATTTTAAGAATTTCTGCACTTTCTGGATTCTAGAACATTGTCATGAATCAGCCAATATTTTTTGCTTTTGTTTTCCCAAGATGACAAATTTTTTTTCCTTGTTATAAATATTAAGTGCTTGAAAGTTGAACTTGTTGGTTGTTATCCTTTGTTTTTCTTCAACACTGAAGTTTTTTTTTAATTGACCTTCAAGAATCTTGAGAACATATGGCACTTTATAAGCACAAAAACCAAGTTAAGATTATTCATTTCTAATGTAATATCCACCCTTATGCATGTGAAAGCTGGAAAACAACTAAAGAAATAGACAAGAAATTAGACTCTTTCGACCGCTGTTGGCGAGATTCTTCAGCTACCATGCGTGGAGCGGTGCTCCTCCTGGCCAATGAAGAAAGGTGCAAATGGGGTTGCCGCGCAGCATCACTGCGGAAAAGGTGGTAGAAAGGATAAAGTGAAGCAAACAATCAAATCATGGCACCTCTGGTCTGGAGGTCGGCCACGTCCTGAGTGCAATCATATCGGGTGAAATGCATGAACCGGCTTGTCCCAGAGGTTAAGACACTGCTGGCGAGACTCTTCAAATGCCGCGTGTGGAGTGAAGCTCCTCCCGGTCAAGGAAGAAAATGCGGAAAAGAAATAAAGGTTGCTGTGCGGTGCCGATGTGAAAAGGTGGTGGAAAGGATAAAGTGAAATTTAATCGGTATGTCCAGTAGTATCGCTGCGAGAGCTTGAACTGGCTTAACCTAGAGGTTAAGACACTGCTGGCGAGACTTTTTGGATGCCGCGCGTGGACTGAAGCTCATCCCGGCCAAGGAAGAAAATGCAGAAAAGCAATCAGGGTTGCTGTGTGGCGTTGATGTGAAAAGGTGAAGGAAAAAGATAAAGTGAAGTTTAATCGGTATGTCCAGTAGTATTGCTGCGAGAGCTACACATACCATGGCACTTGTGCTCTAGAGGCCGGTACACCTACACTGGTGAAATATGCCTAAACCAGCATGCACCAGGGGTGAAACTTGCTGGCTAGGCATGTCATGCCACCTCCGCTCTAGAGGTCGGTCACGCCTGATATACACCCACACTGGTGAAATATGCCTAAACCAGCTCACTCCAGGGGTGAAACTTGAAGGCTACGCATGCCATGGCACCTCTGCTCTAGAGGTCGGTCATGTCTCAAACACGCCCATACTGGGATAATATGCCTAAACCGGCTCAACCCAGGGGTGGAAATCATTAGTGGCGAGGATTCATCCTCCTGGACAAAAGCTCCATCCTGGTCACAACTAGGAAGGGTAGCGGCCACGACCACAAAATTCTGAAGTCGGAGACACTGGACCAGGGCAGTCTAGATAGGCAGCCACCTCTCACCCGGCGGGGATGAGCAGCTGTAGGAGTAAGTAGTGTGTTGAGATATGCAGCTGTAGGAGTATTTGGAGATGTGCAGCTGTAGGAGTAAGTATGTTGAAATGTGCAGCTATAGAAGTATGTGTGTTGAGATGAGCAGCTGTAGGAGTAAGTAGTATGTTGAGATGAGCAACTGTAGAAGTAATTATGCTGAGATGAGCAGCTGTAGGAGTAAGTAGTATGTTGAGATGGGCAGGAGTATGAGTAAGTGTGTTGAGATGAGCAGCTGTAGGAGTAAGTGTGTTGAGATGAGCAGCTGTATGAGTAAGTGTGTTGAGATGAGCCGCTGTAGGAGTAAGTGTGTTGAGATGAGCAGCTGTAGGAGTAAGTGTGTTGAGATGAGCAGCTGTAGGAGTAAGTTGTTTTTGTGGCCAGTTTCTGTGACAGTCTGGAGACTCAGAGAAAAAAAAGAGAGGGGAAACAAGACAAATCTCTGAATGGTTTGAAGACACAGACAGATGTCTAAATGAGCTGGAGTCACAGACAGATCTCTAAATGAACTGGAGACACAGATCTCTAAATGAGCTGGAGACACAGACAGAGCTCTTATGAGCTGGAGACACAGACAGATCTCTAAATGAGCTGGAGACACAGACAGATCTCTAAATGAGCTGGAGACACAGACAGATCTCTAAATGAGCTGGAGACACAGACAGATCTCTAAATGAGCTGGAGACACAGACAGATCTCTTATGAGCTGGAGACACAGACAGATCTCTAAATGAGCTGGAGACACAGACAGATCTCTGAATGAGCTGGAGACACAGACAGATCTCTGAATGGTTTGAAGACACAGACAGATCTCTAAATGAGCTGGAGACACAGACAGATCTCTGAATGGTTTAGAGACACAGACAGATCTCTCAATGAGCTGGAGACACAGACAGATCTCTAAATGAGCTGGAGACACAGACAGATCTCTAAATGAGCAGGAGACACAGACAGATCTCTGAATGGTTTGAAGACACAGACAGATCTCTAAATGAGCTGGAGACACAGACAGATCTCTAAATGAGCTGGAGACACAGACAGATCTCTAAGTGAGCTGGAGACACAGACATATCTCTAAATGAGCAGGAGACACAGACAGATCTCTAAATGAGCTGGAGACACAGACAGATCTCTGAATGAGCTAACAAAGTGGTACAGGAAAATAAAGCCAGTGATCTTATAAAAACTGGATGCCATATATAAGCTTGATCACAAAATCGTGACATCCAAAAAGTTGTGAATTAACTGTCACTTTTGTACCAGGCCCCTCAAGTGTTAGGGTAAATGAAAGAGCAGATGAGCTGGTTGGTCTAGCAATGGAGGAGAAAGTGCAAGAAATGAATCAGGCTGATATGGTATGCAAGGGCAAGGGGGAGACAATTGCCTTACATTTAGTTCACTTTCTGAGCATGAGAGAAGCAGATATGTTTACAATAAAAGTAATCAGCATGTGTACTGAGTATTTTAGTGTAGATTTATGTAGTTTGTCTGTTGAATCTACATCTGTCCTTACTTTTGTGAAGTAAATTTTTGTGTTTCCTGTGAATAATTCAAATATTCTGTGGGTTTATCGCTGCAGGGTTTCCTAGAGACAGAACAGCGTCAGAGCGGATGGCTAACAAAGCACAAACAGCACAGTAAGGACAAGAAGGAGTAAAAGTTTTCGGCAGAGAAAAGTTAAAACGGTGCAGTGTGCTGAGAAAATACCAGTATAACGTTTGTTGGTCAGTTTTTCACAAACTTTGGATGGGCATGAATAATGTAAATATGAACATTGTTTTATTATATGGAGCTTTCCTGACATTCAGTTCAGTATTTCAAGTAAATATTTACATCATATGTGATGTTTTGTAACTTTCTTGCAAATTTCAATTGTAATAAATATTACAAGTTGGCCATCTGAACCCAAGGATTGCTTTTCAGTCCAACCATAAATCCTGATTATAAGTCTTCTGAAATCAGTAGCAACTGTATGGCCCTGGATTCTTGATCAGAGATTGTTTTATTTTGAAACTGAATGTAACAGTTTACAGATCAGTTCTGTGTGGTCTCTGTGGCACATCCAGCATAGCCAAGATTTGAATATAGAAGTTCAGGAAATGGGACACATTTGTTTATCTTGTTTTGTGGGAATTTGGGTTCACATGGTTAATGTTTCTAAGTTACTAGTCAGAATTTGTTGCAGTAATGTCATAATTTTGATATCTCCTGCCACATCATTCCAGAAACCTGCACCATATAAACAGGTGATAAACCTCCACTATATAAACATGTGATAAACCTCCACTATATAAACAGGTGATAAACCTGCACCATATAAACAGGTGATAAACCTCCACTATATAAACAGGTGATAAACCTCCACCATATAAACATATGATAAACCACCATATAAACAGGTGATAGACCCTGGATATATAAACTATGAAAAAATAGAAAAAGCTTTATTAATTGATGTGTACTTGTCAATTAATAAAGCTGTTTCTATTTTTTTCATAGTTTATACATTTTGTTATCACAGCTTTACTGCAGTGGTTTCATGTATAGTTATATGCTTATGCACTAATTATTCATGCACATATAAACAGGTGATAAACCTGAATGTGTAATACACATTTTATGCACCTGCATTTTGTGGGTGCATTTGACTTTGCATAGAGAACTAAATCTTTGGAGCATTTTCTTTTTTGTGATTGGTTTAGCTTACTTGATCATGAAGTGATTTTAAGAATTTCTGCACTTTCTGGATTCTAGAACATTGTCATGAATCAGCCAATATTTTTTGCTTTTGTTTTCCCAAGATGACAAATTTTTTTTCCTTGTTATAAATATGAAGTGCTTGAAAGTTGAACTTGTTGGTTGTTATCCTTTGTTTTTCTTCAACACTGAAGTTTTTTTTTAATTGACCTTCAAGAATCTTGAGAACATATGGCACTTTATAAGCACAAAAACCAAGTTAAGATTATTCATTTCTAATGTAATATCCACCCTTATGCATGTGAAAGCTGGAAAACAACTAAAGAAATAGACAAGAAATTAGACTCTTTCGACCGCTGTTGGCGAGATTCTTCAGCTACCATGCGTGGAGCGGTGCTCCTCCTGGCCAATGAAGAAAGGTGCAAATGGGGTTGCCGCGCAGCATCACTGCGGAAAAGGTGGTAGAAAGGATAAAGTGAAGCAAACAATCAAATCATGGCACCTCTGGTCTGGAGGTCGGCCACGTCCTGAGTGCAATCATATCGGGTGAAATGCATGAACCGGCTTGTCCCAGAGGTTAAGACACTGCTGGCGAGACTCTTCAAATGCCGCGTGTGGAGTGAAGCTCCTCCCGGTCAAGGAAGAAAATGCGGAAAAGAAATAAAGGTTGCTGTGCGGTGCCGATGTGAAAAGGTGGTGGAAAGGATAAAGTGAAATTTAATCGGTATGTCCAGTAGTATCGCTGCGAGAGCTTGAACTGGCTTAACCTAGAGGTTAAGACACTGCTGGCGAGACTTTTTGGATGCCGCGCGTGGACTGAAGCTCATCCCGGCCAAGGAAGAAAATGCAGAAAAGCAATCAGGGTTGCTGTGTGGCGTTGATGTGAAAAGGTGAAGGAAAAAGATAAAGTGAAGTTTAATCGGTATGTCCAGTAGTATCGCTGCGAGAGCTACACATACCATGGCACTTGTGCTCTAGAGGCCGGTACACCTACACTGGTGAAATATGCCTAAACCAGCATGCACCAGGGGTGAAACTTGATGGCTAGGCATGTCATGCCACCTCCGCTCTAGAGGTCGGTCACGCCTGATATACACCCACACTGGTGAAATATGCCTAAACCAGCTCACTCCAGGAGGTGAAACTTGAAGGCTACGCATGCCATGGCACCTCTGCTCTAGAGGTCGGTCATGTCTCAAACACGCCCATACTGGGATAATATGCCTAAACCGGCTCAACCCAGGGGTGGAAATCATTAGTGGCGAGGATTCATCCTCCTGGACAAAAGCTCCATCCTGGTCACAACTAGGAAGGGTAGCGGCCACGACCACAAAATTCTGAAGTCGGAGACACTGGACCAGGGCAGTCTAGATAGGCAGCCACCTCTCACCCGGCGGGGATGTATGCATATCCTAATGGCGCTGAGGTTTTCCGGTGAGAAAGTCCAACACTGGACTGGATGGGCAACCACCTCTCACCCGGCGATGATACATGGGTATCTCAAAACACGTCGAGATTTTCCATTGAGAAAGTCCAACTCTGGCCTAGGTGGGCTAACACCTCTCACCCAGCGGGGATATGCTGATATCTAAAACACGTCGAGGTCTTCCGGTGAGACAGTCCAACTCTAGACTAAACTGGTGCAACGAAAACCACAGTGTCACGTAATCCCGCTTCCGGGACCCACCAAGAATACAGGCTCAAGCCCTGCGATACTCTGAACCCGATGTGGTCCTCTCGGAGATCCCGTGTGGTCCTTTCGGGGACCACAGGACTTAACGTGGACCACAGGCGTAAATTCAGTAGGATCACAGGGCGGTCTTGGTGGTAGAAGCGAACGAAGAAGAAGAAGACTCTTTCGAAAACAAATGCCTAAGGAAAGTACTCGGTATAAAGTGGAATGATTCAAGAACAACGCAGAGATAAGACAGATGAGCAAACAACCTGTCTCATGGGTGATCAGAAAAAGAAGATGGACATATATAGGTCATGTGATGAAAAGAAACAATCAGAGTATCCCCAAACAAGCTGTCAAGTAGAACACAATGGGCTGAAGAAAAAGAGGTCAACCACGTGAAACTCTAAAGCGGACATTGTTAAGTGATGCCAGTTCATTGGGCATAACATCCCTTGATGAGATTGAAAAACTCGCCGAAGACAGGAAACCTTGGCAAACTACCATGTGGGCCCTGTGTGATGTTTAGTGGCACAGGAAGAATGTAAGATGCTTTTTGGATGTTGCTGAGGCCTGTTGCCATAAAGTTGGCAATTTTATTTGGATTTCTGTGACAGCCACACAGTTTCTGTCTCAGTCTGGTCCCTCTGATTGTCAGACAGGTCCCTCTGATTGTCAGACAGGTCCCTCTGATTGTTGGACATCATTGGTGTGGGTACTGTGTGGGGAATTTAGACTCCTTTTCCCTGATGGCTGTGTCAGACACCATTGATCTTGGCACTCTGAAGTTCACACTTTCATGTGCCAAAGGTCATGGAAAAATGGCCCCAACACCATATCCCCAGTGTGCCTTAATGGCATGGGAATTTGGCCTTTTACTTTTTTACTCTGTATATGTTGGGGAGTTTAGTTATTCTCTTACAAGGATATTCATATGTGATATTTGGAGTCAGCCTTATAGACCAGTGGTTCTCCCTCTGTTTTGCTCCATGCACCATATCCCTGTTCCAAAATTATCCGACTCAGAAGCTGTGTCCTGTAGATTATATACAATCTATAGAACTGCAGTTTGTAGAAAGATCAATATTCCAACATTCTGGGTCTGTGGTCCCATTTCTCCCCCCTACACTCCCCACCCCCCCCCCCCCACTCTAAGTGAAACATCAGTTGCTAAAATTTGTCAGGAAAAGATGAACTGTACAGCTGAAAGATTTTGATTAACATGTGCACATATGGAAAGAAACAGAATCTGTTATTTTGATTGATAGCCTGGGTTGTGTGAGCCAGTAGTCTGCAGCAATCAGTTCTTGGACAACACAAGATGGTGTCTTACTGTGCTAGTAGCTGGAGGGTTGAACTATTGTCATACACAAGATGGTGTCTTACTGTGCTAGTAGCTGGAGGGTTGAACTATTGTCATACACAAGATGGTGTCTTACTGTGCTAGTAGCTGGAGGGTTGAACTATTGTCATACACAAGATGGTGTCTTACTGTGCTAGTAGCTGGAGGGTTGAACTATTGTCATAGACAAGATGGTGTCTTACTGTGCTAGTAGCTGGAGGGTTGAACTATTGTCATAGACAAGATGGTGTCTTACTGTGCTAGTAGCTGGAGGGTTGAACCATTGTCATAGACAAGATGGTGTCTTACTGTGCTAGTAGCTGGAGGGTTGAACCATTGTCATAGACAAGATGGTGTCTTACTGTGCTAGTAGCTGGAGGGTTGAACCATTGTCATACACAAGATGGTGTCTTACTGTGCTAGTAGCTGGAGGGTTGAACTATTGTCATACACAAGATGGTGTCTTACTGTGCTAGTAGCTGGAGGGTTGAACCATTGTCATAGACAAGATGGTGTCTTACTGTGCTAGTAGCTGGAGGGTTGAACTATTGTCATACACAAGATGATGTCTTACTGTGCTAGTAGTTGGAGGGTTGAACTATTGTCATAGACAAGATGATGTCTTACTGTGCTAGTAGCTGGAGGGTTGAACTATTGTCATTGTTTAATCTCAGCTTTTTCTTCCTTCCAATGCTTTCTGTACAGTTCATCCTTTGTCTCTCAAGTTCACTTGGTAAAGTTTGTGTAACCACAGCATGGCTTGACTGTAATGCTTGCTCATTTTTCTTTCTGGTGCCCATCAGAAACTTGTTCTCACCAGCGCTTACATCATAAATCGCATTTTTTATTCAATGTAAGCTTTGACGAGTATCGAGCTGTGCTGACAGTATTGTAAATAATGCTGAAGTGACAATCAGTGATGGCTTCTCAAACAACCATTCATCATTTTCTATCCTAGTTTTTTTTTTTTTTTTTGTAGTGTTTTTGATGAGCAGGGAGGGAGAGAAACTTTCATGTCCAGATTCAGGAAGTTTCCGAGTGTCGGTGATGCTGATAACAGAACAGTTGTATCTTTAAAATACTTTATACGGAGACATTTGTGTTTGGGCTATCTTTAAGCTGTGTTATGTGCAAACCTTAAGGAGTCACACAGGATGTTTTCTTAAACCTCCTACTGCCCTTGGGAAACCTTTTGATGCAAAGATTTGGCTAATGATCCACAGAAGACCAGCCCTACACCAGTTTTTTATCAAAAACTCAGACAAGCCAAGAAAAGCTGAGATCTCCCAGTTCCTCACAAAATTTCAGTGATTTAAAAAAATTAAAAGGTTCAGAATAACTCAAGCGTGCTAATCACATGGTTTCTCTCAGCTTAACATTTGGAGAACACTGTTACTACATGGTTGTGTAAGAAATAAAAACTTTAGTGTCAGTTTAAAAAAAAAAAAATTGTCTCATTTTCAGTCATAATTTTAATGTTTAGTCCTGTTTACACATAGTCTACTGTTTATATTCAGTAACTGATCAAATCATACATTTGTAATTTTTCAAAAACAGAAAAATGGTATTTGGTACATCCCATTAGATTTGTCATTAAATAGTCGCCACAGACTTGTTAGTTTCAGTATCACTGGGAAACACACCACAAAATACTAACACTTTCATACACGACTGATTTTTACAGATTTCCAGTTTTCACTTAAAACACTGACAGCCTCATGTGTGCTAGCAGGCTTTGTCTTGCAAACAGCTGTTAAGTTTTCTGAGACTGGCACACTTGGAACTCTCTTCCCTTTACTCTGTAAGAAGTTTACTGAACCAAAGAATGGGTCCCACAATTCCTTCTTTCTGTTGCAGGTCGCTGGACATCATTGTTTGTGATAAATATGAAAGTAAAATCTATCTACATCATGTCTCCCAACAAGTAGTTTTGTTGCCAAGCCTTCTCTGCCAGTAAACTTGTAAAGATTTTCTCTCAGTTTTCATATTAGCACAAGTATTCTACATAATCACAGAACATGTAACAATAAAAGATGGTACTTTGGTTTGAAATGTTTTATTTCCTTCTTACAATCTGATTAATCAAGAGACATGTAAAATCCTGTTATAGCAACTGTCAGCTTCAGTGTATAACTAGAGATTTCTATATAAATGTCAAGATGAAAAAACTCTTTTAAAGTGATACCAATTTGTTAAAAAAAATACCTGGCATTTAAGATAAATACTTCACCTGAAAATGTTCCTTCATTTATATTAAAAAAAGTGAATGCTGATCTGACAGCAAGTAGACATTGGCGGTGTATAAATTTCATGATCTGACAGTAAGTAGACACTGGTTGTGTATAAACTTTATGATCTGACAGCAAGTAGACACTGATTGTGCATAAACTTTATGATCTGACAGCAAGTAAATAAAGTAAACATTGGTTGTGTGTAAACTTCATGATCAATAATATAATGAAAAATAATATATAACATTTATTACATAATAAATGTTAAAAACCAGTGGTTTAAAAAGATAAAATATTAAAATCTGCACTGTAGCCTGAGATTATATTTTTTTGTACTTTCAACATAATATTGTGGAGTAATAAATCTTAAGTACTTTCTTTGGCATAAAGAAAAATATTGAAGACCCTGTAAGATAGAAATGAGAATATGAGGTTAAAGGTTAAATCCTGTCCTCAAACTGACTGGCCCAGCTAGCCAGTGGTGGATCTCTTTACCACTCACAGACAAGACAAGACAAGACATGGGGTTATGAGAAACAGGCAAGTCACAGTACAGTTACAGATCCTGAAGTTATGAAAAATTTGAATATAGTATTTTATCTCGTCATAGAAAAAGAGTTTTTTCTCATGCAAACACAACCATATCCAGCAACAAATAGTAATTTCTACAATGATGACTATGTCTAGCAACAAACAAATGTTTCTACAATCACAAATATGCCTAGCAACAACTGTTTCTACAATCACATACAACTATTCCTAGCAACAAACAATTGTTTCTACGATCACATACAATGATGCCTAGCAACAATTGTTTCTACAATCACCTACAACTATGCCTAGCAACAAACAATTGTTTCTACAATCACCTACAACTATGCCTAGCAACAAACAATTGTTTCTATAATCACCTACAACTATGCCTAGCAACAAACAATTGTTTCTACAATCACATACAACTATGCCTAGCAACAAACAATTGTTTCTACAATCACCTACAACTATGCCTAGCACAATTGTTTCTACAATCACATACAACTATGCCTAGCAACAACTGTTTCTATAATCACCTACAACTATGCCTAGCAACAAACAATTGTTTCTACAATAACCTACAACTATGCCTAACAACAAACAAGTGTTTCTACAATCAGCTACAACTATGCCTAGCAACAAACAAATGTTTCTACAATCACCTACAACTATGCCTAGCAACAAACAATTGTATCTACAATCATATACAACTATGTCTAGCAAAAGCTATGATTTTTTCAATCACATGCAATGTCTAGCAACACAGTTTCTACAATCACTTGGCTAGGCCCACCCTGTACTAATTGGGGGGGGGGGAGGAGAAGGAAGCAATGGTGAAGGGACATTATGTGTCATCAACTCTCTGTAGACTTATTTCTGTGATGTACATGATCAATTAATAAAAATATATAATCCACATTATCACATCAGTATAATCTTGTCATAGATTATTTACTAAACATGAAAACATACACAATCTTGCATTATTACATAAAGAAAGTATGAAACTTGTAAACATTAACATAAAGCAGTAAGTATGTTGTAAATGTAAATTCACCAATAAAATATAAACTCATTGGTAAGATGTAGCTGACAATGTATGTCAAGAAGTCTCATTTTAGGATTCATTCTTGACTTTCCAGAAAGTTACTGTAACCCACACACTCCTGACTTTAAAGAAAGTTACTGTAACCCACACACTCTTGACTTTAAAGAAAGTTACTGTAACCCACACATTCCTGACTTTCTAGAAAGTTAGCACAACCCACTCACTCCTGACTTTCTAGAAAGTTACTGTAACCCACTCACTCCTGACTTTCTAGAAAGTTACTGTAACCCACTCACTCCTGACTTTTAAAGAAAGTTACTGTAACCCACACATTCCTGACTTTCTAGAAAGCACAACCCACTCCTGACTTTCTAGAAAGTTACTGTAACCCACTTCTGGCTTTAAAGAAAGTTACTGTAACTCACTCCTGACTTTCTAGAAAGTTACGGCAACCCACTCTTGACTTCCAGAAAGTTACTGTAATGCACTCCAAATAAGACATGATTATGTTGCTTCAAAAAATCATCTGCCCGTTCTAAGTGAACAGATGAAGACAGCAGCATAGATATGATAAAATACACCCTAATAAATGGGTCACTCATTTGCCAATCAGGAGACACCCTGAAATATGGGTCACTCATTTGCCAGTCACGAGTCAACATGATATATGGGTCAGTCATTTGCCAATCGGGAGACAACTTGATATATGGGTCAGTCATTTGCTAATCAGGAGACAACTTGATATATGGGTCACTTTCATTTGCCTCCAGTGACTGATAAATCAAGAACAATAATTTTATTAAAAATGTTGATCATGCATAGGGCTATAGTTTCTGAGAACTAAACCTTTCTGTCACATGGTTACATAGTTCAATAATTTCTCAGCAATTAAATACAACAAAATGAACATAAAATTGATGCGATAAAACAGACGAAAGATTATGTGAGAAAACATAAAAGACATAAGAAAATATGTATATACTGGTATTTGTGGCTTTAGCTAGCAACTTACAACAACAACAAAAATTAAACTAAAATCATTCACAAAAAAAAAAAAAAAACTGGCTTAAAATTGCTGCCAAACTAGGCCTGGTCTCTAGTCTAGTGATGTTGGTATCTCGGTGACGTAAGACAATTCATTTACTTGGGCAAATATTCTCGCCAAAACTCTTTCTGCTGATTTTCCTGATGAACACTCACATTTTCCCCTTCAGTTTCCTGCTACAGGTAAAATGAGCCATGGTAAGGAAGATGACGAGTCAGAGAGTCTAGGCCAAGTTTACTGAAAACATGTCTTACTATAGACCAAGTTTACTGAAAACCTGTCTTACTATAGACCAAGTTTACTGAAAACATGTCTTACTATAGACCAAGTTTACTGAAAACCTGTCTTACTATAGACCAAGTTTACTGAAAACATGTCTTACTATAGACCAAGTTTACTGAAAACATGTCTTACTATAGACCAAGTTTACTGAAAACATGTCTTACTATAGACCAAGTTTACTGAAAACCTGTCTTACTATAGACCAAGTTTACTGAAAACCTGTCTTACTATAGACCAAGTTTACTGAAAACATGTCTCACTATAGACCAAGTTTACTGAAAACATGTCTTACTATAGACCAAGTTTACTGAAAACCTGTCTCACTATAGACCAAGTTTACTGAAAACATGTCTCACTATAGACCAAGTTTACTGAAAACATGTCTTACTATAGACCAAGTTTACTGAAAACCTGTCTTACTATAGACCAAGTTTACTGAAAGACACACTGAAGGGAAAAAAGCTAAAATTTTGTGAAGATCATGCATTCTGTCCTGTCTCTTTCTTGAGATTTTTTGAAGACAAAAATGAATAACCAGCACTGTAAATATCAGGCTGATGCTTTCTTTGTTAAACTGGAAAATAGAACCAAATTTTACTGGAAATTCTCCATTGTTAAAACTGTACTATTTCTTCACTTCCATCTCTGAACATGTGGGCTAGCATAACATAATGTGCTTATAGCAGATTTCTGATGACAGTTTAGTATAGTGTGGTACACTGTGCAGTAATGTCTGTCTGCGCTTATCTTGATCAACTTGGAGTGTCTAGTCTGGTATAAAGGAACACAGGGCAGTCACACATAAAAAAAAAACCTAGCCCCATCATGTGCAGCTACAGTGATGAACAGTGTCCTGCACAAAAATCCTAAATATAATGTGAATACAACATTCTGTGTCCGCGGCCAGTCTTGCGTGCACCGCCCTAGACAACATGAGACTGATCTGATGCAGTTAACTTTCATCAGAGATGCATCCTACGGTGTTGTATCCAGAGGGGAAGATTATTTTGACTGGATTGTGAGATGAGTGCATGATTAACTCTTTATGTCCTGTTCAACATCTGTTGTGTGGATGGGATTTCTCTACCATACTCTTTGTGCGTTGGGGAAACGATGGTCTCTAATTTTGAATTAGACCAAACTATACTAAAAAATCTAGCTAAGCCAGTAGTATTACTTCCTTCCAGTATTAGAAAACATCTACACGAGGCAGCCGCGTGGTTGATTTCAGAGCCAATTTGTGTTAAAATTTAAATTTTAAAAAGTTTTTTTCTAAGCTTATAGGCCACCGGCCACTTGTGTTTTCATTGTTTTCAGTTACTGTAGACTGTAAATTAATTAGAAATAAATAATTAGTGTATTTTCTGTGAGGATACGGTGTTTGTGTAAAATTTTATTCATTTTGGATATATTGGATCCAGTATAAGGATTAACTTAAGGGGTAAGTGAGAAATTATTTCGTCATAATTTTCCATTTTTTTCCCTCAGTTCTTAGCTCTTTTTTTCTGTTCAATTACTAACAATTTTATTAGAAAAATAATATACAACTTTTCCTGTTTAAACTAATGTATAATGTCATACTGCGAATCAGACTATGCCTTTGTGATCCTTCTAATGTGACAACCGTCCCATTCCCCCTTCGTCATTTGATGTAAACCCCCCACCCCACCCCCCAGTACACAAAGAGTTAAAATACATTAAAAAACAGTCTCTGTTCAGGTTAGAATATTCTGTCTTGTCTCCACACAAAACACCCACAGTCTGCTACAGTTAATCTTTCTGCTCTTTACGGACGAATGCCTTCTCTAGACTTATCATGGGAGACTCGAAGGCCAGCATGAGCACAAAGGCAAACATATTTGTTATGACCACTAAGCCACAGTAAGTGACCACCTGAAACAAGGGCAAACATTAGAATTACTGAAGAAAAGAAATCTTTAAACAATGTTTAACTATTCTCATTATTTCACTTCAATAATTAAAACAAGAATATCTTGCAGTATTTGGGCAGTCAGTAAATGTAACCCATACAGATACTTGGAAGTTCAATAAATGAATAAATCTATCATGAAACACAAAATCTCAATATACTAAAGAAGAACTTATAAATATTTTAACCACACTACTGTTTAATATACTAAAGAAGAACTTATAAATATTTTAACCACACTACTGTTTAAATTACATGAGAGTATAAAATTCTGTGCCCATAGAGTTTATGCGAATGTTTAACACAGCCACCAATGAAGTGCTAGCTGTTATGACATGTGACATAAGACTTTATCACATTTTGTTTACACACCTCTGGGAATAGAAATGAACGAGAGGGAACCTGCCATACTTCAGATAGTTTTCTGTTCTAAAATTAAACATTAAATCATGGTGTTTATTTGGTGGGTATCTCAAAATCAATATTTCTGTTCCAATATCAGGCTAATTGTTTTTTTCTTTTATTCTGGATAAATGAAGTTTGTAATTATAATTTTTGACACCATATTTTCTTTGTGTTATTTGTGAGGATTAAGACTTGGGTCTTGACCAGGCTGAGAATGTGAGCACTGAGATTTGTATCATGATTAATTTGAGAATGTGAGCACTGAGATTTGGATCATGATTAATTTGAGAATGTGAGCACTGAGATTTGGATCATGATTAATTTGAGAATGTGAGCACTGAGATTTGGGTCTTGATTAATTTCAGAATGTTAGCACTGATATCTGGGTCTTGATTAATTTGAGAATGTGAGCATGGAGACTTTATATCTTATATATCTTATATCTTTCCTGTGCCGTTAAACATCACATAGAGCTTGCAAGGTAGTTCATCAATTTTTCCTGTTTTCGGTGAGCTTTTCAACCTCATCAAGGGATTTTATGTCTATTAATTTGGCCTCTCTTAACAATGTCCTCTTTAGAGTTTCACGTGGTCTGCCTCTTTTTCTTTGGTCTGTTGTGTTCCACTTGATAGCTTGTTTTGGGATTCTCTGATCGTTTCTTCTCATCATGTGACCAACATATGTCCATCTCATTTTCCTGATCACCCATGAGACTGGTTGTTGTTCAGTCATCTGTCTTATCTCTGCATTGTTCTTGAATTTGTTCCACTTTATACCAAATATTTTCCTTAGACATTTGTTTTCAAAACAGTCTAATTTATTGTTTATTTCTTTATTTGTTTTCCAGCTTTCGCATGCATAAATGAGGGTGGATATTACATATGAATTGAATATTCTTAACTTGGTTTTTGTGCTTATAACTTTTAAATGCCATATGTTCTCAAGATTCTTGAAGATCAATGCTGCTTTTGCAATTCTAATTCTTCTAGCTTCCTTTCTGGTGTCACCATCCTGGTCTATGTAGCTGCCAAAGTATGCAAATTGATTGACTTCTTCAACAGCTGCCCTTCTACATGTATTTTTCCATTTTGATTAATGGGAATTTTCATTATTTTTGTTTTGTCCTTGTTAATTTCAAGTCCTATTTTGCTAGCCAGTGAAGACAAGCTATCTGTTTTTTCTTGCATGGAATTCACATTATTACTGATAAGAGTTATGTCATCAGCAAAATCAAGATCTTCTAGTTGGGTCCCATGTACCCAGTCAATACCTGTGTTACCTGTGCAGCATTTTTTCTTTATGAAGTCTATTGCAATACCAAAAAGCAAAGGAGACGGTATACATCCTTGTTTCACTCCTGTTTCAATCTGGAACCATTCGCTCATCCCTTCTTCTGTTTTGACTGCACAAACATATCCATTGTAGAAGTCCTTAATGATATTGACAATATTAGATAGTATTCCATAGACTTAAAATGCTTCACAATGAATCTCTGTGTATGCCATCAAATGCCTTTTTAAAGTCTATGAAATTCAGTATTAATGGTTTCTGCTTTTCAATATGTTCTTCAAGTATTGTTCTTATAATAAAGATCTAGTCGAGCTAGCTTCTCCCCTTTCGAAATCCTGCTTGTTCTTCTCTCATTGCAGTATCCACTATATCTTTAAGTCTATTCAAAATGACCTTGCAAAACACTTTTGACACAACTGATATTAAGGTTACTCCTCACCAATTGTTAGTCACTAAGGTTGCCTTTTTTTTTTGTATTTTAACAATGATTCCTTTTTTCCATTTAGAAGGGACCTTTTCTTCTTTCCAAATCTTATTAAACATTCTCTGTAGTTGTCTCATATTGTCACTATTGATAGCTTTTAACATTTCAGGTGTTATTTCATCTTTACCTGCAGCTTTGTTGTTAGCTATTAAATTCACTGCTATTTCAGTTTCATGCAACGTAATTTCATCTAGGTTGACATTTAGTTGTGGAAATGGTAAGTCAGTTTCAGGGTTTATCAATTCTTTTGGGTGTGGTTGATTAAGTATTTCTTGGAAGTGTTCAGCCCATCTTTGCTTTTGGTCTTTACTTGATGTTAATAGGGTTCCTGTTTTGCTAAGGATTGGTCTTTCTTTAGATGCAATAGTACCTGTTAGCCTCTTTTGGAAGTTATATAAAGTTTTGCTGTCTCCTGTTTTTGCTGCTTTCTCTGTCTCTTTCGCTATATTGTCTATGTATTCTCTTTTATCCCTTCTAGCTGAACTTTTTACTTTCTTGTCTATTTCTTTATATGTTGCTTTCACCAGATCTTTTCCAAGATCTGTCTTTACATTCAACATGTCTAATATGGCTGCTCGTCTTTCATGTATGTACTTCCATGTGTTTTCTGATATCCATGCTTTTCTATTTGTTTTTTTTTTCAGTCCAGCACTTGCTTTTGCTGCTGTGTTTATGGCTGTGCTGTAAGAATTCCATAATTCATCTATACCTATCTCCTGTACTTCACGGAGTGCTGTGGAATGATTGGCAAGTTCATGATTGAAATTACTGTTAGTATTCTCTTCTTGTAGGCTGTGGCTGTTTATCTTTCTGTGTACTGATTTCTTGTGTTGGCTTTTCAGTTTTAGTTTCCCTATACACAGGTTGTGATCACTGTTGACATCTGCACCCCTGTATGCCCTTACATCCATCACAGATGTTCTGTATTGCTTTCTAATACAAAAATGATCTATCTGGTTTCTAGTTCTATTATTTGGAGATATCCATGTTGTTTTACGTATCTCTTTGTGTGGAAATATTGTGCCTCCACTGACCATGCCCTCTGTTAAGATATATTTCAGATTAATCTTTCTCCATTCTGATTTACTGTGTCAATTCCTTTTTCCCCATTATTTTTTTGACATCAGTGTTACCTTTCCCTACCTGAGTGTTGAAGTCCCCCATAGCAATTAGGATGTCGTGTTTAGGGACTTTGTTGATGATTTGTTGGAGACTTGGGTCTTGTTTAATTTGAGAATGCAAAGAATTTCATAGGATTAGCCATTTTTTAAATCTAAAGGGTTGTGAAATTTGCAGAAGTAAAACTCATATTTTCATTTCTTTTCTTTATTTTTATATGGATTACATCAAGTGTGCATGTAAATGTATCTCCCCATAAACATGCATATGCGTGTATGTGTATGACAGTCAACTAAAATAAGGTATGAAGAGATACTTACAAGAGTTGTATCAGTTATATAGTAAAGCTGCTCTTGATTCTGGAAGAACACATACAGGATACAAGGATGTATAAGATAACACATGTAGGTGAGACGCCCCAGCACAACAAATGGCGACCATGACAAAATGCTGTTCACAAAACCTGGTAGAGAAAGAAAAAAAGAATGTACCCCACTTCTCAGGCTCACCTTTGACATGTGCTGAAGTATATAAGTCTCAGCTGATACTGGTGACTTAAGAAAATATAACAAGTGTTTACACTCCTGGTTCTTGCTTCATCACCCTGGGGCTGGCAGCAGGACATTCTTCACAGCTGATGTGATGGAGATGTTGAAGCATTGATGGAGAGTGGCTTATGGTGACCTGTGGTGGCTTGTGGTGGCCTGTGGTGGCTTGCTGACTTGGAGAAAAGCTCAAATGTTTCTTGGCAGATTTCACCTCCATGGTGACCACTGAGATCCCTAGCCTGTTGGCCAGCTGTTACTAGGAGCACGCACTGAGAGGTGGGATAGGGTCATGATCAGCTACTGCTGACTGGCCCTGACAACTGTGCTGTTAATATAGCACAGTCAGGGTAAGAAAAAAAAAAGTTAAAAATGAAGTACAAAATATCAACAATATAAATAAAAGAACAGAATCAATATGAAACCATTACATGATTCACTACTGATCACATCATCTAAAAAGTCTGAAATAAATTTGAACACATCTAATTCCTTCACAGTGATATTTCTGCACCTTATGAAACTTATTGTTTTTGGCATTTACCCACTATAAACCCAGCTACTGTCATTTATATAGGACACTCTACACATTCTAAATGTGAATATCTTCCCTTACTACTTAATACACCAACAGCAACACGCTAAGTGTGCTTTGGTGTGCCTTGTCTTGCAGACAGACATTCTGTTATCAGTGGCAAAGCTTACACTTTCATTATCCAGGTGAACGGTGAAGGGCATGATACTTTAATCACAGATTTATGAAAAATCTCAAGCACACACACACTAGGATAATACCTTGCACCCTGTAGCCACATGCAGAAGCCTTTCACCATCCCCATTTCTGTACATTTCTCTCATGTTTTAGTATCAGCTGGGCTTTGATTTTACTGCACTCCAACACAACAAACTTTCAACAAACTGCACACCCATTCTAAATGCTTTAGAAACCACCCCTCACCCCCCCCCCCAAAAAAAAAAACCAAAACACTATTACCAAATGCCATATTATTGCCATGAAAGCTTTAACTACAGCAGATCTATTGAAGGCTACATCTGTGAGGAGACCTCACATCTGTAATGTGGGGAAATCAGGACACAGGGAACCAAAATTAACATTTGTCATTCATGGAAAATCCCATTTCCTTTATGAAGTAACTGGACTTTGCTTAATTTGTATATGGACTACCATATAATGCTGTAATACATAAACAGTTATTGTGTATACATATATACATCAGTTAGTCAGTCATTTGCATGTCCCCTTTAAAACTTTGCCTCTCTAACAGCTCTCGCTGTTTGGGTTTCTTGGTATACTTTCCAGAAGGTAGTTTACCATTGCTTTCCTTCTGGGCAGTGAGTGCACTAGTCAGTGATCGTAGCCATTGTCCCTACATTGAGATCATCTGCCTACCATCATAGAATGGTGATCGTAACCAACATTATCTGTCAGCTGCTCTCCCAATCCATCCACTACTTGCTCCCATGGCTTCATATCACCCTGATAAGGGGGCTGTACAGGTACTCCACCTTGCTCAAGGGTGTCCCATAGACTAATGGAGGTAAGGAGGCATCTTTCTTCTCCTTTGATAGGGGATACCCCTACCCTGCTAACCTATGTATATACATAAAATCTATATACATATATATATATATACATATATATATTGAAAAGCAGAAACCATTAATACTGAACTTCATTAACTTTAAAAAGGCATTTGATAGCATACACAGAGATTCATTATGGAGAATTTTAAGTCTATATGAAATACCATCTAAAATTGTCAACATCATTAAGGACTTATACAATGGATATGTTTATGCACTCAAGGCAGAAGAAGGAATGAGCGAATGGTTCCAGATTGAAACAGGCATGAAACAAGGGTGCATACTGTCTCCTTTGCTTTTTGGAATTACAATAGACTTCATAATGAAAAAATGTTGCACAGGTAACACAAGTACTGACATGGGACCCAACTAGAAGATCTTGATTTTGCTGATGACATAACTCTTATCAGTAATAATGTGAATTCCATGCAAGAAAAAACAGATAGCCTGTCTTCACTGGCTAGCAAAATAGGACTTGAAATTAACAAGGACAAAACAAAAATAATGAAAATTCCCATTAATCAAAATGGAAAAATACACGCAGAAGGGACAGATATTGAAGAAGTCAATCAATTTGCATAATTTGGCAGTTACATTGACCAGGATGGTGACACTAGAAAGGAAGTCAGAATTAGAATTGCAAAAGCAGCATTGATCTTCAAGAATCTTGAGAACATATGGAATTTAAAAGTTATAAGCACAAAAACCAAGTTAAGACTGTTCAATTCAAATGTAATATCTACCCTCATTTATGCATGTGAAAGCTGGAAAACAACTAAAGAAATAAAAAAGAAATTAGACTGTTTTGAAAACAAATACCTAAGGAAAATACTCGGCATCAAGTGGAATGCATTCAAGAACAATGCAGAGATAAGACAGATGACTGAACAACAACCAGTCTCATGGGTGATCAGGAAAAGGAGATGGACAAATGTTGGTCACGTGATGAGAAGAAACAATCAGAATCCCAAAACAAGCTATCAAGTGGAACACAACAGACCAAAGAAAAAGAGGCAGACCACATGAAACTTAAAGAGGATATTGTAAGGGAGGCCAAATTAACAGGCCTTGATGAGGTTGAAAAGCTCGCCGAAAACAGGAAAAATTGGTGAACTACCTTGCAAGCAGTATGTGATGTTTAACGGCACAGGAAGGATATAAGATATACATAATATATATGATATACCTGTGTGCTTTATTAACGAATACTGCATATTTATCTCCTATAATTAACTGTTTCTGAAACTGTTTCTCAAAAGTGTGTGAAGCGTGAAGTGGAAGTGTGAAGAAAAATGTGTGGTACAAATGTATCATGAAGAAAAATGTTTGGGTTCAAAATTAGACACCTGCACCACTGCATTCAGGACAGCCCCATATATGCTCTGATGCATGCTGCAGCATCCATTCAAGAGTATATTTGCTAATAGGTCCTATCAAATGTTGGTTATTTATTTAGCATTTTCTGCCACACAGTTTAGATTTCCTACTAGCACCCTTAATTTATGTTGGCTCCAACAATCTCTTCACAATTACACTGTTCTTCTACTCTCTGCTTCATTTTCCTGCAGTCTTTCCAATACAGCTTTAGCAATGTCACCCTTGTCCGTTCTCAGCCTGCCATTTATTTTAGTCTGTCCAGCAAGTCTGCCTGTCACTTCATTGCCATTGTAATCCCACTTGGCCTGGACAATAAAACCACACTAGGCTCATCACAGTTGACTGACTTAACAGATGGACTCATTCTTTTCGAAGCAATTTTTTCTCAATCTTATACCTGTGAATCCATCATGTGTAACTAGCCATTGTGTGGGACAATGTGTGGACTGACATACAATGAATAAAAATGTGTGGGACTAACATATAACAAATAAAAATGTGTGGGAGTAACATATAATGAATAAAAACATATGGAATTAATATATAATGAATAAAAATGTATGGAACTAATATATGATGAACAAAAATGTATGGGACTAACATATAATGAATAAAAATGCATGAGACTACCATATAATGAATAAAAATGTATGGGACTACCATATAATGAAGAAAAAAGTGTGGGACTATCATATAATGAAGAAAAAAGTGTGGGACTACCATATAATGAAGAAAAAAGTGTGGGACTACCATATAATGAACAAAAAAGTGTGGGACTACCATATAATGAACAAAAAAGTGTGGGACTACCATATAATGAACAAAAAAGTGTGGGACTACCATATAATGAACAAAAAAGTCACCTCCATGTCCTGAAGAACAAGCTATGATGACCCAGCACACACAGGCTCCCCAGGCTGACCTTGCTACTGCATTGTAGAAGGCTGCCACGCCCACACTGTTCAAGTTATCACCAGATATATCACCACGGAGACCATATACACAAGCCAGTCCTGTGGCTGTAGCAATGATCCAACCAAGCCAGACTGCATACTACCAACAAGATAATACCAAGACTGCTTTAACATTATAACAATACTTGATTTATGAATAAAATATCAGTAATTTAAGTATATACAGTGTACAGTTTGAAATAAGTGATAATTTATTATTTATACAATCTTTTCTCAGCATGATCAAATTATTTCACATACAAATAAAGGAAAACGTGGAGATGCTGTGATTTCCACACATGGAACACTGGTTTAATACAAGTAATGTATATGAACTGCTACAACATGCTCTCATAGCATTGTTTTAAAGGATGCCATTGGTACTCATGTCTGAACCACACACAGCTCTACAATGAAATGATGGCTACCACTGAAGGCATTTATACCTGCATTTTGAGCAACTTCAAGAGCATGCTGAAAAATACAGGCAGTCTCAGCACAGGCACTGAGGCTTGGTTAAGTGAGGCATCCAGTAGTGAACCAACTTTTAACTGAGGCATCTGGCAGTGAACCAACTTTTAACTGAGGCATCCAGTAGTGAACCAACTTCTAAGTGGTGTGCTGGTGCTTCAGGGATACACATGGAAGGAAGCAGAGAATAATTCCAAGAACAGGGATGACTGGAGAGCCTTTATCCATGGCCTATGCTCTCAAGGGAGTGAAAGGTGATGATGATGGTGGTGTTTCAGGAAATAAGAGTCAAGCAGCTGATCTACAGCAGCTGATGGATAGATACTGGATTGGGCAGCTGATCTACAGCAGCAGATGGACAGTTACTGGAGTAGGCAGCTGATCTACAGTAGCAGATGGGCAGATACTGGACTAGTCAAACTTCATAACAACCATTTGAAGGACAGCAGCGCGGAATATTTCTACTCATATTGAGACATCATCGCAGGGTAGGATAAAAGTGATGGAAGTAGAATGTCATGAGGCCAGATGTTAATGTTATAAAGAACACAAAGATAGAAATCGAAGGTAAGAATGTTATGCCCATCTGTTACTATAGATCAGCTGCCAAAACCAGTATCTGCCCATCTGTTACTATAGATCAGCTGCCAAAACCAGTATCTGCCCATCTGCTGCTGTAGATCAGCTGCTTGACTCTCATTTCCTGAAACACCACCACACCACTTAAAAATTGGTTTACACATTACTAGATGCCTTAAGATGAACATTAAATCAACAAAGAACACGAAGATAGAAATCAGAGATTTTTTATTTTTATAATGAAAGGGTGTTTTTTTTCATAAAGTAATATTTAATGTTTGGTTATTCCAATTTCAGTCTGGATATTATTTCATTATTAAATCCTTTCTACTGAGATACTGAATGTTTTATCTTTCATTTTACCAGTGATAGTCCTTGACAAAATTAGAATAACATGAAGACAGCACATCAAGAAATCTGATAATCTAATCTCTTCTGTTCAAGTTATTGTTCACTGAAAAACAACTATTTTCAATACAGTAAAAAAAAAAAATAGAAGTTGCTATTTTGAACCTTTACAGCAAACAAGTACTCATAAGATAAATATTCTTATGTTCCTCTATTATGTAAAATATGTTACAACACATATTATGATTTATAAATTAAAACAGTTTAAAAGAAATTAATAATAAATGTTAAAAATATGGAGTCAATATGGCTAAACAGATAGTTCAAATATTAGATGTTGGTTGGTATGCACTACAACTGTGAACATCACCAGCCGATCAGTACACATTACAGCTATGGAGGCAGGCACAGGATCATGCAAGATAATAGAAAAACTGCAATGCACATTTCACCATTGTCTAAAATTATTATTTTCTTAAAATGTTATACATCTCAAAGTATAAAGTAAGCTGACTACTTATACAATTCCATTTTCTCAATATAAAGTAAACTGAACTGTTTATATAGATTTTAATTTCCAGAAAAAAGTAAGCTGACCATTAATATAAATTTATATTCTCAATATAAAGTAAGCTGATTATTTATACAAGTATTCTCAAAATGCAGTTTAATTATTTATAGAGTTACATATTCTCAGTATAAAGTAAGATGATTATTTATTGTTACATATTCTCAGTATAAAATAATATGATTATTTATACAGTTCTCAGTATAAAGATAATTATGTGTATAGTTACATATTCTCAGTATAAAGTAAGATGATTATTTATATGGTTTTATATCCTCAATTTAAAGTAATCTGACTATTTACATGTTTTCACTATAAACTGATTATTTCACATTTCTCATACTCACTCAGTGTAATATAAGCTGATTATGTCTACTGTTCCATTTTCTATAAGGTAGGCTCCATTTTCTATAAGGTAGGCTGACTATATTTTTAATGATTCTTTCATTACAAAGTTCTTATAAGACTCAGTTAAAATATGTCACAACTGAAAAGTTATGTATTCTGCCTGAACAAACAGACTTAATTTTTTTTCAAGCATAACTTAACCTTCCAGAAATCTGAGAAAAATGATTGAGGGGTACCGGTTATCTCTGCGAGCTGTGTTACTTAACACAAAGTTACACTGAGCAGAATGAGTTGTCCTGTGACACCTATGATTGTGGTAGTTGTAGTATTTTTGTGGTTATCTTATAAATGGGTACTGAAAGATGGAATAAAAGAAACGATAAGAACATACAAGAGAAATCAGTCGCAAGAAAAAAGAAAACACCATATACCATCATACTACTGCCACCCATAAAAGAAATATTAAAAAGTAAAAATCAAATAATGAAACTGAACACTTTTTTTTTTTTTGCTTAAAATTGATAACTGTCACAACAAGCTTGCGGATAACTGTCACAACAAGCTTGGTGAATGTTCTACTCTTGATCAGTAATGCATTAGAGAATGGTGTTTTCTCTTCCTTACAAAACTGAAAATAAGTAGAGCACTAAGCTAGCACTACCTGAATATTTTTTGTGATACAAGAAAATAAAGCACTAATAAACCTACTAATAACATTTATTACTTTTTATCTTATTTATTACTGTTTATCTTATCTATACTGTCCAAAAAAAGAAAGAAACACATAGCTTATATAAGCTTCATTTTTTATGCTATGACAAAAATTTTTTCCCCAGGTACTTCAGACCAAACCAAAAATTGTCCCCAAGATATCAGGTCCATGATTTAGCATGAATTTTGCTATTCTCGTGTATAGTCAGAACACTGTAGCTGCCCTTGCTAATCACGCATTTTTTAACCATAACTCATGCTGCATTTATGAAAAAGTCGTGATTTTTGTGGTGAGCACAACTCACTTCCCATGCAATTGAAAGCCTATAAAAGGATGAGGTTACACAAACAAATTCAGTTAATTTTCAAGCAGACAATTATGGCGCATCTATCGCAAAATTTACAAAACATTGCAAGCAGACGAAAGTCAAAGTAAGGCTGCCAGGCATTTAAACGTGCAGCAGAGCAACATCAGAAGACTTTGGCACTATTTCCAAGCCACTGGCTCAGCTGAAGACCAGCACTGGATGACCCAGGGTGACAACAGCAGCTGATGATTGCTTTATTCTAGTTCATTACCTCAGAAACAGGTTTACAACAGCTCCCTCAAGTGCTCAGTCACTGCTTGCAAGATGTCGTGTGTCTGATCAAACTGTCTGGAATAGACTGCATGAAGCTGGATTGGTGGCACGACAACCTCACCAGGTCCTGTCTTAATGAGACCATCACCTGGCCAACCAGCATCGGCCCTGGACAAATGACAATCAATGGAGACATTCTGGTTTAGTGACAAATCTTCCTTTTCGTTGCACCGCCATGATATGCAGAGAAGGGTCTACCGTAGGTCAAATGAACATTTTGCCCAAAATTGCATTGATGAAGCTCCGCCACATGGTAGTGGAGGTGTAATGGTATGGGGAATGATCAATTTCAACAAAAGGAGTCCATTGATGCAGATTGAAGGAGGCTTGAATGTGCAGCAATACGTCAATGAAATTCTTCGACTCCATGTCCCTCCATTTTTGGCTGTGCAAAGGTCTGTGTTTCAACAGTACAATGCCAAACTCCATTCTGCATGGTTCACGACACAGTTCCTGACTGCCGACAACATTCTCACCCTTCCCTGGCCATTCCTGTCTCCAGTATGAATCCAATCAAGCACCTATGGGATGAGCTGCAAAGACGTGTTTGTTGCCGAAATGTTTCTCCAGCCAATCGTTGTGATCTGTGGCAGGCACTCCAGGATGAATGGGCAGCCATCCCACAGGCGCACATCAAACATTTGATCGGATCTATGCCCAGGAGATTCCAGTCGCTGATCGATGCAAGCGGAGGCCACACACCATACAAACTTGAGAACCCCTTGGACTAACAAATTCTTCTCACACAGATGCAATAAACTGTCAAGTGAGTGTTTAAACCCTTAGGTATTATTGTGTGCAATTTGAAAATTTTATTCATTCAATTTAAAAAGCTATAGAATATCAAAGTTATGGCTATGCATTTCTTTTTTTGGAAGTATATTATTGTTAATCTTATTTATTAGTTTATCTTATTTATTACAATTAAAATGCAAGAAAATACTGAAGAAAAAAAAATAAAATTTACTAAAACAGAATTTATTCATATTTTACATGAGCATCAAATAATTCTGTCCAACAATCACACCACCGCCGCCCCCAGTTCTCAGTGAAAATGAAGAGAACTAAATCTGCTGCAGAATTCAAGCTGTGACAGAGAGCTAACAGACAAGACACTGTGTGGGGAATACAAGGAAAACTGCATCTAGCATCTGAAGTACTGGCTACATTTTGAGACAAAAAAAACCTCTCCTAACATGCCACTAAGAATTCTGATGTCCACAGTTAGCCAAAGCTCTACCAGCATCTACCTAAAGGCAATAAATGAGGCACATACAGACACTTACCCAGGGAAATTTTCTCAGTTTGTGTTGAGACAAATACATACCAGCCATCATACCAACAATATAGCATCCAATTCGACACCAAGGCTTAATGTAATAGTACTCCTGATATGATTCAAGTCTGCAGAATTTCACAGCAACAACAACCCAATAGTAAAAGCACACACAAACAGTCTAGAATAAACTGAACTTACATTCGGGTATAAAAACAAAACAAAAAAGCTTTTGCAGTTCACAGTGTGGACATTTATTACAGAGATTTTAACAGTGAAACGGATAGTTTTCATGTATTAGAAATTAAAGTCATTATATTGTATTTAATCAATACAACTCAGTATGAATACTGTCCGTTGTCTACAGATCTTACATCTTACATCCTTCCTGTGCCATTAAATGTCACATAGGGCTCACATGGTTGTTTGCCAAGTTTTCCTGTTTTCAGTGAGCTTTTTTTAATCTCATCAAGGGATTTTATGCCTACTAATTTGGTCTCTCTTAACAATGCCCTCTTTAGAATTTCATGTGGTCGATCTCTTTTTCCTTGGCCTATTGTGTTCCACTTGATAGCTTGTTTTGGGATTCTCTGACTATTTCTTCTCACTATGTGACCGACATATGTCCATCTCCTTTCTCTGATCACCCATGAGACAGGTTGTTGTTCGCCCATCTGCCTTATCTCTGTGTTGTTCTTGAATTCATTCCACTTTATACTGAGTGTTTTCCTAAGGCATTGGTTTTCAAAAGAGCCTAATTTGTTGTCTATTTCTTTAGTTGGTTTCCAGCTTTCACATGCATAAACAAGGGTGGATATTACATTTTAACTGAATAATCTTAGCTTTCATCACTAAAGCAAATCCTTCTCTAATCACTCACAATGGTCCATTGACGATGCTGGTTTGCCCACTGTAGTCGATTCTGGTGATGCTGGTCTGTAAGAACAGGACCTCTGTAGGGTCTTCTACCCAAAAGACCAGCGTTGTGCAGCTGATTCCTGATCATTTGATCTGAAATTCAATGAGCTGCTGTCATTGACTTGACTGTTGAGGACGCAGATGCAAATCGATTCCTGGGGTGATGCAGCCGTATGAAGCAGTCTTTGGCAGGAGTTGTGACTATGGGTCTTCCACTGTATGGCCGATCTGCAACTGAGCCAGTTTCTTGAAATCGTCTCCAAAGGTGACTAATGGTGCTTCTAACCACATTAAATTGACTGGCCACTACACTTTGTGATTGTCCAGTCTGTAAATGTCCAATGATGATGAGTCATTGTTCTGTGGTGACATGAGCCATACTTGCACATTCAATTGTCAAATGAATTGATTCAAAAAGCATCAATCTTTTATAGGCATTCAATAAAATGATCAGTGAGTTTTGTGTTCAGTAAGTTTCACAGGATTCTCGTGAATCTGTCATGAGTTACTGTCAAAAATGCTGTTTTGACCAGTGTCGCTTTTCTGTGCTCATGAATCATCTGCTGAGTTCAACTCAGGTCAGCAGGTGAAGCTGATGTCTAAGTGAATGTTTCAGGTCAGCAGGTGAAGCTGATGTCCAAGTGAATGTTTCAGGTCAGCAGGTGAAGCTGATGTCTAAGTGAATGTTTCAGGTCAGCAGGTGAAGCTGATGTCTAAGTGAATGTTTCAGGCAATTTGCCCTTGTCTGATCAGAAAACTTCAGTTTAAATCACAACATCGCATTTGTTGCGTTTCTTTTTTTCTGAACAGTATAGTTGAAGAAGGACTTTGCTGACAACTGTGATTCAATGTTGTCAAGAATGAAGGAATCAGAGGTGAAATTTGATGTGATGAAAAATGAACGATTCATGAAAAACTCCAAACTGATGGTCAAACAACAAAGAATGGGTGTAATCAGTTACTGTACAATGAAGAAGATATTGAAGAGGAGATCTGAGCACTTATGTATGAGTCTGGAGTATATGGATGATGGTCCTTCCTAACCAACATGAATATTATGAGCTCCATGCCCTGTGACATCTAACTCATTGTGTGTGTCATACTGCTTGATCAAGAAGTTGTCTGAAATGATTATTAACCTCTGAAACAAGATACAACATGGATGTGATGAACTGGTCTCTGACTTTTGGCTTCAAACTGATGAGCAGGATGAGTTTCTGTACTCCAGTCCCACATGGCCATTGCTGGTACTCATCTCTCCAAGCTGATACGTGGCTATACAGCTATTACTGAGGGGATTTTTTTTTCTTTCTTACATCAAAACAAGTCCATGAAACCACTCATTCAGAAATCATGACAAACATCCAGTTTTATATCTAAAACATAAAAACAGCTTCACATGACAGTGGATAACTTCAGCAAACAACTGTCACTGAGGAAATATCACAGAGTTATCAGGATAAAAAGAAACACTGGATAAGACAAAGTCAGCTCTTCAGTCACAGCTTGACTCTGCATTTCTGCGTATAGCCTTATACAACACTTTTATTCCCTGGTACAATCATGCTTCAGCAGTGAGAAAAATAAATTTTACTGTACTATCTCCAACCAGTAGTACTCTGTATGTGTGAGAGAAGCTGTCACTGCGTGAACCTTGTTTCTTACTTGAAAAATGTATGCTTGTGAGACAAACACATAAAACAGAAACTGGCAGAAAAAGAGATTTTTTTTTTGGAGAAAGATGCAACATCTACCAGTTATGGTCAGAAAAACAAAACACATTCTTATACAGTGTTTAAAACTTAATAAAATCACAAGATAACTCTGATTTTTTTTAAAAAATGGATATGTCATTAGAGGATAGAAATTAGAGATAATCACATGAAAATTGAAGAGAACAAGAAACAGGAGACAACAAATAACAAATAACTGCACAGGCTGATCAAGCGACACATGAAAATTAAAGACTGCTGATGTGATTAGAAATTCCAAGGACCACAGAAAACAAATAATCCTGATTGCCAACATAGTTCCTAATGTTGTGATAGATAAGGGCAGGTACAAGCAAATGATACCCTGCATAAATAAGGAAACACCTATACAGGTAAACTTTATAAAGAAAAACTGTGCATACAGATTTTCTGTTAAACATCAGACACACGTAACAAAATATGTTTCCTATATAACCAGACATTTTCCAACACATGCAGGGAGAGGTGAACATAATGACAAATATAGCATGTGTTAAAGATAAGTAGAATTTGTTTTATGCCATTTACCCAATACCAGTATGTTCAACAAGGATTTATGAATAAATCAAAATGACCATATGAGTTATCCTAGTACTGCAAGATGTAAGGCTTATATTATGTAATGCTTTCATACAAACACACACAAACACTATGTTTAATATAAATTTGGTGTTATGTAATATTGATTTCAAGGTGCATGCTTATTGTAATCACAAATATATGCATTGTGAGAAGTAATGTATATTAGTATGATATATCAGAAACAGAAAAACACTGACATATGATGGAAGTGAAATATCAAGTGGGGCAAACCTTTGAGTCTGTATCAACCTATAACCAGTCTTCTACTCTACTCTTGTCTCTTTGTTTATACTTAGCATCAAAGTCACTGATAAGGACTGAGAAACTCAATCACAAATAAAGATAATTATTGTTTGAAATCATGAATAACTTCATGCTACTTGAAATATTTCAAATCACCCATGAAAGGCAATCCAAGTTAAATGATGCAACTTAAGTCTTTACAAAATATTGATGTATTTAAAGATCTTGAATGTCACTGCTGATAATAATTATATCTGGAATTACTTTCTGACTACTTGCAATTTGTTTCCACTGTTTTTGCATATTTATTCCACTCAAGTCAAGGGAGTGAAGAAATATCTGAAGTTATCTTTCTCAGACAACAAATTGTTAGGGGAAATTTGTTAGTTCAAAAAAGTTCGAATAATTCTGAGTAAAAAAAATCATAATTTCAAATACTTCTCTCATCACTGTGCAGTAGTTTAGCACTAGTATCAAGCAACTACATTTCTCAATGCACAGAACTTTTATTCTGGTTACACTGATAAAATTGTTCCCATCTACATCAAAAATTTCTAATTAAATCAGAAACTGAAAAGAATGTTTATATACTAATATTTATATATTGATGTTTACCTGTTGAAGGGACTAAAAGAATGTTTATACACTCTCTCTCTGAACCTTAAGTGCCCAGGGCACATGGGGCTTCCGCAAGGGTCCTCCACAAATGCCTGTCCTTCGCCTTTTTTTCTGCTCTTGCCCAGGTGAGCCCTCTATTGCTCAACATCCTTTCTGTTGTTCTTCTCCATGTCTCTTTTGGTCTACCCTTACTTCTGTTCCCCTGTGGTGTCCATCTTAGTGCTATTTTTGGTAGTGAGTTGTCAGTCATTCGGAGCACATGTCCCAACCATCGCCAGCGTCTTTCCTCAATAATTGTTGTCAGTGGTTTCATCTGCATTTCTGCTAATAAGATGTTATTTCTTATGGTGTTTGGCCAAAATATTTTTTTAATTCTTCGTAAACATTTAGTCTGGAAAGAATTCAACTTGTTTTCTATGGTTTTGGTGATTTTCCAGCATTCACTTCCATAGAGTAGTACACTTAGAACATTACTCTTAAATATCCTGATTTTCATATTTATGCTTAATTTTTTTTTATTTCCACAGAGTCTGCAGCATTGCAAAAGCCTGGTTTGCTCTAGTAAATCTACTGTTGATGTCCTCTGTGCTGTCTCCATTTTCTACAATTCTGCTGCCAAGGTATACAAATTCGTTGACCTCCTCCACTAACTTGTTATCTACTCTGAGTACATTTCTGTTGTTCACATTTTGCTTCATTAACTTTGTCTTTCCTACGTTGATCTTTAGTCCTATGTTGTTTGCATTCTGAGTCAGCTTGTTTATTTTATCTTGCATATCTTTGTGACTGCTTGATAATAGACAAATGTCGTCCACAAAGTCAAGGTCCTCCAGCACTGTGTCAAGGGTCCATTGTAATCCTCTGCGTTTGTCTGATGTGTTTATACACTAATATTTATATATTCATGTTTATATACTAATATTTATATATTCATGTTTATATACTAATATTTATATATTCATGTTTATATACTAATATTTATATATTCATGTTTACATGCTGAAGGATTACAAGAATGTTTATATACTAATATTTATATATTCATATTTACATGCTGAAGGGATTAAAAGAATGTTTATACACTAATATTTATATATTCATGTTTATACACTAATATTTATATATTCATGTTTACATGCTGAAGGGATTAAAAGAATGTTTCCCACCAAGAATACAGGCTGAAGCCCTGTGATACTCTGAACCCCTTGTGGTCCTCTCGTGGATCTCATGTGGTCCTTTCGGGGACCACACAGGAGACCACAAGACCTAACGAGGACCACAGGCGTAAATTCAGTAGGATCACAGTGTGGTTTTGGTGGTAGAAGCGAACGAAGAAGAAGAAGAAGAAGATCACTACCTTGAACTTCATAATGTGAAGGCCAAATAAAACTACATTGTACTGTACAAAAATTGTGTGTGTGTGTGGGGGGGGGGGGTCCTTAGAGTGGAATAGATGTGCAAGTTTTTTTAATTTGAAAGCTCAATGAGGAAATTATCTAAGCTGAGAGATTAGTAATCTGTCATTACTAGTTACTGTGGCTACATCATTAACATAATATGTATTATGTTCCTATAAATGTGGCATCTCTGTGGCACTGATCAACAAGAACTGCCAGCCATACACAGAAGACATGCAATATAAAGAGAAGGAAACCATACATAAAAGGCACATTTCCCTACCCATTTCATTTTCTTCCTGCCATTATTGACAGTCAAATAGTAACCAGCTAATATTCCCACTATGTAAGCTCCAATACGGCACCATGGCGTGATGTAATAATCTTTGAACCACGAAATAATGTTGAGATCACTTGTTCTGTACAAATGTTAAAATATGTTACTGTACAGATATCTGATGTACACAAGTATGAAACTGTAAGGTGTGTCTTTATTGTGAGTTTGGTAGTTCTCATTGCCTGATCAATGTTGTGAAAAATTAAAAACTTAAAAATGTTCCTGTGACAGAAAATCACCAGAAATTTCCCTTCCTAGTAATTTTGCTCTGATCTTGCCATTACTGACAGCCTAGATATAATTCCAACATTGCAAGCAACAGAAAAAGAGCATCAAGGCTTGGACTGGCAATCTTTGTACTGTGACAGTACAAGAAACTTTCTTTTTTTCTTGCTGATGGCCTGATGGCTGCATACTGTTCTCCATAAAAGGCACAAAATCTAGCACCTTTTTTAACACAGAAAATGTTGGCTTAGTAATGTCAAACTGGCATTCAATGACTTATCTTTTACCCCCTGGGACTGATGCTGTGAAGAAAAAAAAGCTCACATCCCCCTGTTTTTATTTTTCCTTAATAGTTAACATTCCGATATATTACACAGAAAAGTCAGGAAACTAGAATGTGAAATTAAAATTATCACTACCTTGAATGCTGAAGTCGGAGACACTGGACCAGGACAGTCTAGATAGGCAACCACCTCTCACCCGGCGGGGATGTTTGCTTATCCTAATCACGCTGAGGTTTTCCGGTGAGAAAGTCCAACTCTGGACTGGATGGGCAACCACCTCTCACCCGGCTGTGATACACGGGTATCTCAAAACACGTTGAGGTTTTCCAGTGAGAAGGTCCAACTCTGGCCTGGGTGGGCTACCGCCTCTCACCCAGCGGGGATGCACTGATATCCTAAACACGTCGAGGTCTTCCGGTGAGAAAGTCCAACCCTAGACTAAACTGGTGCAACGAAAACCACGGTGTCACGCAGTCCCGCTTCAGAGACCCACCAAGAATACAGGCTGAAGCCCTGTGATACTCTGAACCCCTTGTGGTCCTCTCGTGGATCTCATGTGGTCCTTTCGGGGACCACACAGGAGACCACAAGACCTAACGAGGACCACAGGCGTAAATTCAGTAGGATCACAGTGTGGTTTTGGTGGTAGAAGCGAACGAAGAAGAAGAAGAAGAAGATCACTACCTTGAACTTCATAATGTGAAGGCCAAATAAAACTGCATTGTACTGTACAAAAATTGTGTGTGTGTGTGGGGGGGGGGGGGGTTCCTTAGAGTGGAATAGATGTGCAAGTTTTTTTTAGTTTGAAAGCTCAATGAGGAAATTATCTAAGCTGAGAGATTAGTAATCTGTCATTACTAGTTACTGTGGCTACATCATTAACATAATATGTATTATGTTCCTATAAATGTGGCATCTCTGTGGCACTGATCAACAAGAACTGCTAGCCATACACAGAAGACATGCAATATAAACAGAAGGAAACCATACATAAAAGGCATATTTCCCTACCCATTTCATTTTCTTCCTGCCATTATTGATAGTCAAATAGTAACCAGCTAATATTCCTACTATGTAAGCTCCAATACGGCACCATGGCGTGATGTAATAATCTTTGAACCACGAAATAATGTTGAGATCACTTGTTCTGTACAAATGTTAAAATATGTTACTGTACAGATATCTGATGTACACAAGTAAGAAACTGTAAGGTGTGTCTTTATTGTGAGTTTGGTAGTTCTCATTGCCTGATCAATGTTGTGAAAAATTAAAAACTTAAAAATGTTCCTGTGACAGAAAATCACCAGAAATTTCCCTTCCTAGTAATTTTGCTCTGATCTTGCCATTACTGACAGCCTAGATATAATTCCAACATTGCAAGCAACAGAAAAAGAGCATCAAGGCTTGGACTGGCAATCTTTGTAGTGTGACAGTACAAGAAACTTTCTTTTTTTCTTGCTGATGGCCTGATGGCTGCATACTGTTCTCCATAAAAGGCACAAAATCTAGCACCTTTTTTAACAATAAATGAAGAACTGTAGTTCAAAACACAGAATTAATGCCAGCAGTCACTATACACTGATGTCTTCTTCACAGATGTTCTCCCTCAACAGGGCACTGATTGCACTGTGACAACAATATGCATACTGCAAGGCCTGAATCAACCAACTTTGGCTGGACACTGATGGATATAATGAAGCATATATGGTCTGGAAAATAAAGATGATGATTCTGACATACTGTAGTGAAGGCTGTTGATGATGTTTCTGCAGTCAAGCTTTGGTAATGCACACAGGATTCTTCAAGTAACCAAAGAATACAAGAGGAAGTTAAGTAAAGATGTTGGAAAATGAGTAGATAGAAAATGAGTAGATAATCTACAAAATATCAACAATATAAGGATGAATCAAGATTTTTGCTTTGACTAAAATATGCCATGTGGATATGCAGGGATGAGATAAAGTTTTCCAGGCTTGGTTAAAAAAAAAAGTGAAAAAATTGCATGATCTGTGGGAAATCTTTACATTTTATAACCACTGATTCTTGTATTTTCATTGCTCAGTACTGGAACTATTGAAGTCTGGCTAAAACTAGTATATGAATGATAGTTTTTTTATTCAGTGTGGAAGTTACTGTGAAAGTCACACAAATCATCCCCATATGCTGGAACAACCTTGAAAACATTAACATTTATAATATGTTCAATATGACAGTAAATAAACACATGAAATGTGTACATGTGTGTTTTAATGCAAATTTAACATCAATTTAATAATCCATTAGTAAATAATAGGTAGTGTATGTCTAAAAGATAAGGTAAGGTAAAGGTAATCCTGTCATGCCTTAGAGGCACATAGGGATACGATGTTCGTGCTCATATTTTCCTTAGAGGCACATAGGGATATGGTGTTAGTGGTCATATTTTCCTTAGAGGCACATAGGGATATGGTGTTAGTGCCATATTTTCCTTAGAGGCACATAGGGATATGGTGTTAGTGCCCATATTTTCCTTAGAGGCACATAGGGATAGAGTGTTAGTGCCCATATTTTCCTTGACCTGTCAGCACACTAGAGGGTGATATGGTCAGTATCACGCTTGGCCACCTTTCCTTCCCCGACTCCAGAAGAATTCGGGTACCCATTTCTACAGATGGGTGACTGGGGTGCCTCGGCCGGATTCGAACCCCCGACCTTCAGCATGAGACACCAGTGCACTAACCACTTCGCCACTCAGAAGCCCAGTATATGTCTACTGTGGATAAAAATGAAAAGTGCAAAAGCTCATACGTTAAAGAAGAGAAAGAAACACAAGTAAGGAGAAATGATGTGTCTAAATGTCAGCTATTTAGTATTATACACACACAATCACATACAGGCTTACCCTCCATTTACTGGATTAGATATAAGTGTTGATGGCCATTTATAGTGAGTAGACAAGGCCCCTGTGGTGATCCAACATACAAGCAACAAACCCATACAAACACCCAAACCTATATAAGCATGGCTGTAGATGTCAAAGAGGAAATAACAAGAAAGAGTAAGTAAGCTTCGTTAAAAATTGAAAGTCAAGGAAATATATATTACATAGTGCAAAATAAATGTGACAAAAACTGCCTGCCATGCACAGAAGACATAAAACTAGTCCTAGCTGAGTCAGACAAAGGTGTATGGCACAGTTTTATAAAGCAGATGCAAAGAGAGAGGAGAGGAGGAAAATTAGCAACAAGTGATATGTTCTGTGAAATGTTTATTATCCATTTATTTTGTCTTTTCTGTTGTTCTTGATGAAGGCATTTTTGCCAAAATATTGGGTTCTTGTTTTTCACAGCAAGTTCCTTGTTCTTATCTCTTATTGCTTATTTTTTTCTCCTTTCTTTCCTCTTTCTATCTTTTTCTTTTTACTCGTGTGTGTAAAACTCCATCATATGCCTTCCTATAACTCTACACTCGTACATCAAATATTAAATAAAGCTGAAAAGGCATTATTTAACTACCAGCTGTGTGGTTCAGCTATGGTGTTCTTTTTCTTCACATCCTGTTTCAAGTCTTTGGCTAAACTGCCATCAGTCCAGGCTTAAGCCACATGTGAGGTCAGTTGACAAGATGATGGGATAGCAAATAAAGAAATCACATAAAGATGTTAACTCTTGTCAGAGTCCACTTTATTGACAACTTCATGTGCCAGTTTTATTTCATTTAATTGTTATTTTTATCATTCTTTTTTTTTTAATGACCACCGTATCTTCTTCTTCATTCGCAAATGACCACCGTATGAAATTCATTTAAAGTATTACATGATAATTATTATGAAAATAAATATGAATGAGTATTTTTCTTGTTTATATTAGCCTGCTTGTGGCAGAAATGGCCTATATAATCCATTCCTCACTGGATTGTGTACATTCTTCTGACTCTGAAACCTGACAGCACAAACCCACTGACAAGAACATGTTTGTTTACCTTTCCTGGGAAGATACCACAACAAGTTAGTTGCCCTAAACTTCGCCTGATATAAACAAGCTCATCAAACAGTTCCCATTAATGTGAAAATCAACACAAGGACATCACTGTTAAAACATGTTCCAACTAAATAGTAGCTAGGTTTTAGCCACCTGGTCAATTTAGCCTACAGCCAACAAATCATCCAACCAACATGAGCATACCACACAGCAGGTATCCACCTTCCAAACCAAATGCTCAAACACAAAACAACAACTCTTACAAGTAAAATGGTATCAGCATGAGTGGACTGAGCAGAAAGAACTGCATATCATTGGACAAGTACCAAGAATGGCCAAAACACTGAAAATAGAAATAAATAAATTTATTTCTTTGTGAAGGGAAAAAAAATAAAGAATAAACAACATTCAAATCTGGCTTCAAGATTTAATCAACTTTTTTTAAAATAACAAAATAAGATGATGAACATAACAACATAAGGATATGTTGATCATAACAACATAAGGAAATGTTGAACATAACGACATAAAGAGATGTTGAACATAACAACATAAGGAGATGTTGAGCATAACATAGGGAGATGCTGACCATAACAACATAAGAGATGTTGAACATAACAACATAAGGAGATGTTGAGCATAACATAGGGAGATGCTGACCATAACAACATAAGGAGATGTTGAACATAAGAGATGTTAAACATAACAACACAAGCAGATACTGAATATAGTAAAATGAGGAGACACTGAACATAGTAAAATAAGGAGACGTTGAACATAGTAAAATAAGGAGACACTGAACATAGTAAAATAAGGAGACACTGAACATAGTAAAATAAGGAGAAGTTGAACATAGTAAAAAAAGGAGAAGTTGAACATAGTAAAAAAAGGAGATGCTGAACATAGTAAAATAAGGAGACACTGAACATAGTAAAATAAGGAGACACTGAACATAGTAAAATAAGGAGACGTTGAACATAGTAAAATAATGATACGTTGAATATAGTAAAATAAGGAGACGCTGAACATAGTAAAATGATACGTTGAACATAGTAAAATAAGGAGACGCTGAACATAGTAAAATAAGGAGACGTTGAACATAGTTAAAAAAGGAGACGTTGAACATAGTAAAAAAAAGAGATGCTGAACATAGTAAAATAAGGAGACGTTGAACATGTGAGGGTCATACCGAAAGTCATAGAATTCCATTCCAGCTGAATGAAGGCACAGACGCACTGCTAACTGGATGTTCTCTCCCAGCAGGCACAAACTTTTCTACAGCCTAGGGTTTCAATCATTTCCTGTACTGCATTGTGTCCTATTCCAAGATTTACAGCGATTTCAGATACCGTGACATGTCTGTCTTCTTTAATGATGTCATCAACCCTTTCCACATTGCGTTCAGTGGAGGCAGTTTGAGGGCGACAGCTGTGAGTAATATATTGGATGTTCGTGTTTCCATCTTTGAAATGTTTAACCCACCTCCTAACACTACTAGCACCCATACACACATCTCCATAAGCAAACTGAAGTCTTTGGTGAATTTCAGCAGCGGGGGTTTCTTCTTTAACGAGGAACTTAATAAAATCATGTTGACGAAACGAAACTTCAGCAACCGCCATTTTGTTTCTGCTCTGCATGGACACGTGACACATGACGGTGACATCATGTGACCTCTACATGAGGTGCAAAGGATGCAGTTTAAGGTGATACATTTATACTTTCTCAATCTATAAATTCTAATTTTAAAAAAATTTTTGTTCACGACTTTCAGTATGACCCTCATAGTAAAATAAGGAGATGTTGAAATTTAACAATATAAGCAGAAAGAAATGTATTTCTCATCAGATATTTTCTTTTGATAATTTATAATTTGTATATGATGAAGTGTGACAACAGAAATTCTATGTAAACCAAATAATCAGACTTTTGCTTGCTCCACTGTGACAGTTGTGTTGTTCTAATATTAACAACATTCAGGCAGTGACTCACAACTGAACAAATCTCCACAGTCAATGTTTCTGTTTACAGATGATTGTAACACCCATGAACGATCATGTCCCCATTCTTTTTCTTAAGATTCTGCTCTCAAAGCACTCTTTTTTTTCATCTTTCTTTGTTGTAACTCCATGCAGGACTGCTGGTCTTTCAGTCTATATTTTTCACACAGTGATTAAAGAAAAAAAAACAGGAGTCAGCTAAATTAATGTCACTTACTACCTCTTTATGGTAGTGACCAGATATATATATTTTGTTAACACTTATTAAAAATGCTACCATAACTGTATGTAAAACAACTACTCCAGTATTCTCATGTGAAGAAGTATCTCAGTACAGTGAAAAGGCTCCATAACACAGGCAAGAACCCTGACAAATGGCAGATAATAGGTAAAATTGATCTCATTTTTTATATCTGAGATTAGCTGAAAGATCAGATATCCATACTGATATGGTCAATTCTACCCCTACGCCATACTGCACTAACTGTTGAAAGCAGTGTCTACACAAGATTAGTTGAGGACTGTAGTAAAATTGGTTCTGGTACACAATAATTGGTGTATAAGTATACAACTATACACTAAGCACTGCAGTAAAGCTGTGATACCAGAATGTATAAAATCGGAAAAAAGTAGGAGCAGCTTTATTACTTAACGATTATATGTAATCGTTAAGTAATAAAGCTGCTCCTACTTTTTTCCGATTTTATACATTCTGGTTCTGGTACAGTACAGACAGTCAGAGTAGTGCGTTACTGAGAAGTAAAGGTTCCTCTTGATGAGAGGATCTCCATCAGATGAGTGCCATTTTTGTGCTTATTTCTTGTTTCATTATTATTTTGATAAAGGCATACTGCTGAAATATTGGTTTGTTACTGTTTGTTTTACATTTCCACATACTTATCTCAATGTCTCCTTTGCCATTCCTTTTTACCTTTACTTCTTTCTATCTTTTTTTTGTGTGAAACTCTACCATACACCTCATAGTATGTAACTTAACTGTTCAGAATAAGTGCCTGAAATTTCTTACTATCAGGCTAAAAACATTATTCATTTACTAATGCGCTGTGTCCATTAACACAAGCTGCTCTCTTGATAACCAATCTGAAGATTTCTCACTGTCGGGCCAGAATGTCTGTCTCAGTGAATATGGCACTTACACAGAGTAGTGTCCTGGACCCATCAACTCTTTGCCTCCACCCTTTCTTGTTTCCCTAACAGTCCTACACTCCATTACTGTTCTTTCTAGGTCAGTGATTCTCAAAGTCCCAGGTCCTAATCCTCCCTTTAAAGCTGTAATTATCAAAATGCAGACAATTTGCCTTCCACAGGGATCCACCTCCCTGGTTGTGAATCACTGCTCTAAATCATTGAAATATTTTAACATGATCAAAGCTGGATGCCAAGAAATCAAGATGGCCAATATGAAAATATCAGCATCAGTTATAAAACTATCATGACAAAGGCAACACATGGTGCACATTTGGTTCGAATATATATTGAATCATGGCTACTTTCATTACTGATTCAATGAGAAAATTATACGGACTATATCTTTATATTTACCATTTTGTCCGCATCAACGAGATTGTTGATGTACAACAAATTGGCCCACCAGTAATTCTCACAGTTTTCCTTATCCCCTGGCTGTACTGGTGACCACAGAGCTCCAGAGCCCAGGTACTGCTGGAAGCCCAGGACAATCAGCAAGGTCAGCATATAAGGTGGAGTCAGTCTTTCATGGGAGGGAATGGGAAAGGTCAAAGATTGAACCAAGAAATAATTTTTTTTAATAAAAATAAAACACACAGTTTTTTTCTTGATATGCATTCACTGACAAATGTAAAATTTAATTTAAAAAAATTCCAAGAATGTGCTAAAAAGTAATGCTTTTTTTTTTTGGTCTGGAAATGCATATCTCAGCACACACTGGTATGTGTTCACATCACACGGCTTTCTTACGTTTCTTTTACCAGTTGATATGAAAATAGCAAACAGTTTAAACAGGAATATATGAAATTAGTAAACAGTTTAAACATGAATATATGAAATTAGTAAACAGTTTAAACAGGAATATATGAAATTAGTAAACAGTTTAAACAGGAATATATGAAATTAGTAGACAGTTTAAACAGGCCATATGAAATTAATAAACAGTTTAAAACAGGAATATATGAAATTAATAAACAGTTTAAACAGGAATACATGAAATTAATAAACAGTTTAAACAGGAATATATGAAATTAGTAAACAGTTTAAACAGGAATATATGAAATTAGTAAAAAGTTTAAACAGGGCCATATGAAATCAATAAACAGTTTAAACAAGGCCATATGAAATTAATAAACAGTTTAAACAGGAAGACATGAAATTAGTAAACAGTTTAAACAGGAATATATGAAATTAGTAAACAGTTTAAACAGGGCCATATGAAATTAGTAAACAGCTTATACAGGGCTAAGAGTGTCAGTTCTGCAACAAGAGATAAGAGCTGAATGTGTCATTCTGAGCCAGATGAGAATGTCAATAGTGTTCTATTAGCTGGGATCCCCAGCACCTAAAAATCTGCAAGACTGCAGCATAAGCAGGTGAGGTCAAGTGGTATGTTAAAGATGTGATGTACTGAGAGTTTATTACCTGAAGCATAACAATAAATTCTGAAACCCATTTATGAAATCTGAGAGAACCAACTTCCAAGATTTTCACTTCACAAGGAATAGCCCTCATTTCAAAATAACTATAACAGAACAAGTGCTGGGACTATCAAAGTATAATAACAAGGGGAGACAACCAGGTCACAATAACATGTCAGGTGAAGGGAATACTCATTTAGTATGTAAATTAAAATGTTAAATTCTCTCAATAGGATGATATTGCAATTTACAACTAAATAAAGCTTAATGAAACAATCTGAGGACACCCCTGCTTGAATAGTACTTTGTTCTTCTATATAATTAACTCCTTACATATTTAAGGAAAACATTTCACAACCTGTGTATTTTCAGTTACTGATTTCTGTTTAAAACCACTGTCTGTTGAGCTGGAACTTCAGAATGTTATTTGAAACCTGGTGAATGTATCCAGATTATTCTGTAGTGTCCGTATAAAGATCAGCTGCGTGATATTCTCAGCTCATGTTGCTGTATAATGTTCACTCTTGCTTCTGAAATCTACAACATGAAGAACTAGGACATGCATGGTTTTCTTTCACTGGGAAGAATGAGGGAGAAAACCAGAGGAGATACTGAGTGAGTTTTCACTGGCTGAATGGTCTCTAACAAGGACTTGGGTTTTCTGTTCTACAGGAGCCTTGCAGCACATTTCACTGACAAAAGTAACTCACTGGGCGTACTGAGCATGAAGGTTCATCAGAAAATTATCACACTTGCAAGTGAACTTAAGATAATTATCACACTGAAGTTTCTGCTGATCTTGTTGCTATACACTTGTGTAATAACACATAAGTTAAGAACTACAAGGCTATCTTCAACATAGAAAAGATGAAAGAAGACCTTGATGCCTTCGATGAAGTGCAGATCTGAGTTTGTCTTGTGTGAACTTTTCACATTTCAACAGTCAGCATGACACTCCTGTGTAACAAGCCACCTCAGTGGGGATAACACATGGTTCTGTTCCATGCATGTCTCTTGTATTTAGGGTGTAACAGCACAGTGATCTGACAGGGAAAGGTGCTGCCATCCTGCTGATACTGTACTTGACACACAAAGCTAAAGTTCACTCACTTTGATCAATGATGAGTGTGAGCTGTTGAAACTTTTCACCAGCCAAATATGATTAAAACAATTCAATAATGCCCTGTACAGCGGCAACTTCTCCAAACTTAGTATTGTTGTTTTCAAATTTGTTGATCTTTTGTTACTCACTGTGCGATTTATTCTGGCTAACATGTTAGAAATATTTGCCCACACTTCAGACATTTGCCACAATTTCCAACCAAATTATCCAACATCATATTAAAACTCATATGCATCTTCCTGTGATTTTCATTTCTAAACAATCCACATGTCCATTTATAGCGGATGACTAGCTGCACCTCCTCCACAGACCATACTTCTAAAACATTAGAGCTCATCATGCTGTCAACTGAAGCTACAATAATATGGTCAGGTAAAGAAGATCATCATGAAGGAGGAGTAGCATTGATTATAACAAAAGAAGCATCAAGAGCATTGCTGAAATGGACCTCTATAAATGAGAGATTATTATATGCACGCTTCAACTCAAGATTCACGAATTTGTCTATTATAGTTTGTTACACACCAACAAAAGTAGCTGAAGAGGAATTAAAAGAAGATTTTTACAACAGCCTCAAAGCCACAGTAGAAACAATACCCAAGCATGATGTGCTACTCATCTTGAGCGACTTCAATGCAAAAGTAGGTGAGGCAAATGAAGACAGAAGAAGAATCATGGGAAGAGAAAGAATCAGAGAAATAAATGAAAATGGAGAAAGACTGCAGTTTCTGTGAAGAAAACATGATAATCATCAGAGGGACAATTTTCCAACATAAAAACATCCATAAAAGGGACTTGGAGGTCCCCAGATAAAATCATAGAAAACCAAATCAATCACATAAACAACAAGAGGAAACAGTCACTACAAGATGTGAGAGCAAGGAAAGAAGCAGATGTAGGAAGTGATCACAACCTTCTGGTAGCAAAAATAAAAATAAAATTAAGGAAAGCAAAAATCGGAGAACACAGAAAGGCACGTTTTGAGACAGCAAAACTGAAAGGTCAGCAAACAAGGAATGAATTCTCAACAATACTTAAGAACCGCTTCAGTGTCCTACAAGATGAAGCAGAAATGTCCATACTAGAGTTCAATAAAACACTACAGGAAACAGCAAAAGAGGTGCTGGGAGAAACGGAGAAAAGAGGAATGGATAAGCAAGACCACATGGGAAAAGATAGAGCAAAGAAAGGAAATCAAGAAAAAATTACTGAACACCAAATCTCAAAGGCTAAAGGAACAAGTTTTAAGTAATTATGCACAAAAAGACAAAGAAATGAAGGAATCATGCTGTCAAGATAAATGTCAATACTATGACAGCTTAGCAGAAGCAGCAGAGAAAGCATTCATTCATTCATTCCTTTGCATGTCCCTTGCGGAACTTTGCCTCCCAAACAGCACTCCTGTAGGCCTCTCGGTTGTGAGCAAGATGGCCTGCTGCTGCTGCATCCATTTCCAGATCGTCAACGATGTCTTGCAGCCATCTTCGTTTCGGTCTTCCTCTTTTTCTTTTTCCCATTATGTATCCTTCCAATATGGTCTTCTCTAAATTATCATGACGTTTAATGTGTCCAAAATATTGAAGTTTTCTCTCTTTAATCCTCTTTACTAGCCAGCTTTCTTCAATATTAAGCTCTTGTAGTATAGATATATTTGTTCTTTTTTGTGTCCATGATATTTGGAGAACTCTTCTGTAGCATTTACATTCAAAGGCATTTATGTGTTTCTCAGTTGTTTTGTTAAGTGTCCAGGTCTCACAGGCATATGTTGCGATGGGAAAGATGCATGCCCTTAAAAATCTTATTTTTGTGGTTCTGTCTGCAAGAAGATAGCTGCAAGACATCGTTAACGATCTGGAAATGGATGCAGCAGCGGCAGGCCATCTTGCTCACAACCGAGAGGCCTACAGGAGTGCTGTTTGGGAGGCAAAGTTCCGCAAGGGACATGCAAAGGAATGAATGTCTGCTCCTCTCCACAGATTCTTTATTTGTTTTACTTTCTGAAGAGCAATAGATGTCTTTCTTTTAATTTCCCTCATTGTATCTCCATTATTAGTTAGTAGTGATCCAAGATATTCAAAACTCTCTTCTTCCAGTTTTTCCTCATTGATACATATTTCAGTTGCCTTGTTTGTTTTGTCAGTTGTCATCACTTTAGTTTTCTTTGCATTAAGATAGAGGTTCTGCTCTTCGCTGTTCTTGCGGACTGACATAATTAGTTTTTCCATTCCTTCTTGTGTTGTGGACAGCAATACTGTGTCATCAGCATATCTAATCTCTGGTATTTCATAACCTCCAACTGTTATGGCATCGTAATATTCTTTGTCTACATCTTCTCTAACATTCCTCATTATATTTTCAGTATACAAGTTAAATAAGTAGGGTGACAATATGCACCCCTGACGGACCCCTTGTTTTATGTCAAACCAAGTTGTTGTTTCACCATTTATTCTTACTGCTGCTTGTTGGTCTAGATACAGCAGTGATGTTAATTGTATCAAATGTGTTGGAAATCCCATTTTTTCCATTATTTCCCAGTTTCTGGTGTTGTACACAATCAAATGCCTTTGAGTAGTCTATAAAGGATAAATATAGATTCACATTAAACTCCCTGCATTTCTCTATTATTAATCTTAGATTGAATATATGATCTCTTGATTCTCTTCCTTGCCTGAAGCCAGCTTGGACCATACTGACTTCTTCTTCTATTTTCTTTTGAAGTCTACCCATTATGATTTTTAACAGAATTTTACTGGCATGACTAATCAGGGCAACAGTTCTGTAGTTGGTGCATAATTTCAGGTTACCCTTTTTTGGAAGTGGTATGAATACAGTTCTTTTCCATTCTTTTGGCCAAATACCTGAATGCCATATCTTTTTACATAGTGCATGATAGATTGTTGCACATTCCTTTCCTCCTGCTTTAATAAGTTCAGCGGTTATCTCATCACATCCTGGTGATTTACCATTTTTCAGATTCTTTATTGCCCATAAAACTTCTTCCATTGTCGGCTCGGGTTCTTTCTCCTCCAATAATAATTCACACTGTTGATTTCTGCTTCCACAGTCGATTGTTTCATACATTCTTTTGCAATATTCCTTCCATCTTTCTAGAATTTCCTCTGTCTCTGTCAGGGTATTCCCCATCTCATCACAAATTACATTTAGCTTAGGTGTGACATTTCTCGTCAATGTCTTCATTTCTTTAAACATTTCACTATCTCTTCCACACCTCTGATGTTCTTCTATTCTTTCACAACAATCTTGTATGTATTGTTTTTTGTCTTTTCTTATGTTTCTTCGTACTTCTTTTGTTAAAGTTTTATATTTATCTTTGTTGTTGTTTGTCACTCTCCATTGCGTCTTCATTTCTCTACATTGTTTTATCAGTTCTAGTGTACCTGCTGTGATCCATCTATTCTTTTGTGTTTTCTTTACTGGAACCATGTCTTTAGCTGTTGTTACTAAGATATCTTTGGCCTGCGTAGCCAATTCATCTGGTGTCATCTCTTCCTGTACAGCCATCAGGATTTTGAAATGGTTCTTCACTTCTATACCGTATTGTTCTGGTATATTTGTAAGGTCAAAGCGGAGTGGTCTTGATCCCATAACTATCTTTTTTATCTTTATCTTCATGTCTGCTATTAATAACTCATGGTCCGTGTCACAATAAGCACCTGGTAAAGTTTTTGCTGATGTTATGCTTGACCTCCACCTTCTCTGCACTAAAATGTAATCTATGTGATTCCTGGTTTTCCCATCAGGTGATCTCCATGTGTAAAGTCTTCTTGGATGTTGTTTAAAAAGTGTGTTAGCGATCATTAGCTCATTTTCCATGCAAAACGCCATTAGATTGTCACCTGCCTCATTTCTGTGTCCTATGCTAAATTTCCCTACAACATGTCCTTCATCTTCTGCTCTTTCTGTACCAATTTTTGCATTAAAATCACCCATTATAAATACAATATCATTTTTCCGTACCTGGTCTATTGTCGTTTGCAGTGTGTTATAAAAATGTTCTACTTCCTCTTCTGCTGCTGATGTAGGTGCATATATCTGGATGACTGTTACATTTCTAGGAATGCCCTTAAGTCTGATTGTTAGGATTCTATCACTTACTGGATTGTAGCCTAGTAATGCTTTTGATGTTGATTTGTCCAAATAAAAAGCCACTCCATTCTTTCCTCCTACTTCTCCGCCAGAATATATAAATATATTATCATTCTCGCTCTTAAAGTGTCCTGATCCTTTCCATCGATGTTCGCAGATTCCCAAAATGTGTATCCCTGTTCTTTTCATCTCGTCACTTATTACTTGATATTTTCCCTCATACATACTTCTTACATTCCATGTTCCTACTCTTATTTTTCTTTTTAGTTTGATACAGGGGTTTTCCTTGGTAACACCGTCAGGATTTTGTCCGTCATCACAATTACTAGTACCGACCTCTGCCTCACACTCTTCCCCAGTGTTAAAATTAGATCTATCTGGCCTGGGGGCGTCACCACCAGATCTTTTTCCTATTTGACTTTCCATGATTGCTGCTTGCAGAGAAAGCAACATATGCAAATAACATGAAAACCATATACAAAATCACAAAGCAGATGACAGGTAACTTCAGCACAAGATGTGAAAGTGCAGTAAGGACACATAAGGGACAACTGGTCAGTGGAGAAAGAGAAAAAATTGAAAGATGGAGGGAACATTTTAACACCCTACTAAACAGAACACAAGCAGCACAAACAATAAACATACCTGAAGAAAAAATGGAACTAAACATCAATACAGGACCAATAACAAAAAGTGAAGTAAAGGAGGCAATAAAGAACCAAAAATCAGAAAAGGCGCCAGGTGAAGATGAAGTGACTGCTGAGATGTTGAAAGCAGAAGAAATGGAAACACCAAAAACAACTCTGCCAGATACTACAACAAATTTGAGATATAGAAAAAGCTCCAGAGGAGTGGAAAACTGGCCTTATAGTAAAACTACCAAAGATGAGTGACCTCAGAGATTACGGGAACTGGAGAGGCACTACCCTACTGCCATTCATCAGCAAAGTATTTTGCAGAATAATCATCAACAGAATTGTACTAGCACTTAAGGAAAAACTTCAGAAAGAGCAGACAGGATTTGGGAAAGGAAGATCATGCACAGACCACATATTTGTTCATTCATTCATTCCTTTGCATGTCCCTTGCGGAACTTTGCCTCCCAAACAGCACTCCTGTAGGCCTCTCGGTTGTGAGCAAGATGGCCTGCTGCTGTTGCATCCATTTCCAGATCGTCAACGATGTCTTGCAGCCATCTTCGTCTTGGTCTTCCTCTTTTTCTTTTTCCCATTATGTATCCTTCCAATATGGTCTTCTCTAAATTATCATGACGTTTAATGTGTCCAAAATATTTCAGTTTTCTCTCTTTAATCTTGTACTTAGACAAATATTAGAGCAGGCAAATGAGTTGCATAGCACAACATATGCAGTTTTTATAGACAGTGTCAGCAGAGATGCACTGTGGAAAATCCTAAGATGGTATGGCCTCCTTCAAAAGATAGTCAATGTCATCAAAGCCCTATATGAGGGTTTTCAGTGCAAAGTTATCTGTGGAGAACATACGTCCAGCAGCTTTAGGGTACAAACAGGAGTGAGGAAGGGATGTGTACTATCACCAACATTATTTATCTTGGCTATAGACTGGTTAATTAAGGAGGCAACATCAGACAAAACACAGAGGATTACAATGGACTCTTGACACAGTGCTGGAGGACCTTGACTTTGCAAACGACATCCGTCTACTATCAAGCAGCCACAAAAGATATGCAAGATAAAATAAACAAGCTAACTCAGAATGCAAACAACATAGGACTAAAAATCAACATAGGAAAAACAAAGTTAATGAAGCAAAATGTGAACAACAGAAATGTACTCAGAGTAGATAGTAAGTTAGTGGAGGAGGTCAAGGAATTTGTATACCTTGGCAGTAGAGTAGTAGAAAATGGAGACAACACAGAGGACATCAACAGCAGACTTACTAGAGCAAACCAGGCTTTGCAATGCTGCAGACTATATGGAAATCTAAAAAACTAAGCATGAAGATGAAAATCAGAATATTAAAGAGTAATGTTCTAAGTGTACTACTTTATGGAAGTGAATTCTGGAAAATCACCAAAACCATAGAAAATAAGTTGAATTCTGTCCAGACTAAATGTTCACGAAGAATTGGACAAATATTTTGGCCAAACACCATAAGAAATAACATCTTGTTGGCAGAAATGCTGATGAAGCCACTGACAGCAATTATTGAGGAAAGACTCTGACGACGGTTGGGATATGTGCTCCGAATGACTGACAACTCACTACCAAAAACAGCACTAAGATGGACATCACAGGGGAACAGAAGTAAGGGTAGATCAAAAGAGACATGGAGAAGAACAAAACAGAGGGGATGTTGAGCAATAGAGGGCTCACCTGGGCAAGAGCAGAAAAAAGGCAAAGGATAGGCATTTGTGGAAAACCCTTGCGGAAGCCCCATGTGCCCTGGGCACTTAAGGTTCAGAGAGAGAGAGAGAGGAGAGAGAGAGAGAGAGAGAGAGAGAGAGAGAGAGAGAGAGAGAGAGAGATGCTGTCAACTAGAATACTGAGACAAGCCCTTTTTTTATGTGCATAGATATGATTATAAAAGTGCGTATACAGAGGGCTGTCAATGCATTAAAAAAATAAAGCTGAAGTTTACATAAGTCTCGAGTATAAAAGACTAAGGAGAAATATACCACAAGAGAGTGTAAAATAAAAAAATGACAAAACACTTGAAACACATAAGCAGTTTCAGTCTTATATCCTTCCCGTGCCGTTAAATATCACATAGGACTCACAAAGTAGTTCGCCAATTTTTCCTGTCTTCTTTCAACCTCATCAAAGGATTTTATGCCTGTTAATTTGGCCTCTCTTAACGTTGTCCTCTTCAGAGTTTCACGCAGTCTGCCTCTTTTTCTTCGGCCTGTTGTGTTCCACTTGATAGCTTGTTTTGGGATTCTCTGATCATTTCTTCTCATCAAGTGACCAACATATGTCCATCTCCTTTTCCTGATCACCCATGAGACTGGTTGTTGTTCAGTCATCTGTCTTATCTCTGCATTGTTCTTGAATTCTGCACTTGATGCTGAGTATTTTCCTTAGGCATTTGTTTTCAAAAGAGTCTAATTTCTTGTCTATTTCTTTAGTTGTTTTCCAGCTTTCGCATGCATAAATGAGGGTGGATATTACATTTGAATTGAATAGTCTTAATTTGGTTTTTGAACTTTTGAATTCCATATGTTCTCAAGATTCTTGAAGATTGATGCTGCTTTTGCAATTCTGATCCTAACTTCCTTTCTAGTGTCACCATCCTGGTCTAGGTAAGCAGAGAAACCAAGTAGTTTCAGTACTTTCATAAAAAAAAATCAGAACACGCATTTCTGTACGTGTATAACACTTGGCATGAAAGACAATATCTAAATTTTCATTAATCTAATGGGACAAGATTTCAGTTCAATAAATTCTTCTTTTAAAAGAATTTCAGGACCATATTTTGTAAACTTACACTGCTTCCTTTAAATCTGAAGAATGAGTTCTAATACTGTACAAGTCTTTGTCTTGTCTCCTTCCTCATATACTTTTTGGTGTTGAGGGTACAAATAGAAGTCTTGATAGGGTTCAACGATTTACTACATATAATGGGATATTTAATGCTTCTGTAATTTCCTCTCTCATCTCTTGTGTGGGAGGCCTCTTCCTCTGTTACCTATAAATCTTAGTGTGAATGTTTTCTGTGACATGCTGTCTGGTGGTAACCATGTAACATGACCAAACCATTTGACTTGCTGTTTTTGGATATAATGTACTACTGATGTTACTCCAACCTTTGCCCTGATGGTGTCATTTCTTATTTAGTCTCTTCTTGTCACATTTAATATTATTCTTAAACATCTCATTTCTGCCATGATGATTTTTTTTTTTTTGTTCTGGCTGTTTGTGTCCATGTCTGACATTGATAGCATAGAGTTGGGAGAAAAATTGCGTTGTACAGTGCCTTTTTGTTTCTGTTGTGATGCATTTGTTTTCAGTAAGGGAGTCATTTGTCCAATGACCTGATTTGCTTTATTGCATCTGTTCTCAAGTCTCAGTGTCAACTGTCCCTGAGGATGATATTAAGCTACCCAGGTATTTGAAATGTTTCACTTGTTTCAAGGGCTGGTTGTCTAGGAAGATCTTTGTTTGGATTTCTTCTCTTGCTATGGTCATGACTTCTATTTTTTCAGCGCTGATCTTCATGTTGTGGCTTTTACATGCTCTTGCTAAATTATCCATGTTCTGTTGTAGGTCTTTTTCTGATGTGGCTATAAGTTCTTCATCATCAGCAAAAAGTTCGTTTATGGTCCTCCTATAGGGCATGTCTTCTGGAAGGTGTTGTGGGTTTATCAGCATGGTTTCTGGGGTTGGGCTGTTGGGCAGCTCTGTCGTGGAGTTTTTACTGTGTATGTTAGCTTCTTTGAAGATGTTGTCAATGTATATTATGAATAGTAAGGGAAATAGTACACAGCCTTGCCTCACTCCAGATTTTATGATGAATGGTTCAGACTGTCCCGCATTTGTTCTAGCTGAACACTGACTGTTTTCATATAGGTTGATCAGATGTATACTAACTCCATAATGCGTAAGATTTCTCACGGTTTATACTGTCTCTCTATCAAATTATTTTTCTTGAACTATGTAAGCTGTTTGCAGTATCTGATTGTGTTCACTTGATTTTTCTGTTAATTGTCTTAGGGAAAAGATGGCATCTGTACAGCTTTTATTTTTTCTAAATCCTGTCTGAGTTTCATTTAACTGTGGTTCAATCACTGGTTGCAGTCTGTTCTCTAGAATCTTGAAGAACATTTTTCGTCTTAACAGCGAGATGCCTCTATATTGGTTGCAGTCCCTTTCACTGCCTTTTTTCTTCCATACTGGAACAGTTAGTGTTTCTCCAGTCCTGTATAACATATATAACATACAGAGGAGGCTAACAGGTACTATTGCATTCAAAGAAAGACCAATCCTTAGCAAAACTGGCACACTATTAAAATCAAGAAAAGACCAAAAGCAAAGATAGGCTGAACACTTCCAAGAAATACTTAATCGACCACACCCAAAAGAATTGATAGACCCTGAAACTGACTTACCATTTCCACAACTAAATGTCAACCTAGATGAAATTACATTGCATGAAATTGAAACAGCAATGAATTTTTGGCTAACAACAAAGCTGCAGGGAAGATGAAATAGCTGAAATATTAAAAGCTATTAACACTGACAACATGAACCAACTACAGAGAATGTTTAATAAAGTTTGGAAAGAAGAAAAAGTCCCTTCTAAATGGAAAAAAAGAATCACTGTTAAAATACTGAAAAAAAAGCAACTTTGGCGATAGCAATAACTGGAGAGGAGTAACCTTAATATCAGTTGTGTCAAAAGTATTTTGCAAAGTTATTCTGAACAGAATTCAAGATACAATGGATGCTGCATTGAAAAGAACAGGCAAGATTTTGAAAGGGGAGAAGCTGTCTCGACCAGATCTTTACCTAAGAATAATACTTGAAGAACATATTGAAAAGCAAAGACCATTAATCCCGAATTTCATAGACTTTAAAAAGGCATTTGATAGCATACACAGAGAATCACTGTGGAGGATTTTAAGAATATATGGATTACCATCTAAAATTGTCAACATCATTAGAGACTTTTACAATGGATATGTTTGTGCAGTCAACACAGAAGAAGGAATGAGCGAATGGTTCCAGATTGAAACAGGCGTGAAACAAGGATGTATATTATCTCTCTTGCTTTTTGGAACTGCCATAGACTTCATAATGAAAAAATGCTGCATAGGTAAACGGGCATTGATTGAGTACATATGACCCAGCTGGAAGATCTTGATTTTGCAAATGACATAACTCTTATCAATGACAATGTGAAATCAGTGCAAGCAAAAACAGATAGCCTGTCTTCAATGGTGAGTAAAATAGAACTTGAAATTAACAAGGATAAAACAAAAATAATAAAACTTCTCATTAACCACAAAGGACAAACATAAGTAGATGGAACAGTTGTTGAAGAAATAAACCATTTTGCATATCTCAATAGCTACATAGATCAGGATAGTGACACCAGAAAGGAAGTTAGAATTAGAATTGCAAAAGCAGCATTGTCCTTCAAGATTCTTGAGAACATATGGCATTCAAAAGTTATTAGCACAAAACCAAGTTAAGATTATTCAATTCAAATGTAATATCCACCCTCATTCATGCATGTGAAAGCTGGAAAACAATTAAAGAAATGGACAAGAAATTAGAATCTTTTAAAAACAAATGCCTAAGGAAAATACTTGGCATCAAGTGGAACAAATTCAAGAACAATGCAGAGATAAGACAAATTAGCAAACAACAGCATGTCTCATATTGTGATCAGAAAAAGAAGATGGACATATGTTGGTCATGTGATGAGAAGAAACAATCAGAGGATCCCCAAACAAGCTATCAACAGGCCGAAGAAAAAGAGGTTGACCATGTGAAACTCTAAAGAGGACATTGTTAAGAGAGGCCAGTTTATTGGGCATAACATCCCTTGATGAGAATTAAAAACTTCCCTAAGACAGGAAATCTTGGCGAACTACCATGTGATGTTTAGCAGCACAGGAAGGATGTAAGATATAAGAAGTCCTGTGTTGTTTCTTGTTTTTCCCCATACCAAGTTATATAATCTGTGAAGCCAAGCTATTCCGACCTCTTTCGCACATTTGATTAACTCATGGGGTATTCCATCATATCCTGGGGCTTTGTTCATTGGAGTCTTTCTGATGGCTTCTCTGATTTCAGCTTGTTGTATGTCTGGTTCCAGTTCTATGGGGCTAGCTGTGTTGTTATCATGGGTTTGGCTTGTCTCAGATGGTATATTTAGTAACTTGTCGAAGTACTGTCTCCATCGCTGTACTACCCCTCTGGTTTGAATACTGGATCACCATTAACATCATTCACAATCTCATTTGGGTCTAAGTGCTCAGCTCGCTTTCTCATTGCATTGATATTTTTGTAAAAGATTTTCGTAGCTTCTTTGCTATTGTTTACTTTACTGAATCCCTGGCTTGATTTTACCTTTGCTTCTTTTATTACCCGCTTAGAATGTCTTCTTGCAATTCGATATTCAATATAGTCTAGATCCTCCTTAATTCTCATCCATTCTTTATATTTATTTTTCTTTTCTCTTATAACCTCTTTCACCTCGTCATTCCACCATGCTGTTATTTTCGTTTCTCTACCTCCTTTTTTCATAGTACCACATGTTTCCTTTGCTGCTCACAAAAAGTTGGTTTTGAATAAGGCCCATTCCTCTTCCACTGACTTTGTTTATGAACAATTCTCTCATTTTCTTCTCATATTCTTCTTTCACATTCTCTCCCTTGAGCTTGCTTAGTTTTATTGTTTCACTTTTCTTCTTGAGAGTTCTGTTATGGCTTTTCCTGTGTGCTCTGATGACTGCTACTACTGCTTTGTGTGTGCTTGAACTCAGGTTGGGTACTACTCTTGCATTAATGACTCCCCTTTTCTTGTTGTTCCTTGCTAGTATGAAATCAATTTGGCTTCTGCTTGTCAAATTGTTCCTTCTGTACCAAGTATGATACATTTGGGACTCTCTGTGTTTAAAGAATGTGTTCGTGATAAAAAGATAATGCTGGCTGCACAGCTCTAGAAATTTGCTACTATTTTCATTTCCAATGCACTGCTGGTCACTGAAGGCACCCAGGTGGACTGCTACATCAGGTTCCCAGTCTTGCACTGAAGTCCCCCATGATTATAACATTTTCCTCTTTACTTATGTTGTTTAGTGTATCATGCAGGTTGTCAAAGAACTCCTCACATTCTTCCTCCATGTCTGGTGCATTACAGGGAGCATATATTTAGACCCAGGTTTTAGTTTCCTGTTTTTTTTATTTGGACAGTTATAATTCTTTCTGTTATATATTTTGTTTTCCAGGATTTTTGCCTGCGGTGCTTGGTTCTATGATCATTCTGACAGCCTGTTTTGCTCTTTCTTGCTCACTCACCCCAGAGTATAGGAATACATAATTCTGATGTATCTGTTTACAGCCTTTACCTCTGAGTTTGGTGTCTGCAACTCCCATCATCTTTTTCTCCTTTTCATTCCCTCTGCTTATTCCTCCTATTTATCATTTATGCCACATTTGTTGATAGCACATACTTTAAGAATCGCTTTTCTGTCTTTTTTTAAGTTTAACATTTCCGAGTTGTTTTCTGTTTATATCAGTCCATCTATTCTTCCTGTTTTCTATAAGCGGTAAAGAGATACACCACCAGCTTGCTGGCCCAGTCGTGATTTGAGGGCAGAATTTAACCCACAGGACCCCATCTCCCTGAGTGGGACATAAATGTCAGCTTGACATTTTTATGCTGTGTCATGATGTCACAACACATGAATCAAGCTTGCTCACTTTATGCTCCATTTGACACTGTGTAAGTCAGTTTGTATGTCTCACCAGAAACAACTGAGCAAGTCAAATCTGTCACAAAGTTTTAGTGCCACATAAATTTTCGAGACAGTGAAGTACAAGTATTCCTGTATCAAGTTCTTAATTTTTTTTAAAAATGCAGCCGATTATGAACCATTTTAAACCATGTGTAAAAGACATGTTCCAGAAAGATGACAATACAAATATACCTCCAGAAGCGATGAAAGTAGAAAAGTGGCCAGTTTATTTTCCATCCTCTTCTTTTCATCTCGCCAAGCGTGACATAAGCTGTCAACAGTCCGCTGTCGAGAGATAAGTAAATCACAGACTGAATCAGTGTTTATAGAATTCAATAAATCACAAACATACTGGCACAGAACATATGACAGTTGAACTGTCAAGATCAGTTTTTTGGTCTAAATACAGTGTCACACTTCACACTGACAATGCTCTGATCTCATCTCCCTGAAACTGTGAACTTGTCCATTCTCTGCAGTCTTTTTCCTGTGAAGATCTTGAATGTGAGATGAAAAGTGATCTCCTTGGTTAAAAAAAAAAACTCGCCTGAGTGTACTCTGTCTGTACGCTTATCAAAAACCTCCACTACTTTATGTGGGAACATGCTAAGCCTGACTAGCCAAGCTGAAGGAAAACTTCAGAAGCTCTAGCTAGCGAGCCTGAGTCTGACTGCACCAACTTGCCAGTTCCAGTAACTAAGCCTTTCTGTCTAGCACCCTCTGCTGTACTTCTGCCTTATTTTCAGTGTACTACACATACATAGCCTTAATATTATTACTAACTTCTTTTCTCCAAGTCCACTCTTGGATTTCACATTTATATCATTACCACTTATTATCTGACAGCCTATAAACCAGGAACTGCATTTATCTGTAATGTATTCTGAATAAAGTACTGAATGAAATAGAGGAAGAAAACCAGTTATATATATTTTATAATATCTCACTTTACTCACACAACCTGACATGGCAACTGATAATAATAACTGCCTTTATTATCATGATTACACTGAATATGCTACAAATAACTTGAGGAAAAAAACAGTGGTGTGTATTGTTACAGGACAGATGTGAGATCATGATTCATTCCAATAAATCTTTCGCTTGTCTGTCTCTGTGCAACTATATATCTGAGCTCCCTATTGTAGAAGCCAAGGATACAACATGGAGAGGATGCTGGAAGATTCTGAATGGATTACAGAATCCCTGATCTGGCTCAATCAAAATTGTTATCAGACAGACCACCGTAAAAAACATCCCTGTCTGTCCCATTAGCTGGGCTTACGTATGATTCTGTCAGTACTCTATGATTGTTGGATATGAATTTGAGTGCTTGTACTTTGCTGGCCCTGATGATTGTGAAACACCCTGGCTGAAGTATGATTCTACTTTATCACAGTAAGACAGGGCTTTGAAAGCCTGTACTTTGCTGGCCCTGAAGGTTGTACTATTTCTCTAGAACATCGGCTCCTAGCCTGAAGTCTACAAAAGCCCTTGTGGAGGTCCACAATGTAAGTCAAGATTATAATTAGAAAAATATGAAAGTTTTTCAATTTAATGCCAAGTTGTGAAGGTAGAGGAAAACAGCAAATTATCATTGGCTTCTGGTGGGAACCACTGTTCTTGAACATAAATATTAGCTGCTAGAACAAACTTGTGTTAAAACTTTTTTCTTTTTTTTTTATTGACAGAGCACACATATTCATGGGTTTTTTCCCCCTCCATTACCTGAGAGTGAAAAAAGTATCCACAGACACAAACGCATTAGCAACAGCATCAAATGTCCACCTCTTCAACAAGACTGGAAACTCTGAAGCTAAATTGCCTGCAAATTTGTGCACAAAGATTTGAGCAATTTTCATAAATAACATTAAAGACATACTAAAGTCAACAAAGCTTAAAAAAACACACACACACAAAACAATTCCATGTTAGTGTTTTGTTTTGGTTTTTTTTTTCTTAGCAATTTCATATTAGCAGTACAAATTCTTCTGAAAGAGCTCTGACTCATTTATTTTTCTAATTTCTGGAGGGTACTGATCTTTCTCAGCTAACATTTTCCATTTACATCCCCCATACTGGTCAGAATAAAATGATATGTCCACTTAGTCAAGGTATGGAGCAGGTTGCCCACAGGATGCATGCTGCACTTCCACTTCAATACTTTCTTGCAGAAAATCTCCTGAACTTAGAATCTCTAACCTATAATTAACATGCCAATGTCAGTCAGATCATAGTTGGAAATTTTATCTGCTAACCACAGGGCTGAAAAGAACTGGCAAAAGATTATACCACATAGACAGCATAAGGTAACTGCATACTCTGTGCAAGTAATGAGGGTCACACTGATAAATAAGAGACTGGAGCTTGACCCACAAATATTGTTTTTATGTTGATCATATTCAATAAGAATTAGCTAGTATTTGGTGAGACAAAAACTAGATAAACAAAGCCCAGTGATGAGACAAAGACTAGCCAAACAAAGCCCAGTGAGGAGACAAAGACTAGACAAACAAAGCCTAGTGAGAAGACAAAGATTAGATAAACAAAGACCAGACAAACAAAGCCCAGTGAGGAGACAAAGACTAGATAAACAAAGACTAGTGAGGAGACAAAGACTAGACAAACAAAGCCCAGTGATGAGACAAAGACTAGACAAACAAAGTCTAGTGAGGAGACAAAGACTAGATAAACAAAGCCTAGTGAGGAGACAAAGACTAGATAAACAAAGCCTAGTGAGGAGACAAAGAGTAGCCAAACAAAGCCTAGTGAGGAGACAAAGACTAGATAAACAAAGCCTATTGATGAGACAGACTAGATAAATAAAGCCTAGTGAGGAGACAAAGACTAGACAAACAAAGCCTAGTGAGGAGACAGACTAGATAAACAAAGCCCAGTGAGGAGACAAAGACTAGATAAACAAAGCCTAGTGAGGAGACAAAGACTAGACAAAAAAAGCCTAGTGAGGAGACAAAGACTAGACAAACAAAGCCCAGTGAGGAGACAAAGACTAGATAAACAAAGCCTAGTGAGGAGACAAAGACTAGATAAAGCCTAGTGAGGATACAAAGACTAGATAAACAAAGCCCAGTGAGGAGACAAAGACTATACAAACAAAGCCCAGTGAGGAGACAAAGACTATACAAAAAAAGCCTAGTGAGGAGACAAAGACTAGATAAACAAACCCCAGTGAGGAGACAAAGACTATATAAACAAAGTCTAGTGAGGAGACAAAGACTATATAAACAAAGTCTAGTGAGGAGACAAAGACTAGACAAAACAAAGCCTAATGAGATGAATCCAAAAGAGATGAAGTCTAGTAAGATGTTGGCCAAAGAGAAGAAATCTAGGGAGATGAAGTCTAGTAAGATGTTAGCCAAAGAGAAGAAATCTAGGGAGATGAAGTCTAGTAAGATGTTGGCCAAAGAGAAGAAATCTAGGGAGATGAAGTCTAGTAAGATGTTGGCCAAAGAGAAGAAATCAAGGGATAAGAAGTCTAGTGAGATGTTGGCCAAAGAGAAGAAATCAAGGGATAAGAAGTCTAGTGAGATATTGGCCAAAGAGAAGAAATCTAGGGAGATGAAGTCTAGTGAGATGTTGGCCAAAGAGAAGAAATCAAGGGATAAGAAGTCTAGTGAGATATTGGCCAAAGAGAAGAAATCTAGGGAGATGAAGTCTTGTGAGATGTTGGCCAAAAGAGATGAAGCCAAAAGAGATGAAGTCTTGTGAGATGTTGGCCAAAGAGAAGAAATCTAGAGAAAAGTCTAGTGAGATGATGCCCAAAGAGAAGAAATTTAAGTAGATGGTCCAGTGAGATGAAGCCTTGAGAGATGAAGTCTAGTGAGATATTGGCCAAAGAGAAGAAATCTGGGGACAGGAAGTCTAGTGAGATGAAATTTAGTGAGATGAAATTTAGTGAGATGAAGTCTAGTGAAATGAAGTCTAGAGAGATGATGCCTGAAGAGATTATATGTAGGGAGGTGAAGTCTAGTAAAGTGAAGTCTAGTGAAGTGAAGCCCAACAAGATAAAATCTTTAACATTAATTATCCACTTTTTAAATGCCTTCTACAAAGGCACACATTATCATACTATTGTTGCAAGCTGCATAAAAAAAAAACAAACTTACCAACATCTCCCAAACCAAAGACAAATACATGGCCTAAAAGGACCCAGCTCATACTCAAAAATCTGATACCATGAATTGCTCCCAATGATCCTGGAGGCTGACTAGTGTTGAGAACTTTGGAGCCATTAGTGTAGACAGAAAAAGCTACCAGAACTTTGCCACATACACCTGAAACACACAAATCTGTTAAAGCAACAGCTAAAAGGTAAACCATCAACTTATATAATTTTCTTGGTCACACTGTTCAACAGTACATTAATATGAACCCTTTTATATGCCAAAATAAGTTAACAATAAAAATGACTCTACTCACAGTTTTTTAATTAAATTCTTTTATTGTATTATTTCCTTTATTATAATAAATTCACACATTTCTTTTTTCTTGGCAGTATTTAGAAGATTACATTTTTATTCTTAGAATTCATTCCTGCTCCAACTTTCACCTATGACATGAAAGTTCTGTTTGTCAACAGACAAATGTTCCAGTACAACTGTAATGCTGCTCTTCTTAAGATTTCCATGCTTTTTCTATCACTTTTCTGTGTTGATGTCCTCTGCTTTCTTCCCTTGATGATGATGATGATTCAGTTACTATGTGTTCTGGTGGGATCTAATTCTTTGAGATGACTGTTTCTGTTGGTTTCTTTTTAACACTGTTCATAGTGAATTTTTTTTTTTATTCTTACTTGATCTAACAATTTCTGAAGGCTTTTTTCATATGATCAAGAACTATAAAAATAATATTATATTATGCTGAAATGTCTAAAATATCAGCAGAACAACACATGAATGTCTCTAAAATACCAACAGAATAGCACATGAAAATGTTTAAATTACCAGCAGAACACCACATAAAAATGTATAGAATACCAACACAAGAAAATGTCTAAAATACTAGCAAACAACATGAGAAAATGTCTAAAAACTTAACTTAAAGTAAGAAAAACAGCCCAATAAAGCCTGTTACAATATATAATGGAACTATCTACCTATGTTACTAGTCCCTTTACTCATCAACTTGGGATTGCCCAGAAGAGGGCTACTCTCATCACTGGAGCTATGATTATCTTCACCAATAGCTGTGTAAGTGTGGACTTCGGGCTGGAAACCATTGGTCAGCAGGCTCTCCTCTCTGGCAGATGCCAGCTGCCACTTTGGCCACTGAATAAAAATAATGTCAAAAGCTGTTCCAAGCACCATCAGCAGCCCAATGATAATCACCACAGTCCTGTATTCATGAAAGAAGATATAGCACATTTAAATATGCTTTGACTGGAATACTGCAATACAGCAAAACAAAACTAGCCACAGATAAACTCAATGTGTGCTCGTCTGGGGGGAGGGGCGGCACATACCTTTCAGAACATCTTGCAAGATTATAAGTTTGCTGAAGGGTCTCAATGTTAAATAACAAAGAAAAAGAAAACCTTTGCATCTGATGATATGGTGAAAATCTTTCAACTGCATGCTATGATAAAGATCATGGGATCTGATGATATGGTGAAGATTTTGGAAACTTTGGTGGAGATTATAGCATCTGATGATACAGTGAAGATCTTGGAATCAAATGATAATGGTGAAGACCTTGGAATCAAATGATATGGTGACTATCTTACTTTCAGATGATTTAGTGAAGGTCTTGGAAATTGATGACATGGTAATTATTATGCTGGCAACTATTTGGTTTTTTTTTTCAAACTTACAAAAGTAAATTATTGCATGAATGATAACTGATTTGTATAGACTACTTTTGTCTACACTTAATTAACAATAAAATATATTCTTATAAAATATATTCTTCAGATGAGCTATTTGTCTAACTAATAAGCTCTGACAAAGGATTGGAAGGCAAAGACATTGGTCTGTTCAATAAATCTGTCACACAGATTAGAACATCTTACATCCTTCCCGTGCTGCTAAACATCACATAAGGCCTGCATGGTAGTTCACCAAAATTTCCTGTCTTCAATGAGTTTTTCAATCTCATCAAGGGATATTATTCCTACTGAACTGGCCTCTCTTAACGATGTCCTCTTTAGAGCTTCACGTGGTTGACCTCTTTTTCTTTGGCCTTTTGTGTTCCATTTGATAACTTGTTTTGGGATCCTCTGATTGTTTCTTCTCAGCACATGACCAACATATGAACATCTTTTTTTTCTGATCACCCATGAGATAGGTTGTTGTTTGATTATCTGTTTATCTGCATTGTTCTTGAATTTGTTCCACTTTATACCAAGTATTTTCCTTAGGCATTTGTTTTCAAAAGAGTCTAATTTCTTGTCTATTTCTTTAGTTGTTTTCCAGCTTTTGCATGCATAAATGAGGGCATATATTACATATGAACTGAATAATAATAACTTGGTTTTTGTGCTTATAACTTTTGAATGCCATATGTTCTCAAGATTCTTGACTCTTTCCGTGCCTTTGGTCATTATAATGACGCTTCCGGTCTACCCGATGCGTGCCAATGGTCATTATAATGATCATTGGTTTGTTTCAATAAAACAACCGGTGTAACATTTAGATTGTATATATTTCGTCCGCGATTCCGATGACACTTTTCAAAATGGCGAAAGAGTGCCTAATTACGAACGATGCCGAGCAAGAAAAAGGAAGAGAAAGACCGAAATTTTTCAATTTTTGATGATGTAGATAGGGGTATTGACATGGCCTGTGACCACCCCACTGCTCTTGAATGTATCCTAAGTAGATCTAGACGTATTAGACGACGTTAGAAGTAGTCTGAAGGTTATTTCAGACACTAATTTAGCGAGAATGCAACAGAGAATCAGAATATGAGATCGACAAGTAGATCTAGACATCTCAGATGGTAAGTAGTGTATATCTAGACCTAGCTGATGGTGAGCTGGGCACAATCATTGTCTAAAAACATCACATTACTTCTTTTTTCCTAAAAAACTTTGCATTTATGAAATTTTCATTCATTTAGTTATACTTTGAAACATAATAAGTATACGGAAGTACATGGAAATACTATTTTCCATTCCATTTTATAACTATACCCCCTAACATATCAAGACCCGCGCTTTTACTCTGGCACTCAACTACATGTCTGTGTTTAGTCCTGTGGCATGGAAAGAGTTGCAGGTCAATGCTGCTTTTGCAATTGCAGTTCTAACTTCCTTTCTGGTGTCACCATCCTGGTCTATGTAGCTGCCGAGATATGCAAAATGGTTTACTTCTTCAACAGCTGTTCTATCTATGTATATTTGTCCTTTATGGTTAATGAGAAGTTTCATTATTTTTGTTTTATCCTTGTTTATTTCAAGTCCTATTTTACTAGCCATTGAAGACAGGGTATCTGTTTTTACTTGCATTGATTTCACATTGTCACCGATAAGAGTTATGTCATCTGCAAAATCAAGATCTTCTAGTTGGGTCTCATGTACTCAATCAATGCCCATTTTACCTGTGCAGCATTTTTTCATTATGAAGTCTATGGCAATTCCAAGAAGCAAGAGAGACAATATACATCCTTGTTTCATGCCTGTTTCAATCTGGAACCATTCACTCATTCCTTCTTCTGTGTTGACTGCATAAACATATTCATTGTAGGTCTCTGATGATGTTGTAGAGGTCTCTAATGATTAGAACATGGTTAAATGTAAAACATAAATCTTTTGTTTTCAATAAGATCTTGGTCTTACAGTGCTACAATTGTGGCTGTAGTCATCTCCCTTTTATCTGTATGACATTCTGCAGCCTCAGCTTGTAAGGTTCCATTAAGGCCAAGTATCTGCAGAACTGTTATAAAAGAGTATACACAAATCAATGACACATCAGATACAGAGTTTACAATACAAACAAGACAGCAAATGAAAAAGCTAAAGTATGATTGATATGAAAGTGAACAGAAAGGCCTTACTTTAAACATCAAAAAAGACAGAGACTATGGTCATATCTAAGAAACAGAATCCACCAAAATGCAATATAAAATTAAACGGAACTACGGAACTATTCTAAAGCAGGTGCACAAATTTAAATACCTTGGAGCAGTAATAACTTCAGATGGGAAATGCAGAACAGAAATTAGGAACAGAAAAGACCAAGCAAAGACTGCATTTCAGAGAATGAGAAACATATTATGCAACACATCTTTATCAATGAATGTTAGAAAATGAGTCCTAAAATGCTATATTGAACCTATCTTGTTATATGGAAGTGAATCATGGACAATAGGCAGGTCTGCACAAAAGTCATTGGAAGCAGCAGAAAAGTGGTTTATTAGAAGAATGTTGCGAATCCCCTGACAGCAAAAATAACTAATGGAGAATGTATGAGAAGAGCTGGAGAGATAAAAAATATTGTAAAAAAAAAGATAAGAGAGAGACAATGTACTTTCATAGGATATGAAGTGAGAAGAGGGGGCATTGAAAATGTAACAACAGGAAACATGGAGGGAAGACCAAGAGAAATGACACTGGAAAGTCAGATGAGATGGTGTGAGAGGATATCACCAACTTAGCTAATGGCCTGCATGAAGGATCGTGTACTCTGGAGAAGCATAATAGTCAACGCCAGTCGGCACAGCACATGATGATTGATGTACTGTTGTATTTAAATTGTTGGTTGATCTCCCTGAACCTAAAAACCAGGTAATTTTTTTATAGACTCTGGGTATATTTCTAGAAAATGGTTTATTTCTACTGACTCCAACTCTTCCACAAATAGTATATTTCTACTGACTCCTCTACAAACGGTATATTTCTACTGACTTCAACTCTTCCACAAATAGTATATTTCAACTGACTCTGACTCTTCCAGAAATGATATATTTCTGTTGACTCCAACTCTTATACAAATGGTATATTTCTGCTGACTCTGATTCCACTCAAAATTGTTTCTGACTCTGGCTGGTCCATTTTTTACTATCTGACTTAAACTCCTGATATTACCCCTGCATAAATGTACTCTGACTGAACCTACAATAGCCTCCATTTCTATTTCCACAACCCTGCTGCAAAATTGACTTCTTTGAAGCTGATGACAAGGCTGTGAGCGGGATGGGAAGTGGGTTACAGGGCCTTCTTTAATTCCTGGGGCAACCCATGAAGGAGGCTCTACCACAGTGTGGAATACTAATTAGGTTACATTAATATGATGACAGAGAGGATGTTGAGCAATACCTGGCAAGAGCGAGGAAAAAAGGCAAAGGACAGGCATTTGTGGAAAACCTTTGCGGAAGCCCCATGTGCCTAGGGCACTTATGGTTGAGAGAAAGACAGACAGACAGAGAGAATATGGTGACCACTGGTTCCTGGCCTGTTACGGCATGCTGAAGCAGCTCACTGGCCCGTTACTGAAGCACCATAAAGAAGTGAGACAGAGTCTTGGCCAGCCAAGCACTAGCATTTTTTAAAACCGGTACATTTGTACCTGTCTTGCTCTTGCATGGGGTACTTTCCGAAATACTGGTTTCCTCAATACAACATTCAGTACTTTATACACACATTTAGTGTAAAATTAAGCACACTTTACACACATCAGCGAAAAGTAAATGTTCGTTTATTTGTTATTCTTACTTTATTTGCAGTGAGATTTAATCTTTACAAAATGCGGACATGCTGAAGCAAAGACAAAACTGGTCGATACATCTCCGTGTAATCTGAGCATCGTCAGTCTACTGGCCAGATCATCTCCAACAGATTTCGCTGGTTGCTTTTTATTAGGTTTTTTTTTATAATATAAACCGGTTACATCAAGCGACGACATCCAAAGGTTTCGGGTTTTCTTGTTTTTAATAGGTATTTTACCTTAATTGCGGGTTAACGCGATCACTGCCAGGCCCTGCCGTCGAAACTAACACTTCCCTTCTTCCTAAACTATAAATCAGGTAACACAAAACCACGGATATCCATTCCCTCAAAGAGATGGGAACCAAATGATGGGAATATAAGAAACAAATGACGGAAGTATAGGAAACAAATGATTGGAATCCAGGAACCAAATGATGGGAGTATAGGAACCAAGTGTTGGGGGAATTTATGTTTAACCCCCCCCCCCCCCGAACCCCCCCCCCCCCAAAAAAAAAACAACTCGCTGGTATTAATAGTTTTTAAATGATTTTAGATTAGAATATTTTCTTTCAACGGTTCTGCTCATATATAAAGTAAAACCACGCTATCGACATATTTTGAAGCCACACAAAGTACCTAATGGGACTGGTGAAGTCTGATGAAGGAAGTATGAGAAATCCACTGGAGTACATAATCGTAAAATGTTAAGAACACATATTCTGCGCAGAAACTCTTTTATAACCCACAGATCACTCAAAACTAACTCAGAACGTCAGTTTAATAATCTTATGATGAGAGATAAGAGAAATGGCAACAGAGGTTAAACTGGTTCTAGCAGTAAAGGTACGTAGCTGCTTGTATGGTTCATTTTTACAAAAATGTCAGAAAGAGTGAGGACGTGAGAGAGAGAGAGAGAGAGAGAGAGAGAGAGAGAGAGAGAGAGAGAGAATGGTAGAAAATAAGATGAACACTTGTAAATCAGGAACCCAGGACAATCCAATATTTTGACAAATGCCTTTGTCAAGGACCACCTACAGAAATGACACAATAGATAAAAACACTGAAAATAAGTGAAAAATTAACCATTAACACTTTGGTACCATTTCAAGAAAGACAGGCACAAAATTCATCCAGACAGATGTGTTACTTTTTCATTTATTTTTTATATTTTTATATAGTATGTTGTTTCTGTAAGTGGTCCCTGGCAAAGACATTTATCAAAATATTGGATTGCTAAATGTTCTTCAATAATCTTCTCATGGCCAATCTTAGACATCTGAGGTAGCAGGAAACACTGACATAGTCCCCCAATACTGCTGTTCGTGAAATGATGTGAAAATCAACTCTAAAGCGCAAGAGAATCTAGATAATAATTCAAGATATCTTCAATGCTGAATCTCAACGGAGAGTAAGTTGTTTTATCCGCCCTACACGACGTCCTCTCTCTGCCCTAGTCTAAGAGAAATAGTCAAGTTCACAATCCTAACCAACATTTTCAGGCACGCATTTATTCCTAGTCGTTTATATTTCTAACGCGCTACACAAGCGTACAAACAGGACCTGGAGGTGAACGCTTGTTATCTAGGTCACTGACCGCTCACTGACTCGTTCAGGATTGTCTCACGACTTTACATTGTACAAATGTACCCTCGTACATAATTGTTCGCTATGTTTTCTGAACTTCCCCTGTTGTTGCTGGTGTTGGAGAACAACGTTTCTTCTGATGGTAGTATCTTGTGACCCAGACAGTGTAGACCGGCCCGTGTGTGGTAGACACAAGGTGTTGACAAGGAAATCTTACCCTAGCAACACAAGTTCACTATGTGTAACTTCAAGTCTGACTACAAACATTATAGCAATATTTTTTCACCCTGACTCTTAAGCCACAGAATGAACCAAAAAAAAAAAAAGAAGGATAGTCGCAAGTTCGTTATCTATAATTTCCTTCAAATCCTACTACAAATATCACAGCAATATTTTAACGCTAATTCAGCTACAGAATATAAGGAAATCCTGCCCCAGTATTTTAATGGTCGCAAGTTCAATATCTGTAACTTATTCATGTCCTGCGTATGTCTGAAAACAAAACCGACTTTGGTCACAGATGAAGAATAGCCTTGCCAACATGCAATAAATTATTTTCAGAGGGTATATCATATAGGGAGTGATTGATAAGTTCTCGGCATAAAGCACAAATACTTGATACATATAGCTGATGTGCATTTGTAGATCAGGTTAATGTAAGATTAAACACCAAGTTTCAAGAAATTAACTGCAACCATTTTTTTTACAGGCTACTGAAGTGGTAAAGGATGACAGAAAATGAGAAAATGGATAAAATTTCTCATCGAGCAGTCATTCGCTACCTTTGCATCAAGGGCTTATCATCGAAGAAGATCCATGAGAATATGGTGGAGACTCTAGGGGAGAGTGCCCTTTTTTACAGCACAGTGAAGAAATGGGCAGCTCAATTCAAACATGGAAGGGGGAGTCTGGAAGATGATCCCCGTCCAGGAAGACCAAGAAAGTTAACCACCGATGAAACCACCGGCAGAATCCATGACATGATAATGGAAGATCGACGACTAACTGAGCGGTACATTGCTACTGAGTTGGGCATCTCCCAGGAACGTGTTCAAGCCATTATTTACAATGATCTTCAAATGACAAAGGTCTCTGCTCGATGGATCCCGAAACTTCTTGGAGTTAATCACAAACGACAGCATCTCAACATGTCAAGAGACAATATTGGCCATTCTTCTGCAGATCTTGAAGTTTCTTCAGCAATTTGTGACTATGGATGAGACTTGGGTTCATCATTTTCAACCAGAAACCAAAGAACAGTCAAAGCAGTGGAAACATCATTGATCCCTACCTCCAAAGAAAGCAAGGATGGTTCTGTCTGCAGGCAAAGTGATGGTTTAAATCTTTTGGGACTCAGAAGGTGTGCTATTGGTAGACTATCTTCAAAAGGGCAGAACGGTCACTGGAGCCTACTACGCTAATCTTATGAAGCAAATGCGGGTCAAACTGAAGGAAAAGAGTCGAGGGAAATTGACGAGAGGAGTTATCTTTCAGCAAGACAATGCTCCAGTTCACAAGTCGGCGGTGGCAATGGCTGCCATCCACGAATGCAGCTTCCAGCATCTTGAACATCCTCCTTATTCCCCAGATTTGGCCCCTTCGGACTATTATCTGTTTACTAAACTCAAAAAGGAGCTCAGTGGTCGCAAATTTCCTTTAGATGATGACGTCATTCATGCTGTATATCACTTTCTACTGCCACAAAATGGAGACTTTTACAAAGAAGGGATCCGTATGCTCCAGGATCGTTGGACTAAGTGCATAAACTTGCAAGGTGACTATGTTGAGAAATAACCCAAAAAAGTTGTCCACAAATAATCCGTTCCACCTTATGCCGAGAACTTATCAATCACCCCTCGTAGTTGTTATTATCGGATTAGATTTTACGAGGTCTGTTACAAAAGAAACCAAACTTTTTCAAAACATCATTTATTGATATACGAGTAAGTTATCTTTTACTATGTAGTCGAACGTGTCTCATTCAAACTGTTCCCATCCTATGTAGTTATAGACCGCTGCCAGTGTTTTTTCACATTTCTAGAACGCGTCCTGGAGCTGGTTTTCTGAAATGGTGATCAAGTCTTGTACCAAATTTTCTTCCGTCTCTTCTATCGTTTGAAACCGGTAACCTTTCACACTAGATTTCAACTCTCGGACAAAGAAAAAGCAATCTGGGGAGTAGGGTGGCTGGGGAATTAGAATCATCTCGTGCTTTGCCAAAAATTCACGGATATGTAGCGCATCAGAAATGTTTAATTCAGCACTAAAATGTAGCAGATAAAAATATGAACAAAACAAAAGAAGTATTTTTATTCGTTTTTATTATTATATCAAACATACTTTTAAAAGTATTTAAAAGTAAAAACAATTACGACGAGTATCAGTAAATAAACAACTACGGTTAATATGAAGTTTGGTAATCAAGCACAACGTATTGAGATTTGCAACATTTTCATCTAATATTAAAGTAAAAAAAAAACAACGTTTTTCACGCATATTTTTTGTTTCCCCCTTAAAACTGAATGACTGAGGTCAGTACGCATGTAAAGCTGTATTTCCTCCTATGAAAGCGTGACAAAGAAGTAAGCGCAGTCCCCTGCTCTCAGCACTAGACAGATATACAGACACGAACGTACATGACTGATTGATGAAATGATGAAGAATTGGCCATGTAGGCAATGCAACATAGTGCCTTGAAAGTTAGGATATTATTATTATTATTATATTATTATTAATATTATTATTATTATTACTATCAGTATTTTCAAATATGGTTAGGATTATTATTAATAAGTAGAATGTAGCTAAGAAACGAAGTGAATAACTGGAAACTCCCACGGTATTCGTGGGAATGTTACCTGGACAGATCTGGACCTTGACGCAACTATACGCCTGACAAGTTTATAACTCGGCACCCAAAAAAAAAAAAAAATTGGAGGATACAATATTAACAACCTTCGGTATGCTGACGACACAGTACTGATAGCTGAGAACCAACAAGACCTGCAAAATCTCTTGGATAAAGTCGCCAAAGAAAGTGAACAGAAAGGCCTTACTTTGAACATCAAAAAGACAGAGACTATGGTTATATCTAAGAAACAGAATCCACCAGCATGCAGTATTAAATTAAACGGAACCATTCTAAAGCAGGTGCAGAAATTCAAATACCTTGAAGCAGTAATAACTTCAGATGGGAAATGCAGAACAGAAATTAGGAACAGAATAGGTCAAGCAAAGACTGCATTTCAGAGAATGAGAAACATATTAGCTAACACATCTTTATCAATGAATGTTAGAAAACGAGTCCTAAAATGCTATATTGAACCTATCTTGTTATATGGAAGTGAATCATGGACAACAGGCAAGTCTGCACAAAAATCACTGGAAGCAGCAGAAATGTGGTTTATTAGAAAAATGTTGCGAATCCTCTGGACAGCAAAAATAACTAATGAAGAATGTATGAGAAGAGCTGGAGAGACAAAAAACCTTGTCAGAAAGATAAGAGAGAGACAATGTACTTTCATAGGACATGCAATGAGAAGAGGGGGCATTGAAAATATTATAACAACAGGAAAAATAGAAGGAAGAAGATCAAGAGGAAGACCAAGAGAAATGATACTGGACAGTCTGACGGGATGGTGTGAGAGGAGATCACCAACTGAACTGATGGCCTGCATGAAGGATCAGGTACTCTGGAGAAGCATAATAGCCAACGCCAGTCGGCACGGCACCTGATGATGATGATGATGATGACCCAAACAGAAACCAACTGACAAACAAGTGAGTGTAAGGGCGAGGAAAAGTTAGTGAATGAGAGACAGATATGGAGAACTGAGAGAGAAGGAGATGGAGAGAAAGTGGTGGACAAATAATGAAGAGAGTGGGAGGGAGAGATAGAGTATGAGGGAGAGATAGAATGTGAGGAAGGAGGTGTGGGAGATAGCAAACAAAGAGAGTTATGGAGAGAAAGAGTGAGAAAGGGAAAGAGGTGACGAGAGAGACAGAGAGAGAGACAGACAGACAGATGGAGGGAAGTGAATTAAAATCCAGCCAATTTTAACAAAGAAACTCTTACTGCACGTTACGCTAACACATTTGGAAATATCATAACAACATAAAAATAATGAGAACACATAGACTAGCAAAGATAACACAGAACATACAGCCTGTATTGTTAGAACAGTTCACCAAGAATCGCGCCAACACTTTCATGTTTGCTACAATAAAACGGAAGGTGCGAGACTGAAATAAGGAGCAGAATAACCCAGCCCAAGTCAGCGTTTACGAAAAAAAAAAAAAAACATTCTCGGCAACAAAGCTCTGTGGATGGACACCAGAAAGAGAGTTGTTCAACGTTACACTGAGCCCACACTGTTATGTGGGATGCGAGGCATGGGCGGTAAGCAAGGGCACTCAAAATCTGCAGGAAGCAGCGGAAGAAGACAAAGAAAGAAAAGATTAAAAGAGTGGCACGGAGCACGGTCCAATACACATCTTATAGAAAAAGCTATGGAGAGACGCTTGTGAAAATCTGTGACAACCAACGCCTGACTGGCACGAACAAAAGAGAACCCAGAAAGTGTATCTTTCTCCTGCAACTTTGTCACAAAGACTGCTGAGGGCAAACTAATTTGACAGTATAGTTCTGTGTATTAGCAGCGTTGAAGGCAGCAAGGGCAAAGTCCTAGTTAACGTTAAATAATAGGATTTTGTTTTCTTTATAAGCAACTTAACACGGGGGTAGGGCGGGTGAGTAGGAAACCAAACGCGAAAGAATAAATGTTTCGAGAGTTCTTGTTTAACTGTCTCCCGTTTAAATTTCACGTACGAGGTAAAATAAGTGAAGAAACAGACAAAGAAATTTCTAGAACATCATGAATTCTACAGCGTGTCTCGCGAGAGTGCGGAATACGAAAACGTCACACCAAAACATGTCTGAAGTGCAGGTTTGAGAGCCACACAAACAAAAACAAACTGACAATGCTACGCCACAGAAGATAAGAAAAGATTTGATGGATTAAAATAAACTTTGAGATAACGAAGTACATTCCGTTGTCTAACACGCAGTAGGGCTGCACCTTGTGAACGGCCTAGCAAGCAGTCCACTTACTGCACTGAAGACATGTGATCTTGTTCAGCCTTTTGGTCTGTGAGAAATGCGTGGCTATGATAAGAGAGTTTCTGTCCACCACAAGTCAGGCGTAACAACCAACACAGTATATACACTTCTATAGTATCATGTTACAGGATCGATCACTTGTTCCAAGTGTAATCTTTTCTATTCTTTGTGTAACAGTAAAAACAAGATACATTTTCCTTTGCCTACTTCTTTCCGCCTTGCCTCTGGGTTTTGTTTTGTTTTTTAATGTAAAATTTTTACAAGAAATAATTTTGAAAATAAATTAAAAATTATCCTCAGTGAACTGTTGTTTCATTATTACTTTTATCACATGATCATAGAGCCAAAGAATTTTTTGACACACAGAGTCAAAGGAAATGTATGACATTGTATTACAGAGTCAAAAAATTTTTGGACACAGTATCACAGGCTCAAAGAAATGTTTCACACAGGCTCAAAGAAATGTTTCACACAGGCTCAAAGAAATGTTTCACACAAGCTCAAAGAAATGTTTCACACAAGCTCAAAGAAATGTTTCACACAAGCTCAAAGAAATGTTTCACACAGGCTCAAAGAAATGTTTCACACAGGCTCAAAGAAATGTTTCACACAGGCTCAAAGAAATGTTTCACACAGGCTCAAAGAAATGTTTCACACAAGCTCAAAGAAATGTTTCACACAAGCTCAAAGAAATATTTCACACAGGCTCAAAGAAATGTTTCACACAAGCTCAAAGAAATATTTCACACAGGCTCAAAGAAATGTTTCACACAGGCTCAAAGAAATGTTTCACACAGGCTCAAAGAAATGTTTCACACAAGCTCAAAGAAATGTTTCACACAGGCTCAAAGAAACTCTTACTGCACGTTACGCTAACACATTTGGAAATATCATAACAACATAAAAATAATGAGAAACATAGACTAGCAAAGATAACACAGAACATACAGCCTGTATTGTTAGAACAGTTCACCAAGAATCGCGCCAACACTTTCATGTTTGCTACAATAAAACGGAAGGTGCGAGACTGAAATAAGGAGCAGAATAACCCAGCCCAAGTCAGCGTTTACGAAAAAAAAAAAAAAACATTCTCGGCAACAAAGCTCTGTGGATGGACACCAGAAAGAGAGTTGTTCAACGTTACACTGAGCCCACACTGTTATGTGGGATGCGAGGCATGGGCGGTAAGCAAGGGCACTCAAAATCTGCAGGAAGCAGCGGAAGAAGACAAAGAAAGAAAAGATTAAAAGAGTGGCACGGAGCACGGTCCAATACACATCTTATAGAAAAAGCTATGGAGAGACGCTTGTGAAAATCTGTGACAACCAACGCCTGATTGGCACGAACAAAAGAGAACCCAGAAAGTTTATCTTTCTCCTGCAACTTTGTCACAAAGACTGCTGAGGGCAAACTAATTTGACAGTATAGTTCTGTGTATTAGCAGCGTTGAAGGCAGCAAGGGCAAAGTCCTAGTTAACGTTAAATAATAGGATTTTGTTTTCTTTATAACCAACTTAACACGGGGGTAGGGCGGGTGAGTAGGAAACCAAACGCGAAAGAATAAATGTTTCAAGAGTTCTTGTTTAACTGTCTCCCGTTTAAATTTCACGTACGAGGTCAAACAAGTGAAGAAACAGACAAAGAAATTTCTAGAACATCATGAATTCTACAGCGTGTCTCGCGAGAGTGTGGAATACGAAAACGTCACACCAAAACATGTCTGAAGTGCAGGTTTGAGAGCCACACAAACAAAAACAAATTGACAGTGCTACGCCATAGAAGATAAGAAAAGATTTGATGGATTAAAATAAACTTTGAGATAACGAAGTACATTCCGTTGTCTAACACGCGGTAGGGCTGCACCTTGTGAACGGCCTAGCAAGCAGTCCACTTACTGCACTGAAGACATGTGATCTTGTTCAGCCTTTTGGTCTGTGAGAAATGCGTGGCTATGATAAGAGAGTTTCTGTCCACCACAAGTCAGGCGTAACAACCAACACAGTATATACACTTCTATAGTATCATGTTACAGGATCGATCACTTGTTCCAAGTGTAATCTTTTCTATTCTTTGTGTAACAGTAAAAACAAGATACATTTTCCTTTGCCTACTTCTTTCCGCCTTGCCTCTGGGTTTTGTTTTGTTTATTAATGTAAAATTTTTACAAGAAATAATTTTGAAAATAAATTAAAAATTATCCTCAGTGAACTGTTGTTTCATTATTACTTTTATCACATGATCATAGAGCCAAAGAATTTTTTGACACACAGAGTCAAAGGAAATGTATGACATTGTATTACAGAGTCAAAAAATTTTTGGACACAGTATCACAGGCTCAAAGAAATGTTTCACACAGGCTCAAAGAAATGTTTCACACAGGCTCAAAGAAATGTTTCACACAGGCTCAAAGAAATGTTTCACACAGGCTCAAAGAAATGTTTCACACAGGCTCAAAGAAACCTTGAGGAACGATCACAAAATTACTCAAATGTTAAAAGCTTATCATGGCCGCCATGGGTTCTCCTACACTGAACGGGGATCTCAGTGCACAAACTCCGCTGAACCGCCGAGAACCCTAACGAATAGAAGCGAAAGTGTGACTGCCGGGGTTAGAACCCACGACGCTCAGTCCAAGAAACCGAGTGGCTATCGACTCGATCATCCCTGCTCCAGGTGATAGGAAAACGTTTATCAGCTCTCCTAAGTTTGCTTTGCTAAGTCTTTAGTGTATTGTCCCATCACAGAGAAGGTACCTTGTACGAAGTATCTCTTAGACAAGCCAAGGTGAAGCCAGTGACCCTATTATTTCTCACAAAATAAAAGTTCAAGCCCCAAGCGCAAGGAATAAATAAGTTAACAAACCTTTTCAGCTGTAAGTCTCACATATGAATTCAGGTTTTAAAGAAAATGGCATAAACAAGGAACAAACAGTTCTGATTCGGGTCATATGGCAAATTCTTGACAAATAACAGGTCATGCTGTCTCTGACTGTAGAGAATCGCTCGTGCGTGTTAGTGAGGAAGCTTCCATACAATCATCGATGGAGTAGACCGCGTGTTAGTGAGGAAGCTTCCATACAATCATCGAGGGAGTAGACCGCGTGTTAGTGAGGAAGCTTCCATACAATCATCGAGGGAGTAGACCACGTGTTAGTGAGGAAGCTTCCATACAATCATCGATGGAGTAGACCGCGTGTTAGTGAGGAAGCTTCCATACAATCATCGAGGGAGTAGACCGCGTGTTAGTGAGGAAGCTTCCATACAATCATCGATGGAGTAGACCACGTGTTAGTGAGGAAGCTTCCATACAATCATCGAGGGAGTAGACCGCGTGTTAGTGAGGAAGCTTCCATACAATCATCGAGGGAGTAGACCGCGTGTTAGTGAGGAAGCTTCCATACAATCATCGAGGGAGTAGACCGCGTGTTAGTGAGGAAGCTTCCATACAATCATCGAGGGAGTAGACCGCGTGTTAGTGAGGAAGCTTCCATACAATCCTCGAGGGAGTAGACCACGTGTTAGTTTTACAACGGGTCTGTGTATGTCAACATAACGAAATGTGGGCACATAAAGAAAAGGTGTAGTATGTCCACATGAATTCGGGAGGAAGAAATTCTTGATCCAAATGTCAGTGCACCGAGTGTCTTGCTCCACTGTCCAGTTATGGGAGTGCTTCCCCTGCTGCTGATACTGAAGGCAGTAAAGATTTGTATGTGACGGGGCATGCACAAAAACGAGGCCCTCCCCTTGTGCAGAAAACTTGCTGGTGAATATCATCACATGGACCAGTGACAAAACTCAGTCCCGTGTGAACACTCTGAAGGCAATGTTAGTGACTACACCCGTGTTGAGTTTTATTTAAGATGCTTCGGACAAAGAAAGACCTTAAGAAGATTGACAGCTCTGAAAAATATCCCAGCACGTTTGTCTCTTCTTCGATTGAAGAGTTTTTTTTTTTTTTTAGCAAGTTTCTACTTTTACTTGACACAACAGGATTTCACTACATGATATAAATGGTTTTTATTACTTGATATAACAGGCTTTTGTTACTTGATATAATAGGCTTTTATTACGTGATAGAACAGGCGTTTATTACTTGATATAACAGACTTTTATTACCTGATATAACAAGCTTTCAATACGCGATATAAGCTTTTATTACTTGATATAACAGGCTTTATTTACTTGATATAACAGGCGTTTATTACTTGATATACCAGACTTTTATTACTTGATATCACAAGCTTTCAATACTTGATATAATAGGCTTTATTTACTTGATATAACAGGCGTTTATTACTTGATATAACAGACTTTTATTACCTGATATAACAAGCTTTCAATACACGATATAAGCTTTTATTACTTGATATAACAGGCTTTATTTACTTGATATAACAGGCGTTTATTACTTGATATACCAGACTTTTATTACTTGATATCACAAGCTTTCAATACTTGATATAATAGGCTTTTATTACTTGATACAACAGGCTTTTGTTACCTGATATAATAGGCTTTCATTATTTGATATAATAGGCTTTCAATACAGTTACACAATGCTGTAAGTGTTTTTATGTGAACATTTTCAGTAGACTTTCTCCAACCGCCACCATCACCACAACCACCATCATCACAGCCATAATATTTAAGAGATGTCTCGAATCTGGAGAATCTCTTCTACCTAGCTTCAAAACAAATCTGACTCTAAACAGGTAACAAGTGCACTCAGGCCCCTATGTTTTTGGCACTGATAAAATGTTATTTCAACTGTGACAGATAAAAGTGGTGGCGACTGCAGTAAAACTGGTTTAAATAAAAACTTCTCTGCTCTTTACTTCTGGAGGAGGCCACATTAGGATAAGTTCTTCGTGTGTGTGTGTGTGTTTTTTTTGTGTGTCTCGTTGTGCATGTAATCCTCGAAAAAGGCTCACGCCGAAATATCGGATGTTGTATGTTTTTCATTTATACATTCTCATACTTTCTATTAGTTTTGTCTCACTTTACTCACTCCCTCCCTCACTTTGTAAAACTGCACCATACACCTCTATCTACCGTTTTTATTTCAACTGTCACTCTTAACTTCTAGGAACCAAAACACGGCAGCAAAAATTCGTCTAGATCTACCAACGTCAAAAACAGCTTTTTTGGTGAAGTTTTCCACGTGTTTGTTAGAATAATCAAGAAGACTTGAATTACGCGATAAGATAAGAATTGTGTGCTGTCAGTAAACAAAACATTCACAAGTTTTCCTGTTTATAAAGACCTACAGACAGACACAGACATGCATACATCTGTATATCATTTTTTATCTCACAAGACAGAAGCGCCACTATGTCAACTGTTTATAGAAGCTGGCAAGCGTCAATCTGCTGAAGAAACCTCTCTCGTGGCTCATCGTACCAGATAATAGAATGTATAAAATTGGAAAAAAGTAGGAGCAGCTTTATTACTTAACGATTACAAAGTTGTGACGTTTCGGCGTGAGCCTTAATCATACAAAAACATACAGGACGAAGAAATAGGGAGAGGAGATAAAGTATAGATTTACATGAATACTGTAAAAAAAAAAAAAAGGTACTTAGCTGTAAATAAGGTGTGGCTTGTCTGGCGGTGTGTGTCAGGAATGGATCTGGTAGGACGTGGAAATTGTTTAAATAGAGACCTGTGACATGTGGTCGGTGGGTTGTAACTGGGTTCTCTGCAACATCTCTTCCCCAATCACCTGTTTCAAATTCTCCTAGCTAGGCCAGTAGTGCGTCACTCTCTCTCCCCTCCCCGGTTCCCCATCCACCACTCCCAGTTACAACCCACCGACCACATGTCACAGGTCTCTATTTAAACAATTTCCACGTCCTACCAGATCCATTCCTGACACAACAGGATTTCACTACATGATATAAAGGGTTTTTATTACTTGATATAATAGGCTTTTATTACGTGATATAACAGGCGTTTATTACTTGATATAACAGACTTTTATTACCTGATATAACAAGCTTTCAATACGTGATATAATAAGCTTTTATTACTTGATATAACAGGCTTTATTTACTTGATATAACAGGCGTTTATTACTTGATATACCAGACTTTTATTACTTGATATCACAAGCTTTCAATACTTTATATAATAGGCTTTTATTACTTGATACAACAGGCTTTTGTTACTTGATATAATAGGCTTTCATTACAGTTACACAATGCTGTAAGTGTTTTTATGTGAACATTTTCAGTAGACTTTCTCCAACCGCCACCATCACCACAACCACCATCATCACCAGCCATAATATTTAAGAGATGTCTCGAATCTGGAGAATCTCTTCTACCTAGCTTCAAAACAAATCTGACTCTATACAGGTAACAAGTGCACCCAGGCCCCCTATGCTTTTGGCACTGATAAAATGTTATTTCAACTGTGACAGATAAAAGGGGTGGCGACTGCAGTAAAACTGGTTTAAATAAAAACTTCTCTGCTCTTTACTTCTGGAGGAGGCCACATTAGGATAAGTTCTTCGTGTGTATGTGTGTTTTTTTTTTTGTGTCTCGTTGTGCATGTAATCCTCGAAAAAGGCTCACGCCGAAATATCGGATGTTGTATGTTTTTCATTTATACATTCTCATACTTTCTATTAGTTTTGTCTCACTTTACTCACTCCCTCCCTCACTTTGTAAAACTGCACCATGCACCTCTATCTCGTTCATTCATTCATTCATTCATTCATTTGCATGTCCCTTGCGGAACTTTGCCTCCCAAACAGCACTCCTGTAGGCCTCTCGGTTGTGAGCAAGATGGCCTGCTGCTGTTGCATCCATTTCCTCTATCTACCGTTTTTATTTCAACTGTCACTCTTAACTTCTAGGAACCAAAACAAGGCAGCAAAAATTCGTCTAGATCTACCAACGTCAAAAACAGCTTTTTTGGTGAAGTTTTCCACGTGTTTGTTAGAATAATCAAGAAGACCTGAATTACGCGATAAGATAAGAATTGTGTGCTGTCAGTAAACAAAACATTCACAAGTTTTCCTGTTTATAAAGACCTACAGACAGACACAGACATGCATACATCTATATATCATTTTTTATCTCACAAGACAGAATCGCCACTATGTCAACTGTTTATAGAAGCTGCCAAGCATCAATCTGCTGAAGAAACCTCTCTCGTGGCTCATCGTACCAGATAATATCTGACTGACACAGTCGGCCACAGCAACAGGAATTATGTTTTGGTAGGTTCGTCCTCGCTGCACTCGAGTTTCTTGTCGTCCTCTTTAGCCCTCATTTCTTTCTCCCGTGAAACAATCATACATACGAACTCTCATGAAACAATCATACATGATACTAACCGAAATAATGTCTGTGTGTATCGCACTACTAAGTAAAAGCACAAGCACCTACAACTGAATCTGGACCTACATGTTCCGTGTGTGGCAAAACTTCAGAGCTCGTATAGGGCTAAGTTGGTCACGCACGGACACACCTTTCCTTACTTTGACTAAGATGAATCTGTGGTCATCATCGAAGTCGATGGACGAACAACAACTAAGTAAAAGTTATTTCTGTGTGTGTGTGTTTATAATGTCTTGTCGCTAATGACCTGTTTATGTCACGTTGTCTGGCGCCACAGATAACAGATGTCAGACCATATTAAGTAAGACTTCACCTATAGTTGTCTGTCAAAGTCTGTTTCTGGCAGCCAATGTGCAACAATCCACGAACATGTGGTAAAATATATGTTAACACGTACAGAAACTCGATTATTGAAAAGGAAGATATGAGAGAGAAACTCTGATTCCGTCTACATACACATAAACAAAACATATTTCTCTGACACAAAACTTCGTTCCACCCGTCATTCAACAAGAAAACAAACGAGTAACATAAAACCAGAAATGACAAAATGAATGCCAAATTTGTCCTCTGGTTTTATCTGAAACAATTCGTCGTTGGCAGCAAAGTGATGTTTTGTACTGGTGTTTTGTGGCTGAGTAACTAAGCGATATCTTCTCTCGTGGCATGACATACGCTTGTCCTACTGGTGTTTTGTAGCCGAGTAACTAAGCGATATCTTCTCTCATGGCATGACATACGCTTGTCCTACTGGTGTTTTGTAGCCGAGTAACTAAGCGGTATCTTCTCTCATGGCAAGACATACGCTTGTCCTATTGGAGTCTAGTGTTCTATTCTCGGTCATTCTCCCACTATTTTGTTTCTCCTTCTATCACGGCTGTCTTTGGCTTTCCAGCATAATGCTAGCCACTTTACTCGCACGCGGAGGGAGCAGTGGTGGAGCACCGTTGGAGAGAATTTAGTAGAGGGGGCGTCTGTGGGTACATGTGTATCCCACAGATTCACTCAGTAAATCTGTGAATGCAATCGCGGACAAACTGACTCATCGCCGACTTTTAAAAAAAAATGCGCTGGCGTAAAAGTGGGAAAGGTCACGTTCCGACTACCCTTTGACCCATGTCCTTCTTTCCAGTGTAACTAAAGCCGTGTGACCCTGTTCTGTATACTTCACTTGTTGAGAACCAAAACGCCCCTAAATAAATCAGTTCTTGTCCTCAGTTACGTCTGTAAAGTCAGAAGCTATTTTTAGTGACGCAGTGTTTGTAGAAATGTAGAATTTATGCAGGAACTCTAGTCAGACAATATTTTAAAAAATAGACAAGATCAGCATTACAGGGCTACATCCTAGCTTTCTGAAATTAAAAGTACTGTACAGTATACTTCACAGGCATCATCATCATCACTATGTGTCGTGCCGAACGGCGTTAGATATTATGTTTCTCCATAGTACCCGATCCTTCATGCAGGCTGTCAGTTCATTTGGTGATCTCATCTCACACCATCTCGTCAAGTTATCCATTGGCATTTCTCTCCACCTTCCCCTGGCTCTTCTTCCTTATGCTTTCCTGTTGTTACAATATTTTCAACGCCCTCTCTTCTCATGTACTATGAAGATATATTGTCTCTCTCGTATTTGTGACAAGATTTTTTTTTTTTTTGGTCGCTACAGCTCTTCTCGTTCATTCTTCGTTTGAAATCTAATGAAGGCACGGTAGATTCAGTATATGAGACAAGAGAAAATCTGCCACTTCTCTACTATCTGACTATCCTTCATAAACAATACATTTATACCAACACTACTCCATCAAAAACAGCTGACTCCATGCCCCTGATGTTGCACAGATGTAACTTAAGGTACAGGACATGGGAAAGCTTGGAATGTGTCTCTCATGGAAGATCTACATATTAGCTAGGACTCCATGGTTGATGAAGAATTTCTAGTTTCAGAAAACAAGACAACCTGCATCAGGGGCTAGCAACAAAGCAAACAACACAACTTGTATGTAATTACAGCAAGAAAAAAAAAAAGAGAATGGAAATGGATTGGTCACGAGCTTCGATCTCCAGAATTGTTGCTAAAACAGCCAGTGTGATGGGATCTTCAGGGAAAAGGAAGGAGAGGTCGACTAAAAACAATCTGGCAAAGAACTATAGAATTTAAGATGAAGAGTATGCAAACACCGCTACTGCACCATATAAATGCTGACTACAGACCGCTGCCTGCAAGACATCACAAAGTGTACTGGTCAGTGATTTGCTGTCAATTACTATCCAGATGGATGGATGGGTGGGTGGATGGATGGATGGAAGGAAGAAAGACAAGTCAAATATCCATGAAGACAGAGTTCTTGTCTGTCCTATGCAAGAAGACAATCATTATGGGAAGCACAAGCCATGAGTGGCATGGTGGTTAGTGTGCTTACCTTTCATGGCAAGATCAGCAGTTTTGTGTTCTTGCTGGATGTGCCAGGTCACCCAGCTGGGTAGTTACCTCACTCTGGAACTGAAGAAGGAAATGCTGCCAGACCTGGTACTGCCACCCTGTAGTATGTCAGCAAGGTTAATCTGGGGACTAACACCACCGGTCTGTCTCTGTGGCTTGACAGGGTTATGTTAACTAAAGATAGAAAGAGATCTGAACCTTGATAAAGAGATTACGCAAGAGAAATCAGGAGAAGTAAAGCTTACCTTCAGCCACAAACACAGTGAGCTCCTTGTCAGAGCATGTATCTGGCACACAGGCACCTAACTTCAGATCAAGCAGTCCTTCAGCAGCAGCTGGCTGTAGGACAGACACACAAACAGTAGATATGATCAGGTAGTGAAAAGAGTAATGAATGCAGAAACTTTTCTCACAAATATCTAAGAATGTAGGCTGTTACAGAAAATTTTCACCATCAAAGAAGTATGAAAATTGTGAGAATTATGTGATGATGATAAAAAATTAATATTATGAAAGTGTCCATGAGAAAAAAGTAAAAATAATTTTATTATTATTTTACAAGCCATAACTTGTGAAAAAAAGAAAGGGAACAGAAATGATTTTTTATTTCACTTATTTACCCATCCCCCACGAGTTCTAGATCAAGGACTAGATTTTTTAAAAATAATAATAACATGAAAAATAAGTGATTATTACAACTGAAAGCCTCATGACATGTTTCTTAAACTCTGCTTAAGCCTAGGCAATAAAGCAAAGCAATCAACCTCACCCTGGCCTCCGTGTGTGACATAATGGAGGCTACAAGATGAATAAAGACTAAACCAACTACAAATTTTGGTACTAATAAAACTTAACATGAAAATCTTCCTGTATTTTCCACCTCAGGAACCATTTTTTTTTTTTGCTCATTAATCTGGGCAAGTTCAGAGGACATTTTGAAACTACTTACTGTGACATTTATGTTACGTCTTCTACTTCTAGAGACCTGATTTATCACAGACAGACAGGACATCTATATTTCTGATGTTATTAAATATTACTTGGGGGCATGTATATAGGCTAGTGCATAGTGTCCTGTTTTCTTACCCCAGTGCTTGTGGGTTAATGACAAAGTTTGTACATTATACCAGCACCCTCCAGTTGGCCCAGCTATAAAAAAAAATCTAGCACATTAATGCAGGATAAATGTGACACTGAATAATATATGATGTCTACCTTTCAGGGCAAGGCACACTAGATTACACTCCACGCAAGGTTGTGAATAAATTAAAGGAAAACTGGATATTACATGACGGATAGTTCTGTAAATAAGGGACATTCCCAAAATCTACAGTTGGTAAATATAAAAAATAAACATAGGACAAAAGAGTTAGGTAGCACATGGGTAAACATCCATCACTGAGCAAAGGGCTATGAGTTTGAATCCTACTATGTTTTCCTATGGTCATCAGTCTCTAACTATGTAGAACATCTGCCTGCACAAATAAATCACACCAAAGATCACCATCCACATGGTTGTAAGTGATTTTAAAAAAACCTAGGATACTTAAGTAAGAACATAAACTACCAGCACAAACAGGATTATATCATCTTGAATCAAACCACATCAACATTTACCATTATTTGTTTTGTTCAGTTCATGATATGTGGATATAGAAACAGTCCACTTCTCAAAGACAGAGTAGCATAGTGGTTAGTACTCTTGCCTGTCAAAGAAAATTCTGTGGTTCAAATCTAATTCAGTCATCCATTTGTAGAAGTGAGAATTTGGCTCTTTCTAGAGTTGGGGGAGGAAAAGGCTGAGATGATGTCACCCCAAAATGTGCCAAAAAGATCAAGGAAAATGGCAGCACTAATACCATCTCTCTAGGTGTCTATATGACATGACAGGGTTACATGTTTTTTCACCCAGTTTTCTTACATATAACAGTCTAAGACTGTCACAGTTAAAAGCAATTCTATCACTTTTCTTGTCGTTTCAACATATGAACTGATTGAGGAGCAGTTTGTGCCCCAAAACTTTCTCCATGTAAACTGATTTAGAAGAAGTTTGGATGAAAATCCAAAATGTCAGAACCAGATAAGAAAAGAAGGACTGACATGCCATGTGTCTACAGATTACAATAACAATGTAGGTCAAAGTTAATCACAGACAGAAAGCTGAATCACAGTGACTTCAGGCAAGGCAATAAACTTTATGGATATGCTGAAACATTCTATACAACAACCTCAGACATAAATTTCATTAATCCTGAATACTACTTCAGATCACTACAGGCAGGGGATCTGTCATGATGGAATTTTCTTTTAAAGGACAGTGGAAAGTAGGGCAGTGAAGCTATGAATCAATATGATAATGATAAAAGGGAACTGGCCAGTAGGTTAGACATGCCATAAACAACACAGTAAGTGAGAAAGCAAAAAAATCTAACCATAAAGGAACTAACATTTTCATGCCTTGTTAATGTTTCTAATAATTTTACCAACATATAAGGCATAACTGGGCTATAAAATGTATGGACTGCTATATTTACTGGTGTAGCTTGTAAAGACTCAGCAACTTAACCATGAGCTGTTGTCTTCAGTGTAAAAAAAAAAATGTTCATCTTTTCTAGACAGACTGTACAGCATTCAATTATAGCATTTTTATTGGCTTCTCTCCCCTCATACTCATGCTAATATTTTCAACTACAGAAAGAAAAATATACTGAAACTATAATTACCCCAAAACTTGTTTTGAGAATACAGTAATTTCCACTGAATTTATTTGTAACATTGGCTGAAGATTCTCGACACAAAGAGTAGTCCCCAACAAGGTTAAATCTGTACCGATTCAGCATTCCCGGGCCTGGCTTCCCAAACGCATCTAAAACTGAAGTAGAAAAAAACAGAAGATGTAAAGACATAAATGAGGTTGCTAACTTTATTCCCTACCAGTTACCATGTCTCCTAGTATGAGCTAACAAATCAAACATTTGAATATATCTCTCTCATTCTCCTGAAATTTTGAAAAGATTCAACTTCAAACCTTACAGCAGGCACCACAAAACTTAGGCCACTCAAATGGGTCAGCTACTTTGTACTGTTCCTCATCACTCTCAGCTGCCCTCCTAGATAACACTATTTTATGAATTTTCTATTGAACTTCAGCCTTACAAGTGTGATGTTGTACTTCAAAACACATGATGATGCTTCCCTCTGCAGCTGTGAACCTGAGCTCTTAGCACTTGTTGCTATGGTGAAGATATTCAAACACTGGCAGCAACTTTGACTGGACATGAACTACACTGGCTTTCATGAATCCTGAGAAGAAGCCCAAGATTTAGCCTTCGTAGTAAATTCCACTAGCCTCTGTTGGGAACATGTTGATTCTTGTTCTGCTGGGGAACTGAACTAATGTAACATCTTGTTTCTGAGAACAATATCAGAAGTTTTTTGTTTGCTCCGATTTGATGGCCCTAATCATTATACCGACCCTTTAACTCTGTCATATTAGCTCTTTTTTGTAAGCCCTGGTAAATATATTGTCACAATAATTCTGTCATATTAGCTCTTCTTTTCTGTAAGCCTTGATAATTATACTGCCACAACAACTCTGTCATATTCGCTCTTTCTGTTTAATCAAACTGTGCTAACAAACAACACCTGCTGCTTACATACTGAAGATGTAATGATCAACACAGATAAACAGAAGCACATTTTCTCATGTATAAAAGACATTTGATGATGCTCCTCTTCTTCTTCTTCTTCGTTCGCACTGTCTGTCTATATCTGCAGTCCTGTCTCTTGGATAAATTTCACTGTTTTTTGTAACTCATGTATGGAACTGTAGAGCTTATCTTCTTTAGTGGTTTCACTGGGCCAGTAATTATTTCTCAGTGTCTCGTAGTTGATGCAGTTCTGGAGGATATGTTCCACGGTTTGGGGCACCTGGGCACATGTACATAGATTAGTAGTACCAACCTTAAACTTTGTATACATATGACTTCGGAGTCGGCTGTGTCCTGTTCGGAGACGGAAGATGGTGACTTGTTCCTTTCTGTTTAGCATGTGATAGTCATCATGTGGTGGTGTTTGTGGCTTCCTGTAGGTTTTTATCATGCTTTTCTTCTGATTATAGGTGACTGGTATGTCTGGTTGCTCCATTTCAGTGCCCTCTTTGGCCAGATGGTCAGCTTTCTCATTGCCTGGTATCCCACAGTGGGAGGGAATCCATTGCAAAGTGACTCCATGTTGTAAGCCAATTTTTGACAAGGCATCCTTAAGGTCTGGTAGTTTGTTGCACTGAAGAGCCTCCAGTACTGATCTTGCATCTGTGAGAATTACTACAGGACATGTATCAATTCTGGAGTCTGATAGTTTTTCAACTGCAGCAATAATTGCCATAACTTCTGCATCAAAGTTGTTGCAGTATTTACCAGTGGGTATGGAAATCTTGTCAATGGTGTTGTTTGGATATTCAATATATGCTCCTGCCCCTCCATTCTTTATGGCATTATGTGCAGATCCATCTGTATACACACGTATCCAGGTGTCACATGGATATTTGTCATCTAGAACACTAAGTGTGGCTATTGATCTTACAAGACTGCTCTGCATCTCACCATTCTGCACACCTTTCACTTCAGTCTGAATAGTTATTTGTGTATAATCTGCTTCTTTCCATGGTGTATGCTCTGGTACAGATGATAATGGAGTGACTACAGTTGGAAGGTCAGGTATCAGCTTACGCATACGCTTGGCCTGATGAATGAAGCTGCTTCTTTTAAGCCGTCCTAATGCCAAGTTATTGAATCTCTCCTTCAGGGGATGGCTTACAGAGCTAAGGAATTTTTCTCCCATGGTCATGACCTTTGGTCTCTACGTTCCTTTAGCGGTTGAACACCAACTATTTTCTGCATTTCTACTATTGGTGTGGACCTCATGGCACCTGTGATAATCCGTAGTGACTGATTTTGAACCTTGTCTAGATTATGCAGCGTAGTGTTTGATGCTGTGCACCAAGATGTTGAGCCATATTCTAAATGTGGTAGAATACTTTGCTGATATACGTTCTTGAGGATTCTTTCACTAGCTCCCCATGTAGTCCCACTCAATTTTCTTAATATGGCTAGTTTTCTTCTGGCTTTTGCTTCTGCACTGTTGATGTGTTGCTTCCAAGTCAGTTTTGAGTCAAGAGTCACTCCTAAGTAAGTGGGTTGGTTGTCCATCCTTAAGGGTATTTCATTTACAAAGATCTTACCTGCTTTCTGTTTAGATGAGAGGGTGAACAGAGTGGTACTTGATTTCTCTGTGTTGATACTTACACACCATTTGTTTGTCCATGATGTCAAGATGTCTGCTGCTCTTTGGAGTCTCTGTGTAGCAACTGTCGCATATTCATCTGTACACCACATGACCAGATCATCTGCATACAGTGCTGCTTTGATTCCATAGGGAAGTTCCTTGACCAGGTCATTAATGAATACAAGGAATAGTGTAGGCGAAAGGACTCCTACTTGTGGTACACCGTGTCGCAGAAGTACTTCTGGCTTTTGTGTCCATCCATTACTACTCTAGCTCTTCTATTGTGTAAATAGGACTTTATCCAGTTGTACAGTCTTCCATTCACATTGCAGTTTCTTAGTTTCCACAACAGACCTTTTTTCCATACTTTATCAAAGGCTTTCTTCAGGTCTATCCACGCTGCTAGTACAAGGTTTTTCTCTTGGAATGCATCCTCAATCTCTGAGAGAGATAGGTCACTTGATCTTCCGTACTGTAGTACTGCCTAAATCCTGCTTGTTGTGGAACGAGAAGGTTTTCACTTTCTAGGTACCATTTTAGCCTCAGGTCAATGATGCGTTCCATCGTTTTGCATAGGCAGCTAGTGAGACTGATTGGCCTGTAGCTGGAGGCAGTATCACTGTTTTTCCCTGGTTTTAGCAGTGGTACCATGCTTGCTTCCTTCCAGATTTGAGGTAACTTACCTGTGCTCCAGCACATATTGAAAATATCCAACAGCTTTCCCATTGCTGCCATTCCCAGGTTCTTGATCATTTCATTGGACACTCCATCTGGTCCTGGTGATTTCCTTGGTTTCAGTTTACTAACTGCTAGGTCTAACTCACTGCGTGTGATTGGTGCATCCATGACCTCCACTTTTCTGACTTGTTCCTCCTCTTTCTGTGGCTCGATGCGCACTGTACGCTCCTTCTCTGGATGGATATCAATGTTGCAGTCCTGTGCAAACATGCGAGCAAAGTGATCTGCTACCTGCTTACCTGTAAGAGTTTTCCCATCCTCTATTAGTGTAATCTTTGTACTTCTTCCAGTACTCTCATCATTTAACTGTTTGATTAGTTTCCACAGTTTCCTTCCATCCTTTTCAAAGTTTAGGGACTCTGTTTTCTCTCTCCAACTTTCCCGTCTGGCTTGCAGCTTTGCTCTCTGAAATTTGGCCTTAGAATGTTGGTAATTATTGTGGTGTTCTTGGCATGGTCTATTTTCTGCTTGCTTTCGAGCTGCTTCCACGTCATCATGGAGTTTTCCCAGCTCACTAGACCAGTATGGTTTTAGTCCCTGCGAGCTCCTCTGGGAATGGTTTCACGAGCGGCCTGAAGGATACAAGCATTGAATTCCTTCACTATGCTGTTAATATCCTTACCTTCTATGGACAGCTGTCCCACCAGGATACCTGTACGATGTCTGTACATTGTCCAGTTTGCTTTTTTATAGTTCCATCTGGGGAGAGGGTTACTGTGTTAAGGAGTTCATTTTCTATTGTCAGGAAGACTGGTCGATGGTCGCTACCTCCAAGTTGTTTTCCAACTTCACGTGTAATGTTCCACTTCAGATCTGGAGAGTGGAATGCCAGATCTGGTGTTGATTTTGTATGCCAAGCCCTTGAGTAAAATGTTGGGGGATCCATTGGCTGGTTGATCAGGAGAAGTCCATTATCATCCTGCCAGCTCTCAACTTCCTCTCCTCTCTTGTCTATGTGGTCATAGCCCCAGCTCTGGGAATGACTGTTAAAATCACCACAGACCATCAGTCTCTCTTTGTGTGGGATTGTTCCTAAAGCAAGTGGGCGGTCATTAGGACAGTAATAGTTAAGGAGGTGGAAATCTGTATTACTACTTTTTAGATGGATCATCTGGTATTCGGCTCCTTCCATGTACACTCCCACCTGACATGCGCTGATGTTATTCTTAACAAGTGTGAGTACTCCTCCTTTTCTTCTGTCCTGTCGGTCTGATCTAAAACACTGGTAGCCTCTGATTTTAAAGGCGGCATCTTTGGTTAGGTGTGTCTCCTGTATGCAGCATATACTTACCTGCTCTGCAAAAAGTATGTTCTCTAGTTCAACCTTTTTGCTATAGCCATCTCTAACACTGCTGACACCCTCAGCATTCCACTGCATTATTTTAAGTTCTTGCTTTTTGGCTGTTTTCTTCTGTTGTATTTTTTGGCCAGTAGCTCTACTCTCATGTCTCCTGACTCCACAAGACGAACTGAGAGGACCTCCAGTAGCATTGGGTGGACCCTTTCGAGGCAGGGGGCCCGGCACTGCACCTGCCTGGTTAGTCTTCACAGGGCGAGCACCATGTTTGAAAACTGTAGATATAGACATTTCATTAGCGATAATGCGTGTTACCCTGATTTTTGCGATGCGCCTTTTGGCTGGGTAACTCCGACTTCAGCACCTTTCCTTGCTAGGGCAGACTGTGGTCTTGCTCGGACTGCCATGAAGACAGTGTGGCTGGCCTGGCCAAAACTTTGTTTTCCAGCCTCTGGTGGCTGTACTTAAGCCCCTTCTCCATGTCAGATGGTTTGAGACAGTTCCACAAAGACACTCTGACTCTGAGATGAGGAATCTGATGAGTGCTTCAACGATATCCATTCCCCGCCACCTATAGTCTACTGGCTCTGTTTTGTTTACATCATTATGATAGCCATTGTTGTAAAGACCCATAGGCTTGTCACGTCCTGGATTCATTGGTTTCACACCAGACTTCCCTCATCCCCTCCAGAGATCTCCATGTCCCCATCCGTCCACCAACCTGACATTACATTTTGCAAAAATAACAATTACAATTACAATTAGTGTTGATTGCTACAAGTTTCTGGGCTACAGAGGTAGGTCAGAGTTTTTAAGCAAACAGATCTATGTTCCCTGTCTCACAAACACTATGTTAAGATAAGTGTGCTCTTAACACAGTTGTTCCCAGGGGAGATGATGCTCCTAACTCCAAGCAATATTTTTGTGTTTCTGATCACTGCTGTGGATTCTATATTTTTAGACATTTAGTTTCTCTTCGTGCATCAACTGCTGCCTGTACAGTTTAATCTGGTGTGCTTCACACTGCAGATATTTTTCTATATTCAGAAGTGGTTTTCTCCATAAAAAATTTGTCAGATGCCCAACTGTAATTTGAGGGGAAGCCACCATGGGTCCCTAAACCACAACCTTCAAGTAATAAGACAGCACTCTACTGACTGTACCACTTGCCAGAGCTGTGTGACAAACCTCCACTTTTCTATTTTCTGACTCAAATTTCTTCATAAAATCTTTTATTTTTAAAGACTCCAACATCACTCAAAAATTATTTTAGATTGTGTGGCCCTGCTACTCATGCTTTCTTCAATCAATTAACTCCAACATACATAAATTTACAACTTTGTTGTTAGATATGCTGATGATACAGTATTACTGTCCACAACACAAAAAGGAATGGAAAAACTAATTATATCAGTCCGTACGAATAGTGAAAAGCAAAACCTCTATCTTAATGTGAAGAAAACTAAATTGATGACAACTGACAAAACAAATAAGGCAGTTGAAATATGTATCAATGAGGAAAAATTGGAAGAGGTGGAGAGTTACAATGAGGGAAATTAAAAGGAGGACATCTATCGCTCTTCAAAAAGTAAAACAAATAAAGAATCTGTGGAGAGGAGCAGACAGAACTACAAAAATAAGATTTTTAAGGGCATGCATCTTTCCCATCGCAACATATGCCCGTGAAACCTGGACACTTAACAAAACAGCTGAGAAACACATAAATGCCTTTGAATGTAAATGCTGCAGAAGAGTCCTTCAAATATCATGGACACAAAAAACAACAAATATACCCATACTACAAGAACTTAAAATTGAAGAAGGCTGGCTAGTAAAGAGTATTAAAGAGAGAAAACTTAAATATTTTGGACACATTACACGTCGTGATAATCTAGAGAAGACCATCTTGGGAGGGTACATAATGGGAAAAAGAAAGAGAGGAAGACCAAGGCAAAGATGGCTGTAAGACATCATTGATAATCTGCAAATGGATACATCAGCAGCAGGGCATCTTGCTTATAACTGAAGGCCTACGCGAGAGCTGTTAGGGAGGCAAAGTTCCACAAGGGACATGCAAATGACTGACTGACTGAGAGGCCTACATGAGAGCTGTTAGGGAGGCAAAGTTCCACAAGGGACATGCAAATGACTGACTGACTGAGAGGCCTACGCGAGAGCTGTTAGGGAGGCAAAGTTCCACAAGGGACATGCAAATGACTGACTGACTGAGAGGCCTACGCGAGAGCTGTTAGGGAGGCAAAGTTCCACAAGGGACATGCAAATGACCGACTGACTGAGAGTCCTACGCGAGAGCTGTTAGGGAGGCAAAGTTCCACAAGGGACATGCAAATGACCGACTGACTGAGAGGCCTACGTGAGAGCTGTTAGGGAGGCAAAGCTCCACAAGGGACATGCAAATGACTGACTGACTGAGAGGCCTACGTGAGAGCTGTTAGGGAGGCAAAGTTCCACAAGGGACATACAAATGACTGACTGACTGAGCAACAATCAAACAAAAATAAACACTATATGCCTCTGAGTCACAGACTTGTATATAAAAAAGAAAGAATAATCACAGCAACATCAAGAAACAAGTACAAGCATAGATTCAGTTTTTAGTCTCTACAGTAAGGTATGGGAGAGTGGATGGTGATCATGGAAGTCGGAACCGCTAAGGAGTGTGTAACAACTCACCTGCCCTGAAAATGGATGGCACTAGTTGTCGGACCCATACCGGGCCGTCTCAGCAATGGCCCCTTCCATGGGGCCAGAAGTGAGGCTGAGACAAGTAGGAGGGCCCTGCTCTAGAGGTTGGTTACGTCCGATATACACCCATACTGGTGAAATATGCCTAAACCGGCTTACACTAGGGGTGAAACTTGATGGCTACGCATGTCACGGTACCTCTGGTCTAAATGGTCAGTCACATCCTAAACACGCCCATACTGGGATAATATGCCTAAACTGGCCCAACCCAGGGGTGGAAGTCACCAGTGGCAAGGACAAAAGCTCCATCCTGGTCACAACTAGGAAGGGTAGCGGCCATGATCACAAAATGCTGACGTTGGAGACACTGGACCAGAGCAGTCTAGATAGGCAACCACCTCTCACCCCGCGGGGATGTATGTGTATCCTAATCACGCCTGATGTTTTCCAGTGAGAAAGTCCAATGCTTGACTGGATGGGCAACAACCTCTCACCTAGCGGTGATACACACATATTTCAAAACACGTCGAGGTTTTCCGGTAAGAGAGTCCAACTCTAGCCTGGATGGGCTACCACCTCTCATTCAGCAGGGATATACTGATATCCAAAACACACCGAGGTTTTCCAGCGAGAAAGTCCAACTCTAGATTAAACTGGTGCAATGAAAACCACGGTGCCACACAATCCCGCTTCTGAGACCCACTAAGAATACAGGCTCAAGCCCTGCGATGCTCTGAACATCTTGTGGTCCTCTCGGGGATCTCGTGTGGTCTTTTTGGGGACCACAGGACCTAAAGAGGACCACAGGCGTAAATTCAGTAGGATCACAGGACGGTCTTGGTGGCAGAAGTGAACAAAGAAGAAGAAGCAGGGGAGAGCTTAACACAATGTTAACTACTGGTGTAAAAACTGGAAAAAGTTTAAAGATTAAGAAAATTTGGAAAAAATACAAAAACACTAAAAGAAAATCCAACTCTAATTCAAGTAAAATAGTATCCTGTCTCTAAGGTCCAGGTCTGTGGAGTCAGGGTCAAAGTTTCGGTGTGCACACGAACCAGTCCTAATATTGAAACAAACCTCGTCTCTTTCTATAAAGTAACTTAACCCTATGGACAGTGTAAAGAATCAGTTTTTAAAATTCTCAAACCAAACAAAGACAATACTAGTTATTTTGTGAAATGCAACAAAATATGATTTAAACTCATTATTGGACCAGCAACAACACAGTTGACAGTGAAATGTCTCTCCTTGCAAAAAATGTGCCTTAGAGCCACAATGCAAGTCTGCTCCTGTACAAATTTTCACCAAACACCCGCATGTTGGGGAAACTGTTCATGTAAAGAAATATTATCTATTTGCAGGGTGAGACACATCAGCACAGAATAATTAAAGACAAAGAAAAACACAGAGACAATGAACTAAAGACACAAAAATGTGCCTTAAGCAGGTGGAGACTGCACAGTGTGATGGAGGTAGGCATTGCACAGAATAGTGTGACGGAGGTAGGGATTGCACAGAATAGTGTGACGGAGGTGGAGATTGCTCAGAACAGTGTGATGGATGTATAGATTGCTCAGAACAGTGTGACGGAAATGGATTTTGCTCAGAACAGTGTGACAGATGTGGAGATTGTGCAGAACAGTGTGACAGAGGTGAAAACTGCACATAACAGTGTGGCTGGGGTGGAGACTGCACTTGAACAGTGTGATGGAGTTAGAGATTGCTCATAACAGTGTGATGGAGTTAGAGATTGTTCATAACAGTGTGACGGAGGTAAAGACTGCACATAACAGTGTGACAGAGAACTGTTACATTAACACTGTGATCCATCAAGAAACAATAACACTAATTCAAGTCACAATAAATAAGATAAAATATACTATACAATACTTACACTTTAAGGCCCATGACTCTCTCTTGAATACACCCAAGAGTAACCGTTCTGTGTCATTAGCACAAGCAGATCTTGGGGCACTATCCGCTGCCATAGCTTCCAGTGCAGATGTAAGTATCCTCTGTACCTCTGCTGTGTCATCACTATCTCCAGTGAAAAGAGACTTCTCAGGAAGTTCATACTGTGACAGACTGGCATATGATCTTGGAGGGACAAGCCTGGACAAAGCCTGTGAGGCTTTCTTTAACTTTTCTTGAAAACCCAAGCTTCTGAAAATCTCCTGCTGCTGAGCAACTCTATGGACTTGAAAAAATGCATCAATATATGGGTGACTCTTTGCAGGAGCTTCGTTCCATGTTGGGATATCCCTGCCTTCAGCACCAGCATCAGAGAAGGTAAGGAATATAAGTAAACATATTACTGTGACATGATACAGATGTCTTAATGCTGGTGCCATAATGCTGACATACACACTTTGTCACTAGCAACGACAACTGAAACTGTGTGCTTGATTTTAAATTTGTCACAAATCTGAAATTTAAAAAAAAGAATGTCATAAATCTGAAATTTAAAAAAAAAATTGGTATAAATCTGAAATAAAGTAATGTCATATTAATCAGTTAGAAAGATTTATGTAAAAATAAACCCTAAACATGTTACATATGACAATGTAGTAGTGTAGCATAGCCTTGTAAGTAATGATTATTGTTGTTATTGTTATTATTAATGAATGAAATAATTAGTAACACTGAATAGCAACAGAGAAAAGTGGATAGGAAAGGAAGAGAAAGGTATAAAACTTCCATGACACGGACAAGTGGAAACAGTGAAAAGAACAGATGAGACTCAGTGACGCTGAGATTTAGGTAATACAAAGGAAGGACACCAGAAAGTAGGATGGTCCAGTGATAAAAAGCGGTGACTGGACATTGACACGTGTAAACAATAGAAAAGATGAATAGAAAAGGCAGACACAATGAAAAAGCCAGGACACAATAAAATCTCCGACATGAAAGAGCAAGATAATGACTTAGGTAAATGACAATTGTACAGACGGATTTGACACTTTGACACCTGTTAGGTGACACGCGTAAGGACGCTTTTATGATGCTATTGCACACGGTTTCCAACTTGGCCAATTGACCAATTAAATATTTAGAGGCGTGGCTTTTTGGACAATTGACTTATGAAAGATAAGTCATGGGACAGTTTGAATGACGGACAGTCAGAACGCTCATGGGAACCAGTGGACATCTGAAGAGTGGAGGCAAAATACTTTTTGGTTAATCCATCAAGCTGCACTTGAAGATAAAAAGGAGAGATGAGAGACAGGAGGGAGAACGAGGAAGAAGAAGAGACAGAGGAGTGGTCCCAAAGACGGAAGAACTGACAAACAGAAAACCAAGAAGAATGAAGAAGCATGGAAGTACAGGAGAGACAGGAGGGAACCAAGAAAAACAGAAGTAGAAAAGAGAGGAGACAGAGGAAGGAGATCGTCAGAACACCATCAGTCCGGCAAGTAGCGACGGACCAGAACTACAAGAAGGATGGTCAGTACATGTGGACAGTTAAGAGTGAAGAAAGAAGGTCCGACCAGAACTGCCGAGAAGCCATCAGATGAGAGATAAGAACAGAAGTCCAGAGAAGAGGCAAGAAGACTGCTCGTTAGTACACTTTGACTAAGAGACGGCTGAGGAAGACCGTCAGAAGAGAGACAAGAGAAGAAAGAGGATGAGATGATATAAAATCAAAAGTAGTGTTAGATGGAAGATGGTTTCCAAGTGATTCAAGTGATTAAGAAGAACTGACACTTTTAAAACTTCGAGTATAGTGATTTTAGATGAGAAACTAATTGACCACGTGTTTCAGATGGAATACAGTACAGAGTTTAGAACTGTCCTCATATCATGTGCAGAGTATTTTAAGCTGAAAACTTGCAACATGTAGAATATGGAACTATTAAGAAGTATATGATTCACAAACTTAAATATTATTGTAGTAATATATCCTTACAACAAATATTACTAAATATGAAGTTACAACAGAAAAAAAAAATTTCACTTACAAGAAAGAACAGGTCTTGTAATGGTTTATTACTGTCACTGTATTATAATTATGTAATATAATGATGGCTGGTTTAACTACATCATAGTTTTGAACTAATTCACAGAATTTCATCAGATCTAGTCAAATTTAAGGACAGAATGACAAATGCAAAAGTGCTCTCACATGTGAAGGTTTTGAGCATATACTATACACTTAGCACAGGCTATGCTGACTTGGTCATGTTCAGCATATGATAGGATATATATATATATATATATACACTCCTAGGACACAGACCTTACATCCTGAAAGGACGCTGCTACAGACGTCATGAGGCATCACTTGAGAGAGAATGAAGAATAAATGAAGCAGGGAGGAAGAGAAGGTGTGCAAAAAAAAAAAAACAGCACATGGAAACCAACACTTGGCAAAATGCACATGAAAGAATGTACTGTGTAACAACGTATCTACAATGTTCGTCCTTCAATGGAAGTATCACGTCGTGATCACTAACAACATATCTACAATGTTCAACTACTTTTATGCACCTTGTGTCCCTGAAAAAAAAACGACAATTCTTGTCCTTGACTACCAAAAATGCTTTTTTAAAAAATGTATATAAATAAATTGCCCCGCATCTGTCAGTATTGAGTCTTGCTTAGTCTAACAACCTTACCTGACAAGACTAACTATTACAGCATATAACATATGGTCCCGTGCTGAAAACTTTTCAGGATTTGCACTTGTCCAAGAACGAGATTCTTGCGTAAGTCTTTAAACAAACAAGTTTTTTCTCTATATTTATCACATTAGTCACCATCACGCTCAGCCCTTTTGTCAAGTTCGATCGCAAACAAGTCACGAGACTGTCGCTTTCATCGAATGGCTAGTTACTTGAAAAATTGTAAACAAATGAAAAGCAGTCGTTTCCTCGGTCAAATTTGTTGATTTCTTCAGCGCTATTTAACTGGTGGTAGCAGACTCACGGAAGATAAAGATAATGCTATCACACTGTACCAAAACGTTGACAAATATTTGTCACTGACATCACACGCTCGATTCTGGCCCAGTTAATCCTTTCAGCTGAACCTTCTGGCAGACGACGCCGGCAGATGTGAACCAAAGGTCAGGATTCAATTAAGAGAGTGAATTCCTCCTGGTTAAGTGAAAAACTTGAAAATGCGTGTTCCGGAACAGGAAGAAATTGTAAATGACGGGAGAATAAATAAAATTTTAAGTTCTTCTTATAGCTGTACAGTTTTTTTTTAATATATATATATATATATATATATATATATATATATATATATATATATATATATAATTTCTTTATTGTTGGAAAACAACTAAAGAAATAGACAAGAAATTAGACTCTTTCGAAAACAAATGCCTAAGGAAAATACTCGGTATAAAGTGGAACGAATTCAAGAACAATGAAGAGATAAGACAGATGAGCAAACAACATGTCTCATGGGTGATCATAATAAGAGGACGGACATATGTCGGTCATGTGATGAGAAGAAACAATCAGAGAATAACCAAACAAGCTATCAAGTGGAACACAACAAGCCGAAGAAAAAGTGGTCGATGGCGTGAAACTCTAAAGAGGACATTATTGATAGGCCAGTTCAGTGAGCATAACATCCCTTGGTGAGATTGAAAAACTCACCGAAAACATGAAATCTTGGCGAACTACCGTGCGGGCCCTATGTGACGTTTAGCGGCACGGGAAAGATGTAAGATAAAATTTCTCTTAACACACTATTTTTCGAAAACCTACTTCTGTCCCCTAATTTCCCTGCATGTTAAGTGCAAACAGAGCCTCAAATAATGGATTCCCAGAAGAAGAAGAAAAGAAGAGGAATTACTTGAAAATGACACATTTTTGCCTAAGGTTAATCTGTTTTTTATGTGTTATTTTGTAATGAAAGAAGATCAGTTGGTGCTCACAATAGTTACAGAGTTGGGAGGCGACCGAACTGATAGTGCCTTGTCCTTTCGCAATTTGGCGGCTGATTGTGCTACTGGAGTCTGGAGTTCAAGTTTCTTGTCATTTTCTTACTATTTCTTCATCTTGTGCTACCGGAGTCTGGACTTCAAGTTTCTTGTCATTTTCTTACTATTTCTTCATCTTGTGCTACCGGAGTCTGGAGTTCAAGTTTCTTGTCACTTTCTTACTATTTCTTCATCTTGTGCTACCGGAGTCTGGAGTTCAAGTTTCTTGTCACTTTCTTACTATTTCTTCATCTTGTTTCTAAATTGTATTTTTTAGTTATTTCCTCGAACCTAATCGCGCACACATTTTTCTAACACTTTGTTATTGTCACGCCTCGTTGTTTTCAACTTGCTCATGCTGCCTTACAGCGCAGCTGGTCAACGTGGTAAGAATAACATCTTTAACATAGTTATCATTTTGGATGTTGCTGTACTATAACTGCAGTCTTCAAGCTCAAGGCGCGGGGTAGTGTTGTTAGTTTTGTAAAACTAGGCCCCAGTACACGCGTGTCCCTCTCTGACAGTAAGGATGTGTGGTCTTCTCTGATAGCACGCTTGTGTGGCCTTCTCTGACAACACGGATGTGTGGTCTTCTCTGACAGCACGCTTGCGTGGCCTTCTCTGACAGCATGCATGTGTGTGGTCTTCTCTGACAGCACGCTTGAGTGGCCTTCTCTGACAGCATGGGTGTGTGGCCTTCTCTGACAGCACGCTTGCGTGGCCTTCTCTGACAGCATGCGTGTGTGTGGTCTTCTCTGACAGCATGCGTGTGTGTGGTCTTCTCTGACAGCATGCGTGTGTGTGGCCTTCTCTGACAGCACGCTTGAGTGGCCTTCTCTGACAGCATGCGTGTGTGTGGCCTTCTCTGACAGCACGCTTGCGTGGCCTTCTCTGACAGCACGCTTGCGTGGCCTTCTCTCACAGCATGCGTGTGTGTGGTCTTCTCTGACAGCATGCGTGTGTGTGGCCTTCTCTGACAGCACGAGTGTGTGGCCGTGTAAGTATCCTTTATATGTAAGTGATCCATTAGTAGAGAAAAGATATGTCCTTCGGTTGTGCCCATGCTTGTGGCAAGACACTCACAAGGAAGGTGACAACATTTGTTGGTCGGAACATACGGAGCTGTTTAATGCAGGGCGATGACGTCTGACAACAAACAAGTTCTCACGAAACACTGCATTAAAGGCGACCATACTTCTCTCCTGCATGTTCTGCTTACATCACACAGACGAATACAGTCATCATCATCATCATCATCATCATACTCCAGTCAGTCATCTTCAGACGTCATCTTGCACCGTTCACTCTCGAAGTCTCTTACTCATCTGATCACAACTTTTTCCAACCAATATCAACCCCTACCCACCCCCTCCTCCGTCCCGCGCCCCCCCCCCCCCCCCCCCCCGCCAAGATCTGGAAACTACGCTCTCGTGACTTTTAAGAGACGCTCTACTTTTTTATCCGTCTTTGTTCATTAACTCTATTACGCCAAAAACAACGCAAGCATTGTTGGTAGATCTCGCATATCTAACGCTAATCAATGTTCAGTGCAGTCCTCTAAGTAACAGTTTTTAAAATCACATTTTTAACCAAACACATTTCTTTTTAAATTGTAAAGTTTCTATCTGCCACAGCGTCTCAATAACATTTATTCTGGCAACAGATGGAAAATAATTCAGGGGAAAAAAGAGTTAACTTTTGTAGCCATATTGCAACCCACACTGCTACACTTTGACACAGACACTATATTAGATACTGAAATAGCTTCGGTGGCTTTCATTCTCAGTGCCGATGTAGAAAATGTGGATTCAAGAATAAATTCCCCCATCTTGGAGAAAGTATGGATCCTAACCTCAAGTCTTCGACTGTATCAATGATTGTAGTTGTTTGCAGTATAGGATCTTGTGTTATTGTTTGTGTTGGTGGGCCTGGAAGTCTATATTTAACGACTGTGTGGCATTTCATATTTTTTTAGAAAGCTCAGAGAAAGTATATTCTACTTTATTGGTTTCTATTGCTCTTCCCTGCTTTGTTGATCTCATGCTTGGTACAGACAAGGGCCAGAACTGCAACTATTCCAGGCTTTGTTCTTGGTTATCACTATACTCTCCCTTCGACATGTTTGACGTCTTCACGTTTAACCAACCTTACAGCCCACGTCTCCCCGTTTAACTGCGATCTTCAGCTCGTTTCCCTGTTTTCTCTTACATGTCACTGTTTTTTTTTTTTAATATATAATTGTTGTTACCTTTATAAATTTGAACTTTTTAAACATTTCAATTCAAGTGCCACGCCGCGTGGCGTAGGCGATCATTTCTCTCCACAATTCCCTGTCTTTAGACTTGATTATGAGATCCGCCGGTGACTTTCTTCCTAGCCACACTGACAGCCCATCCAGTAACTTCTCTCTTTGTCTTCCTCTGTCTCTTCTTCCCTCAATTTTTCCAGTTGCCATAGTGTGTTCCAATTTTCCTCTTCTCAGGAAAAGTCCTAAAAATCTCGCTTATCTGCCTCTGATCTTTGCTATAATTTGCGTTTTAACTCCAGCCTCTCTTAAGACTTCTTCGTTGGTTTTTTTAGCTGTCCATGGTACCTTCAACATCCTTCATATGAACATGGCCTCCATTTCTAGCTGCACTCTCTTATTCATAGGCCATGCTTCACACCCATAAAACAAAATTGGTTCGATATAACATTTAAATACTTGGAATCTTGTTTTCATTGATATGGATCTGTTGCACAAGATGTGTCTCATTGTCTGGAATGCTGACTTGGCCTGAACACGGCTGCTTTTTATTTCGTTGTGACATTTCCCATCAGCTGTTATAATTGTTAGTAAGTACTTGCATCTATCAATTTGTTTCAGATTTGTGCCATCGATGGTAAATGCTACATTTGATAATCTTTAAAAAAAGGGTAGAAATTTTGTTTATTCTGTTAACCAGAGGTTGTCAACTTTCTCATAGCCTGTACCTAGTGTTGGATTATCCATCACTTAGGCCCCTAGACTAAGCATATTAAAGGTCCTTGCTATCTCCGACCTATATTGTCCATCACCTGATATAAGGCTGATTCCTTCTAGCTTTGATCTCTACCATGAATTTGTACTCACAGGCAAATCACAAGCAACAAGTCACTGGCTTTTGAACAATGTAACGTGCTAGTGCAGTGAAAGTCATTCTAAGTGATTTCACGTGGAGCACTCTGTGTTTTCAGTTTTCTCCCTTCACGCTGGGGTCCCTAGTCTTCAGGGAGCCTAGGCTCAAGATTGCTCAGCCTAATGTTCACCACCATCTGTACTCCTTCTTCTGCTGAGAAATGTTTTCTTGATACTATACAAACAACATTTACGGCGGGGGAGAAGGCACATGATGATGATGATGATGACTGCACAGTAACTTTTCAGATTCAACCATTATACGAGCCATGACATTCACGAGCACGCACCTCCTACTGCAGCGATCCACACTTACCGGTAAATTACCGATAAAATGAAAAGAGAAAAACAGAAGCTTTTGAGTCATCGGTTACCCTAACCGGTTTATAATATAAAAAAAAAAACTTGTAAAAAGCAACCACTGAGATGGGTTGGAGATTAGTCGAGCTAATAGGCTGGTGATGTTCGGTTTATATGGCGGAGAGTCGGCAACTTTTGACTTTGATACAGCATTTGAGCTTTTTGTCAATAGTAAATCTTGTATCAGATAAGGTTAAGACAAATTTAACCCTAACATTTAATTCCCCTTCATGTCTGTACAAATGTTTAATTTTACATTTAAAACGTTATAAGGTACCGAATGAGAACACCGATGTTTCGGAAGGTACCTCATCAAGCGAAGTGAAAGAAAGGTGCACGTGTACCTGTTTCGAAAAATCGTAGCGGTATCACTGTTGATGTTCTAGGCGGAGTGTGGAGATGATGGTAGAACTGGCCGAATCAACAGAGACGCGGTCTCATGGGCTAATGACAGTGGGAGCAACCCCCTTTGCTGTCACCCTCCAGTCTGCTCCGCAGTGGGAATGTGCAAATTCTGTTGAGGAAATATTGCCTCCAAAACAAAATATCCCAACACTGGAAGGAGAAACAATGAACTAAACTGCAGTCACGGGACTCAATGGATGAAGGGAGAGTGTCAGATATCACGCACAATTCAGTCCCGTGAAATATGGCACTTTATTACAATAGATTGAGGAAAGACGCTGGCGATGATTGGGACAAGTGCTCCGAATGACTGACAACTCACTACCAAAAATAGCACTAAGATGGACACCGCAGGGGAACAGAAGTAAGGGTAGACCAAAGAGACATGGAGAAGAACAACAGAAAGGATGTTGAGCAATAGAGGGCTCACCTGGGTAAGAGCAGAAGAAAGGCAAAGGACAGGCATTTGTGGAAAACCCTTGCGGAAGTCCTATGTGCCCTGGGCACTTAAGGTTCAGAGAGAGAGAGAGAGAGAGAGAGAGAGAGAGAGAGATAACAATAGATGGATAAAGCAAAAAAAAAAGGGGGGGGGGTCGGGTGCAAAGATGACTGGAACATCAGGATAACCTTCACGGCCATCAATTTAAGTTGGTCATGACCCTCTGCTGTCTCTTTATGGCGAATATGGACCAAACAACTGTGCTGGCTCGGCCTTGCTAACATAAAGCTTGCTTTTAGTTCCCAGACTGGTGACAGGTTTTTCGATTGTCTTCTCTGTTACTTGGAATATATCAAGCCCAGTCTGCCTGGCCAAACCCTAGTGTCACAACAGCCTGTTATCAGAAAAGGCCTGGACTGATAGTGTGAAACTGTTTGAACATACTTTTGCCCCCTGTCTTGACTCGCAGTGTCATCAGTGCCTGAGAGTGAGGCACGACAAAGTTCCCAGTTTAAGCATCAATGTCTGAGAGTTAGGCACGACAAAGTTCCCAGTTTAAGCATCAATGCCTAAGAGAGAGGCACGACAAAGTTCCCAGTTTAAGCATCAATGTCTGAGAGTTAGGCACGACAAAGTTCCCAGTTTAAGCATCAATGTCTGAGAGTTAGGCACGACAAAGTTCCCAGTTTAAGCATCAATGTCTGAGAGTTAGGCACGACAAAGTTCCCATTTTAAGCATCAATGTCTGAGAGTTAGGCACGACAAAGTTCCCAGTTTAAGCATAAAAATCTGCCATCAACTGATTAAACTTATATCAGTTTTCTATGACATTTGAAAAAAAAATCCCAGACTTTTGTGAAGATAACACTGGCTGCAGCTACAATGGTCTTTCAATGTCTCACGATTTATTGTCGAAAGTTCGTTTAATCTCACGCGACATAATGGAGATTTTCTCGTTGTTTGTCGCCCTATAAATTATCTGTATTGATATTAGAAATTTCTGGATTTTTAATTAAAAAAAGAACAACGCCAGTTGTTAGTTCTGCAGATATGTTAAAGCTGGACTAACTGACAAAAGTTTGAGATGAAAGTGAGCTAAATGTATTTCAGATCAGCTATACAATGTATGGTAAAACTGCTCATGTTGAACAATGTTACAGCACCATCATCACTCAGATGAAAATAAAGTTTTTAAAAAGTAAATAATCAAGCAATACGTACGAAAATAACAAAAATTGAAATCACCTTCAACTCTTTTATTCTGTTTTTACAAATTCTTTTATTCTGTTTGTGTGTGTGTGTGTTTACAAAAATTTTAACTTTGTTTTTACAAATTCTTTGATTCTGTTTTTACAAATTCTTTTATTCTGTTTTTGAGATTAAAATACACTGCTAACTCTTTCATCCCTGGATTAATTTCCATATTCTGACAAAAGACATTTTAACGAGAAATTTTGGTGGAAGTAAGATGGACGGACGTTAATCGATGATTTACAAAAAATAGATTTGGTTAGAAGTGTACTACTTTGCATTTTATTTAGATGTTGCCTAAGTATAGCTCTGAATAGATTTGCAACTAAAGAAATAGACAAAAAAATTAGACTCTTTTGAAAAGAAATGCCACAGGAAAATATCTGGTATAAAGTGGAATGAATTTAAGAACAACATAGAGATAAGACGGATGAGCAAACAACAACCTGTCTCATGGGTGATCAGAAAAAGAAGATGGACATATGTAGGAATTGTGATGAGAATAAACAATCAGAGAATACCAAAACAAGCTATCAAGTGGAACACAACAGGCCGAAGAAAAAGAGATCGACCACGTGAAACACTAGAAAGGACATTGTTAAGAGAAGCCAGCTTAGTGGGCATAATGATCCCTTGATGAAGTTGAAAAACTCGCCGAAAACAGGAAACTTGGCAAGCAACTATGCGAGCCCTGTGTGAGATTTAACAGCACGGAAAGGATCTAAGATGTAAGAAGATTGATTCACACAGGTGTGCAAGATCTACAACACTGCCGGTGGCGTTTTGGTGTGAAAGAGTTAAACCCAAATCGGTGTAATTTTAAGTCGCTTTACTTCTTTTTTATTTCGCCATACACTTGCAGCAGTCTGGTCTCCATGTGAAATGTATAACAACTTTAACATGAGATCACCACTAATCTGAATGAACCAGTGTATTTTTTTTCCTTTAAAAATATTTTAAATCAACAGACTATATACGAAAGTGTAATATGATATTATTATATAAGAAAATAACATGATATTATTATATAAGAAAGTGTAACATGATATTATTATATACGTAAGTGTAACCTGATATTATTATATAAGTAAGTATAACATGATATTATAATATAAGAAAGTGTAACATGATATTATTATATAAGTAAGTGTAACATGATATTATATAAGAAAGTGTAGCATGATATTATTATATAAGTAAGTGTGACATGATATTATTATATACGAAAGTATGACATGATATTATTATTTAAGAAAGTATGACATGATATTATCATCTTGTGCCGTCTCCCAAGCGAAAGTTGTTTCTTTGGATCTCCATCTTGCTATACATGTTGTCTCCATGTCACAAAATCTTTCTCGTCTTTTTTTTTTTATTTTGGATGTTATCTGGCCCAGGTATGTTGTATATTAGGAAGAGAACTCGTCTGTAGATGAGAGAATTGTTGCATATTAGGAAGAGAACACGTCTGTAAATGAAAGAATTGTTGTATATTAGGAAGAGAACACGTCTGTAGATGAGAGAATTGTTGTATATTAGGAAGAGAACACGTCTGTAGATGAGATAATTGTTTAACAAGCTCATCTGCTTAGAGAAGAAAATAGGTAAATGTAATTTTGTGTGAATGTATCACTAACTTTGTGAGTTAAAGAAAGAAAGAAAGAAAAAGTTATACATATGTTCTATTGTTATCTGAGTTTTGATACCTCCCCTACAATTTATTACGATTTCTTTTAACAGAAAGCGATATTTTTTTTCATGCACTTTTCCTGTGTTGTGAGTATTATTCATTTGTTCTATGGCAACACATTTCTCCTCTAACTATTTTGTTTTGGCTTGGCTGCACATATCACGTATTTCTTTAATAATCGCCTCACATTTCAGTGAGTTTTTATCCTCCTTTCTTTCACTTGTACGAGTTACTAAGCCTTTCTTTCTACAGGGTGTACATAAAGTCCCTGAACACTTCTTAAAGAGTTCTTACTTTCTTACTGCCGTAATATTACACATATTGTAATAACTGTTACCTCATTTTGAAGAGGAAGTCTGAAAGTTTTTAATCCAAACTTTCGCGCCGCGTTCGTTTCAATATTTTGCCGCCAGGTGGCACTGAATTAAATATGGCGACGCAGGGAGACCAGAAAGCCTTCTGTGCCCTTTAATTTGCGACAGCCATGCAGGGGTCTTTCCTAAATTTAACAAGAAGGCACGATCTAGGACGACGATTAACTCAGTCGGTTATTTGCATGTCCCTTGTGGAACTTTGCCTCCCTAACAGTTCTCTTGTAGCCCTCTCGGTTGTAAGCAAGATGCCCTGCTGCTGATGCATCCAGTTGCAGATCATCAACGGTGTCTTGCAGCCATCTTTGCCTTGGTCTTCCTCTCTTTCTTTTTCCTATTATGTATAATTCCAAGATGAACTTACTAAACAAGTAATTAAAAAATAATTTCAACATGCAAATGACGCCTGTAGTCTTTGCTTTATGATATCATCTTCCCAGAACCCTGGAACTCCCCCACTCAAACAACGATTTACTCTCTCTTGGTACAATGTCCAGATGCTTCATGTCACAGTTTTTAGATGTTGGATTTTTGTTTTCTTTCGGCTATTTTCTGAATGCAATTTTTCATTTCATGACTTTAGGACGCCCTTGTCATTGTGACTTGTCTTATTCATCAACTGAAACATCTCTTTTCTATGTCTCATGTTTATTCTTTCTTTCTGATTCATTACTTTCCTTAGGGGTACTTGGTGAGTCCTAATATCTTCCACGGTGGTCAGTCCTGTTTTGTGTCTGGATGCTCTTCGCGTGTAGCGTACACTTCGCTGTGTCGCTGTCCGACTCATTGTTCTGTATGGAATCTTCCGCCACAGTCGCCCTCCCAGTCTTCTTGTACTAGTGTAAGAAATATAAAGTTGGTGCTTTGAACTTATATATGTTGCTAATCCGATATTTCTTTCTCATATTCACGTACGATGGTAGATGGGACCCCAAAACTGCACCCCTCCCAGTATATAATCCTCTCATCTGTGCCTAGCCTGTTTACCTTATGAATTTTACCTGTAGGAAGAGTAGACACGTGGACATAACACTTTCCACATACAAAAGCAACAACTCGTAACTACAATGGTTATCAAGATAAATAATAATCAACTTTAATCACAAAAACAGGAAGACATGTCACACACGACAAACGAAACGAAGACCCACGAAAACTGTAGCACCACGAACAAGAACATAGAACCAGAAGAAGGTAGACACTTATGAAAATAACTACTCAACAAACATAACTGTCACTATCATAATAGACCGTACATCTTCTCCAAACTAGCCCTTCTTCAACAGAATGCCGCACTATGTGGCGGTGTGCAATCGCTCTAATATTCAGTAAATATATACCTTCACAAAACAATGGTACCTAACAACACTCATGAGTTATCAATCAAAATACTCAGCAACACATATTATACTCGTACTAACTCATGAAACATCATATACCAATAGTATATATAATGAGGACTGCATTTAACCACCAAATAAAAAAAAATGACACCCAAATAAAATGAGCAGCGCTTCATCAAAATATATGAAAATGCGACAACATGAACGAAAGATTGTGACAATTGCATGTATGAAAGATGAAGACTGAAAAAAGCATATGTGCGCATAAATTCAATGAGCATTCACATGATTACTTCCGACTGCATACATGATTAATGATTTAAAAATGTACGAGCTCGCTGAGAATGACAGGTAGAGAGAGAGCTCAGCACAAATAATTACAAAATGACAAAGATCAATACGCACATACCACATGACACAACAAATGGCAATGTCACCTCGAAGGCAATCAATCAAATGTATCAATATGGCCATGAATCAAATAATGATGGTTTCATTATACACATTTTAACTACTTCTTTATATAACACTTTATATATAAAATGATGTGGTGAGCAGCGTTGACCTTCAAGAATCTTGAGAACATATGACATTCAAAAGTTATAAGCACAAAAAGCAAGTTAAGATTATTCAATTCAAATGTAATATCCATCCTCATTTATGCATGTGAAAGCTGGAAAACAACTAAAGAAACAGACAAGAAATTAGACTATTTTGAAAACAAATGCCTAAGGAAAATATTCGGTATAATGTGGGACGAATTCAAGAACAATGCAGAGATAAGACAGATGAGCAAATAACAACCTGTCTCATGGGTGATCAGAAAAAGAAGATGGACATATGTCGGTCATGTGATGAGAAGAAACAACCAGAGAATCCCTAAACAAGCTATCAAGTGGAACACAACAGGCCGAAGAAAAAGAAGTCGACCACGTGAAATTCTAAAGAGGACATTAATAAGAGAGATCGGTTTAGTGGGAAATATATCCCTTGATGAGTTTGAAAAGCTCAGCGACAACAGGGAATCTTGGGAAGCTATCATGCGAGCTCTATGTGACGTTTAGCGGTACGGGAAGGATACAAGAAGTGACATATAACACTGAAACATTGCACAGTTCAACATGAACTGTAACTTCGCCACATAAATCAAAGTTCACTATTTCTGATCTCAAAATTCACAGTTATTTTCACATAAAACAAACATTAGACATAAGACAACTTATACAACTTGAATTAGGCACAGCAGGAATTCCTCGCAGTAGACGATACTACAAAGTATACGCTGGATCCATAAGACAACAACTATAACACGCTCTCTCTCTATTTCCCTGGCCATACACGAGACAAACAACAGACGAATGACTGGTCAACTAGGCATTCTAACTGGACGACATACAAGCTAGTCACGTGCCCCAAAAGCACGAGGTGCTATAGTTTGACCGTTCCGGTCTGCAGCACAGAAAAAAAGGCCTACGTCCGCAGCCTTCACACTAGGGTTAGACGCGCCCTCTGTTGGCGGTTTAATTTTTTAGAGGTGCATTTCATTTCTGCGATCCAGCAGCCATTTTAGCTTGTGCTCTTCAGCTCGAAGCGATGGTAAAGTATCTGCAGGTCTTCTTTAATTGTACTGGGTTTGTATATAATGTATTTTCAATGTTTGGATGTTCAGGTAGATATTCCTGTTGTAAATCTGCGAGTGCTGGACATTCTAGTAGATGGTGTTTGACTGTTTCTTGGTTATTATCATACAATGGGCGTTTAGGTTTTTCATCGGGCTTTATCTGGTGTATGTGTGCCTTCACGGGGATGTACTTTGTTCTTGGTTGAAATATGATGGCCTGCTCTCGTCTATTTAGTATGTTTATGGCATCTTTCACATTCTGGGTGGTCACTTTTTGGAAAACTGCTCTGCCTGTGTTTCCCAATGCCCATTCATTCAGCCATTCCTCCTTTTTGTTATTTCTTGTTATTTGTTTTACTGTTTGTAAAGAGATTGGTCTGGTTCTCTGTTGCTCCTTTTTTTTTGCCAGCCTATCTGCTCTCCATTTCCTTGAAATATATGTTATATCCTGGCATCCACTGTACTGTTACTTTCTTATTGTGTGTTTCTCTTAAGAAGCTGATCTACGTGCTACTAGCTGACATATTTTGTCTTTCCAGTTTGAGTAATCTAATGCCTCCAGCACTGATTTAGCGTCGCTGAAGATGACAGCATTCTTGGATTTTTGAGGATTTTATATAAAAATAGTGCACATCAACTGCCTCTATGGCGTTGGCCTCTAGCTCATTGTTTGTAGAACATTCACTATAATGAAATATAGACGGACTTGGATCCCACCCAAAAAATATCCCATTATGTATATGTTAATATTAAAAAAATCTTTTAAAAATGTCAAATCCGAAACACTTCTGGTTCCAAGGATTCAGGATAAGGGATACTTAACCTGTACTTCTGTTCTTATTTACACATTAATCCTGCCGAAACTTGGATTTTGTCGTAAACACTGCGGTCTGGTCTGGGAGTCAAGTTTATGCGGTCTGGTCTGGGCGTCAAGTTTATGTTGAAAGGACGTCAAGTTTTCTCGTATACACTGCTGTCTGATCTGGGCGTAAAGTTTTCTCGTATACACTGCTGTCTGATCTGGTCATCAAGCTTAAGACCGGGTGTCTGTTGTTTGATCAAAAACTTGGTGGTTTTAGTAACAAATTATTGTGTTGATGCCACCCAGCCAACCGAGCGATAATCTCTATTACACGTTACTGTGCTATTATGATCAATGGTGCTAAGGTCAGATTACAGTGGTGGAGCTTGAAAAGAAACCTACCTCCTAGGTTCGCTCTGGCATGTCACGAGAGTCACTGGGGTATGTCACATTTTAAAGCGGGACCGAACAGTAGTTCATCATCATCATCATCATCATCATCATCATCATCAACTTTAGCAGCCGTGCAAGTATCACAGCTCTATTACTACAATCTGTTAGCTACCACATTGCCTTATCGCAGCTCTATTACTACAATATGTTGGCCACCACCGTGTCAGAATCACAGCTCTATTACTACAATTTGTTAGCCATCACATTGCCTGTATCACAGCTCTATTACTACAATTTGTTAGCCACCACATTGCCTGTATCACAGCTCTATTACTACAATTTGTTAGCTACCACATTGCCTGTATCACAGCTCTATTACTACAATTTGTTAGCTACCATATTGCCTGTATCACAGCTCTATTACTACAATCTGTTAGCCACCACATTGCCTTATCGCAGCTCTATTACTACAAAAGTAAGAGAACAAATATTGTAGGATTAAACCTCGAAAAAATCGTAGACAAAGCACTTTAGTGAGACATGAGAGAAAGAAAAATCACAAGAGAATTACCTGGGATTCGAACACCGACTCCGGTAGGACGAGCAGCCGTCTAGCCACGAGAGAACAGCGTACTATCGACTTAGCCAACTAGCACCCCAATAAGTTTTGTTGACATAGTCTTTAGTAACTGCTCAGCAGACATGAGAGATTGTGGCACCTGGAAAGAAACGAGGTCGTGACTCACAGAAATTCCGTAGCTTAGATTCATTCTCTCTAGCAGGTACCAACTAGACAAACATACACACGGGGTGCTAGTTGGCTAAGTCGATAGTACGCTGCTCTCTCGTGGCTAGACGGCTGCTCGTCCTACCGAAGTCCGTGTTCGAATCCCAGGTAATTCTCTTGTGATTTTTCTTTCTCTCATGTCTCACTAAAGTGCTTTGTCTACGATTTTTTCTAGGTTTAATCCTACAATATTTGTTCTCTTACTTTACCGTACCAAAACCTCGTAGTTTCCTATTTATAAAAAAGTGTTCCTCTATTACTACAATCTGTTAGTCACCACCGTGCAAGTATCACAGCTCTATTACTACCATCTGTTAGTCACCACCGTGCAAGTATCACAGATCTATTACTACCAGCTGTTAGTCACCGTCGTCGCTGAGTTAGTGCTTTGTTTATTTCTCTTCTCACATCAGTATAATTGAGAATTGTTTCGCTATGCTTTATTTTTCTAAACACTGCTGTCATTTTTGAAGAAACCCTTGTCTTCCTTGTGCCGTGATCACAAAGCCCGTGTATCTTGTTAATGGAAATCTTTACCATTTTGATTTTTTTTTTCTTTTTTTTTTCATGGGTGATGTTTATTTCTCTCCTTTGCACCTTTTTGCACTGTTTCGCTGCATTAATCACCTGAAATTATATTTCATCATTTCTAATCTGTCTTCTGTTTTCAGTAAGTTTCTGCCTTACATTTTTTTTTTTTTTTGTTTGTTCTGCGTATCGAGGCAAGCATGCATTATGAAATGCAGTCTTTTTTTTTTCTTCTTATAATTCATTTTCATCTCAGTTTTAAAAAATATCAACAGTATCAGGATTAAAACAAAAAGGAACAGGCTTTATTTAATTTAGAAGACCATGTTTTCAGTGGAACAGACAATTAGACGGGAACTATTTTTCTTATGACGAAGCAAGTTCGTGGAGTGATATGAGAGTCGTGGAAGAATCGATATGATCGGTACTTTGGCTCCAGCAGACAGAAGTTAACGAGAGAAGACCAAAAAAAAATGAACATGCAGGTAAATAATTATTCTGCATGTGCATTCTTGACAGGGAAATGTGGTGGTGGTGAGACATGGTCTTATCTTACTAGAAACATCACGTGGTGTTAGTGAGACATTGTCTTATCTTACTGTAAACATCATGTGGTGGTGGTGAGACATGATCTTATCTTACTAGAAATATCATGTGATGGCGGTGAGACATGATCTTATCTTACTAGAAATATCATGTGATGGTGGTGAGACATGATCTTATCTTACTAGAAATATCATGTGATGGTGGTGAGACATGAGAGAAAGAAAAATCACAAGAGAATTACCTGGGATTCGAACACCGACTCCGGTAGGACGAGCAGCCGTCTAGCCACGAGAGAACAGCGTACTATCGACTTAGCCAACTAGCACCCCAATAAGTTTTGTTGACATAGTCTTTAGTAACTGCTCAGCAGACATGAGAGATTGTGGCACCTGGAAAGAAACGAGGTCGTGACTCACAGAAATTCCGTAGCTTAGATTCATTCTCTCTAGCAGGTACCAACTAGACAAACATACACACGGGGTGCTAGTTGGCTAAGTCGATAGTACGCTGCTCTCTCGTGGCTAGACGGCTGCTCGTCCTACCGAAGTCCGTGTTCGAATCCCAGGTAATTCTCTTGTGATTTTTCTTTCTCTCATGTCTCACTAAAGTGCTTTGTCTACGATTTTTTCTAGGTTTAATCCTACAATATTTGTTCTCTTACTTTACCGTACCAAAACCTCGTAGTTTCCTATTTATAAAAAAGTGTTCCTCTATTACTACAATCTGTTAGTCACCACCGTGCAAGTATCACAGCTCTATTACTACCATCTGTTAGTCACCACCGTGCAAGTATCACAGATCTATTACTACCAGCTGTTAGTCACCGTCGTCGCTGAGTTAGTGCTTTGTTTATTTCTCTTCTCACATCAGTATAATTGAGAATTGTTTCGCTATGCTTTATTTTTCTAAACACTGCTGTCATTTTTGAAGAAACCCTTGTCTTCCTTGTGCCGTGATCACAAAGCCCGTGTATCTTGTTAATGGAAATCTTTACCATTTTGATTTTTTTTTTCTTTTTTTTTTCATGGGTGATGTTTATTTCTCTCCTTTGCACCTTTTTGCACTGTTTCGCTGCATTAATCACCTGAAATTATATTTCATCATTTCTAATCTGTCTTCTGTTTTCAGTAAGTTTCTGCCTTACATTTTTTTTTTTTTTTGTTTGTTCTGCGTATCGAGGCAAGCATGCATTATGAAATGCAGTCTTTTTTTTTTCTTCTTATAATTCATTTTCATCTCAGTTTTTAAAAAATATCAACAGTATCAGGATTAAAACAAAAAGGAACAGGCTTTATTTAATTTAGAAGACCATGTTTTCAGTGGAACAGACAATTAGACGGGAACTATTTTTCTTATGACGAAGCAAGTTCGTGGAGTGATATGAGAGTCGTGGAAGAATCGATATGATCGGTACTTTGGCTCCAGCAGACAGAAGTTAACGAGAGAAGACCAAAAAAAAAATGAACATGCAGGTAAATAATTATTCTGCATGTGCATTCTTGACAGGGAAATGTGGTGGTGGTGAGACATTGTCTTATCTTACTAGAAACATCACGTGGTGTTAGTGAGACATTGTCTTATCTTACTGTAAACATCATGTGGTGGTGGTGAGACATGATCTTATCTTACTAGAAACATCATGTGATGGCGGTGAGACATGATCTTATCTTACTAGAAATATCATGTGATGGTGGTGAGACATGATCTTATCTTACTAGAAATATCATGTGATGGTGGTGAGACATGATCTTATCTTACTAGAAATATCATGTGATGGTGGTGAGACATGATCTTATCTTACTAGAAATATCATGTGATGGTGGTGAGACATGATCTTATCTTACTAGAAATATCATGTGATGGTGGTGAGACATGATCTTATCTTACTAGAAATATCATGTGATGGTGGTGAGACATGATCTTATCTTACTAGAAATATCATGTGATGGTGGTGAGACATGATCTTATCTTACTAGAAATATCATGTGATGGTGGTGAGACATGATCTTATCTTACTAGAAATATCATGTGATGGTGGTGAGACATGATCTTATCTTACTAGAAATATCATGTGATAGTGGTGAGACATGATCTTATCTTACTAGAAATATCATGTGGTGGTAGTGAGACATGATCTTATCTTACTAGAAACATCATGTGATAGTGGTGAGACATGATCTTATCTTACTGTAAACATCATGTAGTGGTTGTGAGACATGATCTTATCTTACTATAACCATCATGTGGTGGTTATAAGACATGATCTTATCTTACTACAAGCGCCACGTAGTGATAAGACAGTCTTCTCTTACTACAAGCACCACGTAGTGATAAGACAGTCTTTTCTTACTACAAGCACCAAGTAGTGATAAGACAGTCATCCCTTATTGCAAGAACCACTTAGTAATAAGACAGTCTTCTCTTACTGCAAGCGCCAAGTAGTGATAAGACAGTCTTCTCTTACTACAAGCACCAGGTAGTGATAAGACAGCATTTTGGTCGGTTCAGTCTTACCCTTATCTCATAATCGTGCTATATTCTGATATCTCAGCTCTCAGGTCATGAAACTTGCACTAGAAGAAAAAGAAATCTCTGGTTTGTCTGTGTAAAGTTAAAAAAAAAGACTATCACACAGAAAAATACAGTCAAACTTCTAAAGACACGCCATTTGAATCTATATGTATTAATAATCATCCCAGCTCCCTCCTAAAAAATGCACACATGACAAATTAAAAGGCGGATTTTTCGATTTTAATTTACGTAGCTTGAGGGGAAAAATTCAAACGAAATGACTTTAGAGAGAATGCAAGCAAAGGCCGGATGCAGGAATCACTCAAGCGTGATTTCCCCTTTTAGAGTCACTGAAGTGTGACGCCGTGATGGTGAGTTGTCTGATAGGGGGGAAATAATCAGGAAGTGAGCGGAACTGATATGTTTTAATATCTTGGTTTCATCAATCAATACATGGCAGGATTGTTTTTTGGGGGGAACTAACTTGATGTATTAAGTTTCATTCCTCTTATATATATATATATATATATATATATATATAGTATGTGCATGCGTGTATACACATATTGTATATATATGTGTGTGTGTACTGTATATATATATACATTATATGTGTGATTGTGTATGTATGTGACAGCATATGTTTATGTGTATACATGTGTATGTGTGTATATATGTATACTTGTGCATGTGTCTATATATTTGTGGTATGTACTTACATTTGCATGTGAATATACGTATCTGAATGTACTTGCGTACATGAAAAGTGTAGGTACATATATGCTGTCAAAGTCTAAATTAATTTAAAGTAGGTACATATATGCTGTTAAAGTCAAAATTAGTTTAAAGTATGGCTTGATTGTTGTATTTTTATACCGCTTTTCTATAAATCTGTTAGTTTTGAGTGAATGTAAGAATGGAGGCATCAGCAGCAGGGCATCTTGCTCACAACCGAGAGGGATACAGGAGAGCTGTTAGGGAGGCAAAGTTCCACAAGAGACATGCAAATGACTGATTGACTGACTGAGCTACATAAATCAGAGTGCAGAGAGTACGGAAGGGAGATAGTTTGTTATTTATTTATGTAATCATTTAAAGTGTTTCTTCGTGCTTTGAATGCTCATTAACACATGCTGAACGTCTGTGACCGTGTGAAACCTGTATGATGAATGTTAGATGGGACTGCGGGGTCATTTCTTAACGCTTTGAAAATAAAGTACTGTATATTCGTTCGTTCGTTCTTCTTCTTCTTCTTCTTCTGCTTCTCTTACTAGAAACATCATGTGGTGGTGATGAGACAAGGTCTTATCTTACTAGAAATATCATGTGGTGATGGTGACCCAAAGTCTTATCTTACTAGAAACATAATGTGGTGGTGGTGGTGAGCCAAAGTCTTATCTTACTAGAAACATAATGTGGTGGTGGTGGTGAGCCAAAGTCTTATCTTACTAGAAACATAATGTGGTGGTGGTGGTGAGCCAAAGTCTTATCTTACTAGAAACATCATGTGGTGGTGGTGGTGAGCCAAAGTCTTATCTTACTAGAAACATAATGTGGTGGTGGTGAGCCAAAGTCTTATGTTACTAGGAACATCATGTGGTGGTGGTGAGACATGATGTTATTTTACTAGAAACATCATGTGGATGTGATGAGACAAGGTCTTATCTTATTAAAAACATCATGTGGTGGTGGTGGTGAGATAAGGTTTTATCTTATTAGAAAAATCATGTGGTGGTGGTGAGATAAGGTCTTATCTTACTAGAAAAATCATGTGGTGGTGGTGAGATAAGGTTTTATCCTACTAAAAACATCATGTGGTGGTGGTGAAATAAGGTCTTATCTTACTAAAAACTTCAAGTGGCGGTGGCGAGATAAGGTCTTATCGTACTAAAACATCATGTGGTGGTGGTGAAACATGGTCTTATCTTACTAAAAACTTCAAGTGGTGGTGGCGAGATAAGGTCTTATCGTACTAAAACATCATGTGGTGGTGGTGAAACAAGGTCTTATCTTGCTAGAAACTTCAAGTGGTGGTGGTGAAATAAGGTCTTATTTTACTAGAAACATCATATGGTGGTGGTGGTAATGAAATAAGGTCTTATCTTACTAGAAACTTCATGTGGCCGTAGTGAGACAAGGCCTTATCTTACTAGAAACTTCATGTGGTGGTGGTGAGATCAGATCTTATCTTACTAGAAACTTCATGTGGTGGTGGTGAGATCAGATCTTATCTTACTAGAAACTTCATGTGGCGGTAGTGAGACGAGGTCTTATCTTACTAGAAACTTCATGGGGTGGTGGTGGTGAGACGAGGTCTTATCTTACTAGAAACTTCATGGGGTGGTGGTGGTGAGACGAGGTCTTATCTTACTAGAAACTTCATGGGGTGGTGGTGGTGGTGGTGAGATAAGGTCTTATCTTACTAGAAACTTCATGTGGTGGTGGTGGTGGTGAGATAAGGCCTTATCTTACCAGAAACATCATGGGGTGGTGGTGGTGGTGAGATAAGGTCTTATCTTACTAGAAACTTCATGTGGTGGTGGTGAGACAAGGTCTTATCTTACTAGAAACTTCATGGGGTGGTGGTGGTGGTGAGATAAGGTCTTATCTTACTAGAAACTTCATGTGGTGGTGGTGTTGAGATAAGGTGTTATCTTACTAGAAACATCATGTGGTGGTGGTGGTAATGAGATAAGGTCTTATCTTACTAGAAACATCATGTGGTGGTGATGAGATAAGGTCTTATCCTACTACAAACTTCATGTGGTGGTGGTGAGATAAGGTCTTATCTTACTAGAAACTTCATGTGGTGGTGATGAGATAAGGTCTTATGTTACTAGAAACTTCATGTGGTGGTGATGAGATAAGGTCTTATCTTACTAGAAACATCATGTGGTGGTGGTGGTGGTAATGAGATAAGGTCTTATCTTACTAGAAACTTCATGTGGTGATGGTGTTGAGATAAGGTCTTATCTTACTAGAAACTTCATGTGGTGGTGGTGAGATAAGGTCTTATCTTACTAGAAACATCACGTGGTGGTGGTGAGACAAGGTCTTATCTTACTAGAAACTTCATGTGATGGTGGTGGTGAGATAAGGTCTTATCTTACTAGAAACTTCATGTGGTGGTGATGAGACAAGCTCTTATCTTACTAGAAACTTCATGTGGTGGTGATGAGATAAGGTCTTATCTTACTATAAACATCATGTGGGGGTGGTGAGACAAGGTCTTATCTTACTATAAACATCATGTGGGGGTGGTGAGACAAGGTCTTATCTTACTAGAAACTTCATGTGGGGGTGGTGAGACAAGGTCTTATCTTACTGGAAACTTCATGTGGTGGTGATGAGATAAGGTCTTATCTTACTAGAAACATCATGTGGGGGTGGTGAGACAAGGTCTTATCTTACTATAAACATCATGTGGGGGTGGTGAGACAAGGTCTTATCTTACTAGAAACATCATGTGGTGGTGGTGGGACAAGGTCTTATCTTACTAGAAACATCATGTGGTGGTGGTGGTGAGATAAGGTCTTGTCTTTCTAAAAACTTCATGTGGTGGTGGTGAGACATGATCTTATCTTACTGTAAACATCATGTGGTGGTGGTGAGACATGATCTTATATTACTATAAACATCATGTGGTGGTAGTGAGACATGATCTTATCTTACTAGAAACATCATGTGGTGGTGGTGAGACATGATCTTATCTTACTAGAAACATCATGTGGTGGTGGTGAGACATGATCTTATCTTACTAGAAACATCATGTGGTGGTGGTGGTGAGACATGATCTTATCTTACTATAAACATCATGTGGTGGTGGTGAGACAAGGTCTTATCTTACTAGAAACATCATGTGGTGGTTAGACAAAGTCTTATCTTATTAAAAACATTATGTGGTGGTTGGACAAAGTCTTATCTTACTAAAAACTTCATGTGGTGGTTAGACAAAATCTTATCTTACTAAAACCATCATATGGTGGTTAGACAAATCTTATCTTACTGAAAACATCATGTGATGATGGTGGGACATGGTCTTATCTTACTAGAAAATCATGTGGTGGTAGTGAGACATGGTCTGATCTTACTAGAAACATCATTTGGTGGCAGTGAGACATGGTCTTATCATACTGTAAACATCATGTAGTGGTGGTGAGACATGATCTTATATTACTATAAACATCATGTGGTGGTAGTGAGACATGATCTTATATTACTATAAACATCATGTGGTGGTGGTGGGACATGATCTTATCTTACTAGAAACATCATGTGGTGGTGGTGAGACATGATCTTATCTTACTAGAAACATCATGTGGTGGTGGTGGTGAGACATGATCTTATCTTACTAGAAACATCATGTTGTGGTTGTGAGACATGATCTTATCTTACTATAAACATCATGTGGTGGTGGTGAGACATGATCTTATCTTACTATAAACATCATGTGGTGGTGAGACATGATCTTATCTTACTAGAAACATCATGTGGTGGTGGTGGTGAGACATGATCTTATCTTACTAGAAACATCATGTGGTGGTGGTGAGACATGATCTTATCTTACTAGAAACATCATGTGGTGGTGGTGGTGAGACATGATCTTATCTTACTATAAACATCATGTGGTGGTGGTTGTGAGACATGATCTTATCTTACTAGAACATCATGTGGTGGTGGTGGTGAGACATGATCTTATCTTACTAGAAACATCATGTGGTGGTGGTGGTGAGACATGATCTTATCTTACTAGAAACATCATGTGGTGGTGGTGGTGAGACATGATCTTATCTTACTAGAAACATCATGTTGTGGTTGTGAGACATGATCTTATCTTACTATAAACATCATGTGGTGGTGGTGAGACATGATCTTATCTTACTATAAACATCATGTGGTGGTGGTGAGACATGATCTTATCTTACTAGAAACATCATGTGGTGGTGGTGGTGAGACATGATCTTATCTTACTAGAAACATCATGTGGTGGTGGTGAGACATGATCTTATCTTACTATAAACATCATGTGGTGGTGGTGGTGAGACATGATCTTATCTTACTAGAAACATCATGTGGTGGTGGTTGTGAGACATGATCTTATCTTACTATAAACATCATGTGGTGGTGGTGAGACATGATCTTATCTTACTAGAAACATCATGTGGTGGTGGTGGTGAGACATGATCTTATCTTACTAGAAAAATCATGTGGTGGTGGTGAGACAAGGTCTTATCTTACTAGAAACATCATTTGGTGGTTAGACAAAGTCTTATCTTATTAAAAACATTATGTGGTGGTTGGACAAAGTCTTATCTTACTAAAAACATCATGTGGTGGTTAGACAAAGTCTTATCTTACTAAAACCATCATATGGTGGTTAGACAAATCTTATCTTACTGAAAACATCATGTGATGATGGTGGGACATGGTCTTATCTTACTAGAAAATCATGTGGTGGTAGTGAGACATGGTCTGATCTTACTAGAAACATCATTTGGTGGCAGTGAGACATGGTCTCATCTTACTAGAAACATCATGTGGTGGTGGTGAGACCGAATCTTTTACTGTGAGCTGTCGAGGGAAGAGGGAGTTGATTTTTTATGGTCTATATAAGTGGCCTCAGTGATGTTCAAGCTGTAGTTTGTTGAGTGTTCTATAACTCCATCTATCCATCTTTTCCAGGGTCTTGATCAGTATCCTGTAGTTCTTTGATTGAAGGCCCTTGCGATCTTACATTTACATCATAAGTATAATTATAAACATGGTGTATATGTAGCCAAACCACAGTTCTTTGTTTCCCTGTATATATAATGTAGGCATGGTGCAGTTCCTATCAAATGTCTTAGGTTCACATGTGTTACCTTGCCCCTCCTAGTGAAGTTTGCTGCCTTTCTTGGGCATCTCATTTCACATGTTATTTTATGTTGCTGTTTCTTGATGTTTAGTGTAGCCAGCACGAAGTTGGAGTAAATATGCTATTAATTACTTGTCTCTTATTTTCCAGTGGTAAAAATTGTACCCAGAGATTTCAAAATTTCTGAGCTGACAACTCACTTAACTGGAGGGGAGGGGGCACCTGGGAAGGGTGGATTTTACCATGTACAGCTTAATAAGCTCTCCCTCTCTCCCACTCCCGACCTGTCTGTGAACGCTGGCTGATAATCGTACAGTGGTTACCAACTTTTTTACACACAAGGACCACTTGTCCAAGTACCTATCAAGTTATGAGATCCATCGTATACGTAATAGCGCAACCGATGAAACCTTCATTGTTTTTATTCAAGAGACGGCACCAAACGGTGACACAGCTGCAGACCACCAGATTCCAGCACCAGATTCACAGACCACCTGACAATGCTTTCAGCACCAGATTCACAGACTACCTGACAAGGCTTCCATCACCACTTATGATTCACAGACTATCTGACAATGCTTCCAGCACCACTCATGATTTACAGACCACCTGAATTTGCTTCCAGCACCACTTATGATTCACAGACCACATTTTATAAACCACTCATCCAGACAGTTAAAACTTAAACACAAACACACACACACACATTTCCAAATATTGCTGTTATTCTTGCTGATAATGGCAGTACCACGGTGCTGATGAACTAGCTCTATCTTTGCAGCCAATTACAAGATAAACTTAATCTGTCGTTGTACTGACCACTTCAAGATAAACTTAATCTGTCGTTGTACTGATCTTTACAAGATAAACTTAATCTATCGTTGTACTGATCTTTACAAGATAAACTTAATCTATCGTTGTACTGATCTTTACAAGATAAACAGTCTGTCGTTGTATTGACCATTTCAAGATAAAGTAAATCTGTCGTACTGACCATTACAAGATAAGCTTAATCTGTCGTTGTACTGACATTTCTGTCACATCTGCGAAACTTATATTACATTTCTGTCACAACTGTGAAACTTATATTACATTTCTGTCACATCTGTGAAACTTATATTACATTTCTGTCACATCTGTGAAACTTATATTACATTTCTGTCACAACTGTGAAACTCATATTATACTGTCTTTTGGATAACATGATGAACTGGTGGATTAATGATAGTTGTAAATCATTGTTATGTGAAACAGTAATCTGTATGTGCAAGTTATAAATCATTGTTATATGAAACATTTAATGAGTGACTGAGCTGTAGTCTAGGACCACAGTCTAATGAGTGACTGAGCTGTTGTGTAGGACCACAGTCTAATGAGTGACTGAGCTGTAGTCTAGGACCACAGTCTAATGAGTGACTGAGCTGTAGTGTACGACCACAGTCTAATGAGTGACTGAGCTGTAGTCTAGGACCACAGTCTAATGAGTGACTGAGCTGTAGTCTAGGACCACAGTCTAATGAGTGACTGAAGTGTAGTCTAGGACCACAGTCTAATGAGTGACTGAAGTGTAGTCTAGGACCACAGTCTAATGAGTGACTGAGCTGTAGTCTATGACCACAGTCTAATGAGTGGCAGAGCTGTAGTCTAGGACCACAGTCTAATGAGTGGCTGAGCTGTAGTGTAGGACCTCAGTCTAATGAGTGACTGAGCTGTAGTCTAGGACCACAGTCTAATGAGTGACTGAGCTGTAGTCTACGACCTCAGTCTCACTCAGATTCTAAATTTGATTGATTCTCTAAACAGGGAGACAGAAGTCAAGACCCTGGGTGGACCCCGGGGCGCAGAAAAAAGTCCAACTGCTGGGACTTGAATCCGGTATCACCGCATTAGTAAACCCAGCCTCTAACCACTCGGCTAACCAGGAAGTTTTAGGTTGTTAAAACAAAAACATAACATAACATAACATAACATAACATACATGTGTACGGAACGTCTGGACTCGTCTTTCTCAGTGAAATAAGATCCAGAACAAAAGTCAGGCCAAAGCAAATACAGCTTCTTGTCAACTTTTTGACAGGAAAATATTCTTTTCTTCTGCTGTTACTACTACTACTACTACTACTACTACTACTACTACTACTACTACTACTACTACTACTACTACTGCTACTAATACTGCCATTGTTACTACTACTACTACTGCTGCTGCAACTACTACTACTACTGCTACTACTACTATTACTGCTGCTACTACTGCTGTTACTACTACTATTACTACTACTGCTGCTACTATTATTGTTGCTGCTATTATTACTGATGCTGCTGCTACTACTATTATTACTGCTACTACTACTACTACTATTACTACTGCCGCTGCTAATACTACTATTACTACTATTACTACTACTATTACTACTACTACTACTACTACTACTACTACTACTATTCTTACTGCTGCTACTGCTAATACTACTACTGCTGCTACTACTACTACTGCTACTACTACTACTACTACTACTACTACTACTACTATTGCTACTACTACTACTAAAACTACTGCTGCTACTACTACTACTAAAACTACTGCTGCTGCTATTACTATTACTACTACTGCTACTAGTACTATTGCTACTACTGCTGCGACTGCTATTACTACTGCTGCTGCTACTGTTAATACTGCTGCTACTACTATTATTACTGCTAAGGCTACTGATATTACCTTTACTACTGTTGCTACTACTATTACTACTGCTGTTGCTACTACTATTATTACTGCTACTACTGCTGTTACTATCGCTGCTGCTACTACTGCTACTACTGCTGCTAATACTGCTGCTGCTGTTATTATTACTGCTGTTACAGCTACTACTGCTGCTGCTACTACTACCACTGCTGCTGCTGCTGCTACTACTACTACTGCTGTTACTACTACTATTACTACAGTCTAATGAGTGACTGAGCTGTAGTCTAGGACCACAGTCTAATGAGTGACTGAAGTGTAGTCTAGGACCACAGTCTAATGAGTGACTGAAGTGTAGTCTAGGACCACAGTCTAATGAGTGACTGAGCTGTAGTCTATGACCACAGTCTAATGAGTGGCAGAGCTGTAGTCTAGGACCACAGTCTAATGAGTGGCTGAGCTGTAGTGTAGGACCTTAGTCTAATGAGTGACTGAGCTGTAGTCTAGGACCACAGTCTAATGAGTGACTGAGCTGTAGTCTACGACCTCAGTCTCACTCAGATTCTAAATTTGATTGATTCTCTAAACATAGGAAAACAGTTACAGGGAGACAGAAGACAAGACCCTGGGTGGACCCCGGGGCCACAGAAAAAAGTCCAACTGCTGGGACTTGAATCCGGTATCACCGCATTAGTAAACCCAGCCTCTAACCACTCGGCTAACCAGGAAGTTTTAGGTTGTTAAAACAAAAACATAACATAACATAACATAACATAACATAACATAACATACATGTGTACGGAACGTCTGGACTCGTCTTTCTCAGTGAAATAAGATCCAGAACAAAAGTCAGGCCAAAGCAAATACAGCTTCTTATCATCTTTTTGACAGGAAAATATTCTTTTCTTCTACTGTTACTACTACTACTACTACTACTACTACTACTACTACTACTACTACTACTACTACTACTACTACTGCTACTAATACTGCCATTGTTACTACTACTACTACTGCTGCTGCAACTACTACTACTACTGCTACTACTACTATTACTGCTGCTACTACTGCTGTTACTACTACTATTACTACTACTGCTGCTACTACTATTGTTGCTGCTATTATTACTGATGCTGCTGCTACTACAATTATTATTACTGCTACTACTAATATTACTACTGCCGCTGCTAATACTACTATTACTACTATTACTACTACTATTACTACTACTACTACTACTACTACTACTACTACTATTCTTACTGCTGCTACTGCTAATACTACTACTGCTGCTACTACTACTACTACTGCTACTACTACTACTACTACTACTACTACTACTACTATTGCTACTACTACTACTAAAACTACTGCTGCTACTACTACTAAAACTACTGCTGCTGCTATTACTATTACTACTACTGCTACTAGTACTATTGCTACTACTGCTGCGACTGCTATTACTACTGCTGCTGCTACTGTTAATACTGCTGCTACTACTATTATTACTGCTAAGGCTACTGATATTACCTTTACTACTGTTGCTACTACTATTACTACTGCTGTTGCTACTACTATTACTACTACTACTGCTGTTACTATCGCTGCTGCTACTACTGCTACTACTGCTGCTAATACTGCTGCTGCTGTTATTATTACTGCTGTTACAGCTACTACTGCTGCTGCTACTACTACCACTGCTGCTGCTGCTGCTACTACTACTACGGTTACTACTAATATTACTACTCTTATTCCTGCTGCTTCTACTAATACTGCTACTACTATTACTACTGCTACTGCTTCGGCAACTACTAATACTACTGCTAATACTAGTACTAATACAAATATTACTACTGCTGCTATTGCTGCTACTACTACTACTACTAGCATTACTACAGCTAATACTGGTGCTACTTCCACTGCTGCTACTACTACTACTACTGCTTCTACTACTACTACTGCTACTACTAATATTACTACTGCTTCTACTACTATTATTACTACAGTTGCTACTACTGCTACTGCTACTACTACTACTGCTGCTGCCTCTGCTACTACTACTGCTGCTATTACTATCACTATTACTGCTGTTACTGCTGCTACTACTGCTGCTACTACTACTACTATTACTACTACTACTACTACTGCTTGCGTTACTAATACTACTGCACTATTGACACTGCCACTACTACTGCTGCTGCTGCTGCTATTACTACTGGAACTACTACTACTACTATTACTACTAATACTACTATACTGCTATTAATATTTCTACTACTACTACTACTACTACTACTACTGCTACTGCAACGATTATTACCACTGCTACAACTATTACTACTACTACTACTACTACTACTACTACTACTACTACTACTACTACTACTACTACTGGTACCACTACTACTATTTCCACTACTACTACTATTACAACTAATGCTACTGCTACTATTACAACTACTACTACTACTACTACTACTACTGGCACTACTACTGGTACCACTACTACTATTTCCACTACTACTACTACAACTAATATTGCTAGTCCTAGTACTACTAATTACTAATAATACTACTACTACTACTACTACTACTGGCACTACTACTGGTACCACTACTACTATTTCCACTACTACTACTATTACAACTAATGCTACTGCTACTATTACAACTACTACTATTATGATGAAGTCTTAAGATAGGCTGGAGTTTAGAGACAAATTATAGCAAAGATCAGAGACAGACAAGAGAGATTTGTAGGACATTTTCTGAGAAGAGAAACATTGAAACACATTGTGGCAACTGTGGGAAGAAGAGACAGAGGAAGACAGAGAGAGAGAGAGAGAGAGAGAGGTTACTGGATGGGCTGTCAGTATGGCTAGGAAGAAAGTCACTGGCGGAGGTCATAATCAAGTCTAAAGACAGGGAATTGTGGAGATAAATGATCGCCTACGCCAGACGGCACAGCACTTGATTGATTCATTGACTACTATTACTACTGGTACTACTACGGCTATTACTACTATTACTATTACTACTACTACTGGTACTTCTACTGCTACTACTACTACTGTTACTACTACTGGTACTACTACTACTAATACCATTACTACGACTATTACTACTACTATTACTGCTACTACTACTACTACTACTACTACTACTACTACTGCTACTGCTACTACTATTACTATTACCACTACTACTACTATTACTACTACTACTACTACTACTACTACTGGTACTACTACTACTACTACTACTATTGCCGCTAATGCTACTATTGCTACTACTACTACTGGCACTACTACTGCTACTACTACTACTATTACCACTACTACTACTTTTACTACTACTGCTACTACTGTTACTACTATTACCATCACTACTACTATTACTACTATTACTTCTAGTACTACTCCTATTACCACTACTATTACTACTGCTACTACTGATACTACTACTACTTCTACTATTACCACTACTACTACTATTATTACAACTGCTATTACTTCTTCTGCTGCCGGTACTGCTAAAACTATTGCTATTACTAGCGTAATATTACTGTTGTTATTATTAATACTACTGCTACTGCTAAAACTACTACTACTACTACAACTAATATTGCTAGTCCTAGTACTACTAATTACTAATAATACTATTACTACTACTGCATCTACTATTACTACTGTTGGTATTATTTTTATTATAAAATTACTACTATTACTGCTATTACTAATACAGATATTACAACTGTTACTACTTCTACTATAACTTCCACAACTACCACTCTACTATCAAATTCTTCTAACGATAGTATACTCTGCAATGTAAGTATCAGATCTTAGATTTATTGTGTTCTCATGTTGGCCGTTTCTACTGGTTTTATTGTTTGTTCTTATACTGTGAGCAACGGTCCATACAGAACCATAACAAAGCATCACTGAGTGCCGTGCCTACAGTTAATACTGTCCACCATGTCTCCGTCAGTGCTCCTAGGACATCTATCGCATACACACATTTCACTTTAAAATATATGTGTGTATGTGTATGGGTGTATGTGTATATGTTTGCTTAGAAACTTTAGTGTGAGAACAAGTCCCATAACAAGAGCAGGAAACACTAAGAACTCTTCTGTGTACATCTACAAATATTGTCCTGACACGTGATCCGGCAATGGCAAATAAATTCCCCATGATTTTGTTTACATTTGTCTTCGTACCAGACCCCCTTATCACTGACAGTTATATTTGCAGCATATCTACTGATGTCGTAAAACACACGAAATGTGAGATCTACCATACGAGATCTACGCTGGTGTAGGGGAGATGTAGTTATTTTGATCTGGAAGCACATTCCTTGAAAACTTAAGACCAGTCTCGAGAGAAAGATAAGATGTAATCAAATGGAGAAATATGACGGACAGTGGTTCTCACGCAGTGTTCCTGTGCGTGTTTGTTTGCTGTGGAAGCTTTCAGAGTGTGGTGCTATTTAACAATATCGTGGGAATCATCTATAGTTTGTCAACTTCCACTGTACTAGACTGTTTGGCTGGGGAAATGAGTAATAGATAATGGCTCCCTCTGTTCACCTAAAATGTGTCTCAAAGTGACCAGTATATCTCTGAACCTTAAGTGCCCAGGGCAAATGGGGCTTCCGCAAGGGTTTTCCACAAATGCCTGTCGTTTGCCTTTTTTTCTGCTCTTGCCCAGGTGAGCCCTCTACTGCTCATCATCCTTTCTGTTGTTCTTCTCCATGTCTCTTTTGGTCTACCCTTACTTCTGTTCCCCTGTGGTGTCCATCTTAGTGCTATTTTTTGGTAGTGAGTTGTCAGTCATTCGGAGACTATATATATATATATATATAATATATATATATATATATATATAATTCTCAGTTAAGTGTGGTATGCTGAGCCAAAGCTGCGGGTCACCTCCATGAATACCATTATTAGCAGGAGCTCTTCATGTGTGTACTGTAGTGTTCAGCTACGATCTTTACATGAGACCAATATCTGCGGCTCGTTCATCTCTGCAAGTGGTCTGTGCTTTGGTGGAAGAGGTCACATGTTCACATCCGGGTTTGGGCGTTCAATATTTTTTTTCTCTGCCGCGGTGGTGTAGCTGTTAGTGTACTCACTTGTCGATCAGAATGTCCCTTATTCGATTTCGCACTTGGGTGGAATCTTTTCGGGTCTAATGTCACCGCACTCAACCCAGTCTAGAAAATAGGTACCTGGGCTTCTCTGGGAAAACAAAAGCGGCGAGGGCAGGTGCTGACATTATTATCTGTATTATTACTGTAACGGCCTAGAAATCTGATGGCACCAACATTTCATACACCTACGTCATGTAAATGCCACGGGACATAGATTTTAAGTCTGTGCTTCTTCTAACTGGAGAGTTTTGAATATCTTGGATCACTGCTAACTAATAATGGAGATACAATGAGGGAAACTGAAAGGAGGACATCTATCGCTCTTCAGAAAGTAAACCAACTAAAGAATCTGTGGAGAGGAACAGACAGAACTACAAAAATAAGATTTTTAAGGGCATGCATCTTTCCCATCACAACATATGCCTGTGAGACCTGGGCAACACAGCTGAGAAACACATAAATACCTTTGAATGTAAATGTTACAGAAGAGTTCTTCAAATATCATGGATACAAAACAGAACAAATATATCCATACTACAAGAACTTAATATTGAAGAAGGCTGGCTAGTAAAGAGGATTAAACAAAGAAAACTTAAATATTTTGGATACGTTAAACGTCATGATAATCTAGAGAAGACCGTCTTGGAAGAGTACATAATGGGAAAAAGAAAGAGAGGAAGACCAAGGCAAAGATGGCTGCAAGACGTCGTTGATGATCTGCAAATGATGCATTAGCAACAGGCTATCTTGCTCACAACCGAGAGCCCTACAGGAGTACTTTTAGGGAGGCAAAGTTCCGCAAGGGACACGCAAATTAATGATGCAGAGAGAGTAGTCGACATAGATTTTAAGTCTTTGTAGAGAGAGAGAGAGAGAGAGAAGAGTAGTCGACATAGATTTTTAAGTTTGAGTAGACAGAGTAGTCGACATAGATTTTAAGTCTGTGTAAAGAGAAACGAGTCGACATAGATTTTAATGTGTAGATAGGGTAGTCGAATGTTCCTTAAAAAATCGAGAGAACTTTACGACATTTGCAGAGCGAAGTTCAGTATATGCACATGTGCCTTAGATCCCGCAGTATCTATCTTTGTGTGTTAGTGATGAGTGGAACTCACAATATGATAATCTATATTCACTGTGTAAGGCAGTGGCCACATCTAGGGCAACGGTCTTGGCTGGCCCGAGAAACTACATGAGTGAATTAAAAGCAATATGAAAGATGAAACTACGTATGTTAATAGTTACTTTATCCTTCCACTTGTACTGTAAGGTGTCTAGGGGAGATGTTACTTTACTTTACTTTACTTTATCCTTCCTCTTGTACTGCAAAGTTTCAAGGGGATATATTACTTTACTTTATCCTTCATCTTGTACTGTGAATTGTCAAGGGGAGATGTTACTTTACTTTACTTTATCCTTCCTCTTGTACTGTAAAGTGTCGAAGAAGATGCAGTTGGCGTTTGGGGGTCAAATAGGTGGCCTCAGTGGCGGTCATGCCATAATTAGCGAATATCTATCTGATAGCATCTATCCATCTCTTTCTGGGTCGTCCTCTTGATCTGTGCTCTGTAGTTCTTTGGTTGAAGGCTCACGTGGCTGGCTGTGAGTGTGTCATTCTCATTAAGTGGCCGAACCACGTGATTCTTTGCTTCTCTGTGTGTCGTGGACATGATGTAGTTCCTTCCATCTGTCTTAGTCATTTCTTGGCCTATCAAACTTGGTGACATTTGCTGCTTTTCTAAGACATCCATTTCACATGTGGTTATTTTATTCTGTTGTTTCTTATCAAGAGCCCACGTCTGGCATTGGTAGGAGTATGATAGTCATTACTTGACTCTTTTTAGTTAATTAGTTTTAAATTTTAATTTAATTTTTATTTTTCAAATTTAATTTTCATTTCAACTAATTAGTTTCAAGTCAGGTGTTGGGGTATGTAATCAGCGGGGATATCTGGTATACAACAGCACTGGCTCTTTGTGTTCTAACTTCAGTTTCCTTATAAATCTTTCCATTTTCTGTGAACATGCTCCAAGATACTTGAATTCTTTTACTTGTTGTATTTTGCTGTCTTCAATACATACATCAAATGCGCTTGGCATTCTGTTAACTTTCGTGGTCTCTGTTTTTGGCAATGTTGATTTTCATATCATAATGTTTACAATTCTGGTGAAGATTATTCATATATATGTTTATAGTAACCATAATTATTCATATGTGTGTTTATAGTAACCATAATTATTCATATATATGTTTTAGTAACCATAATTATTCATGTATGGTAACCATGAAGTACTTCACTTTATAGCAGTGATAGTGTGAACAATTTTGATACACTGATGAAACTATAAATGAGACTATAATGAGACTGATGAAACTATAAATGTTAACAGTGATACTGATGAAACTATAAATGTTAATAGTGAGACTGATGAAAATGTAAATATTAATAGTGAGACTGATGAAACTATAAATGTTAATAGTGAGACTGATGAAAATGTAAATGTTAATAGTGAGACTGATGAAAATGTAAATGTTAATAGTGAGACTGATGAAAATGTAAATGTTAATAGTGAGACTGATGAAAATGTAAATGTTAATAGTGAGACTGATGAAAATGTAAATGTTAATAGTGAGACTCGTAAAAATGTAAATGTTAATAGTGAGACTGATGAAAATGTAAATGTTAATAGTGAGACTGATGAAACTATAAATGTTAATAGTGAGACTGATGAAAATGTAAATGTTAATAGTGAGACTGATGAAAATGTAAATATTAATAGTGAGACTGATGAAAATGTAAATGTTAATAGTGAGACTGATGAAACTATAAATGTTAATAGTGAGACTGATGAAACTATAAATGTTAATAGTGAGACTGATGAAACTATAAATGTTAATAGTGAGACTGATGAAAATGTAAATGTTAATAGTGAGACTGATGAAAATGTAAATGTTAATAGTGAGACTGATGAAAGTGTAAATGTTAATAGTGAGACTGATGAAAATGTAAATGTTAATAGTGAGACTGATGAAAATATAAATGTTAATAGTGATAAAACTATAAATGTTAATAGTGAGACTGATAAAACTATAAATGTTAATAGTGAGACTGATGAAACTATAAATGTTAATAGTGAGACTGATGAAAATATAAATGTTAATAGTGAGACTGATAAAATTATAAATGTTAATAGTGAGACTGATGAATCTATAAATGTTAACAGCAGTGATAAAAACATCGTACAGCAGTGCTGAAGCCACTTAAGATTATCGGATTGGCAGAACTAAGACCAATCAACGAAACATGAGACAAAACCTTACTCATCATCATCATCAGCGTGCTGCGCTGACTGGCGTTGGCTATCATGCTTCTCCAGAGTACACGATCCTTCATGCAGGCCATCAGTTCAGTTGGTGATCTCCTCTCACACCATCCCGTCAGACTGTCCAGTATCATTTCTCTTGGTCTTCCTCTTGATCTTCTTCCGTCTATTTTTCCTGTTGTTATAATATTGTTATTGCATGTCCTATGAAAGTACATTTTCTCTCTCTCTCTTATCTTTTTGACAAGAATTTTTGTCTCTCCAACTCTTCTCATACATTCTTCATTAGTTATTTTTGCTGTCCAGGGGATTCGCAACATTCTTCTAATAAACCACATTTCTGATGCTTCTAATGATTTTTGTGCAGACCTGCCTATTGTCCATGATTCACTTCCATATAACAAGATAGGTTCAATATAGCATTTTAGGACTCGTTTTCTAATATTCATTGATAAAGATGTGTTAGCTAATATGTTTCTCATTCTCTGAAATTGAGTCTTTGCTTGGCCTGTTCTGTTCCTAATTCCGTTACTGGTAAATCGTTTTCATGAACTGTTTACTGGAGGAGGATCTTTAATTTATTCCCCACGAGATCGCCTGAGTGTCACGTGATTATTTTACAGCCTCGGCTTGCCCGCTAGTTATTTATGTATACGTTTCACTTCCTCGTCTTCCGTGCAGTCCCTATGATCACATTTAGGCTTCCCACTCCATTTCCCGCCATCCAAAGCTTTTTTGTCGAAAGGATGACAGCGACACCTTGTTCAGGTGCTGCCTGTAGAAAGGATGACAGCGACACCTTGTTCAGGTGCTGCCTGTAGATGTGATGGCGCACAGACCACAGCGTATCTATATCGTGATGAAAGGCTTTCTTGCTGAAGATGGCTCCCTTGTGCTGCTCGTGGCGGATGTTTCTTCACAAAGTTCCTGTCCACAGCCTTGGCTTCCATGATGTTCGTGCCCTCCACCAAAATCGACCACATTTTGGGGCATAGACCCACATATTCGACCTGCAGCCCCCACGAACAAATATACCCATACTACAAGAACTTAATATCGAAGAAGGCTGGCTAGTAAAGAGGATTAAACAAAGAAAACTTAAACATTCTGAACACATTAAAAGTCATGAGAATTTAGAGAAGACCGTCTTGGGAGGGTACATAATGGGAAAAAGAGAGGAAGACCAAGGCGAAGATGGCTGCAAGACATCGTTTATAACCTGCAAATCGATGCATCAGCAGCAAGGCATCTTGCTTACAAGAGAAAGGCCTACAGGAGAGCTGTTAGGGAGGCGAAGTTCCACAATGGACATGCAAATGACTGAGTCTCCATTTGCCAAACCAAACGTGGTCCAGAATCTCCAGTTTGTGTACAACTGGCTGTTCCAGGTGGTTGTATTGTTTCCACTGTTGTTGTTATTGTTGTTGTTACTGTTGAATTTATTGTTGTCCTCGCTGTTTTGCTGTTGTTTTTGCTGTTTTATTATTGCTGTCTTGTTGTTTTGTTATTGTTGCTTCTGTTGTTCATGTTGTTGTTATTACTGCTGTTGATGTAGCTGTAGTATGATAGTAGTGGTATCCTCGTTCACAAACAACATGTATAGACATTTATATCTCCTTGTACGGACAACTAATTCCCGTGTATAGACATTTATATCTCCTTGTACGGACAACTAATTCCCGTGTATAGACATTTATATCTCCTTGTACGGACAACTAATTCCCGTGTATAGACATTTATACCTCCTTGTACGGACAACTAATTCCCGTGTATAGACATTTATATCTCCTTGTACGGACAACTAATTCCCGTGTATATACTCTTATATCTCCTTGTACGGACAACTAATTCCCGTGTATAGACATTTATATCTCCTTGTACGGACAACTAATTCCCGTGTATAGACATTTATATCTCCTTGTACGGACAACTAATTCCCGTGTATAGATACTTATATCTCCTTTTACGGACAACTAATTACCGTGTATAGATACTTATATCTCCTTGTACGGACAACTAATTCCCGTGTATAGACATTTATATCTCCTTCTACGGACAACCAGTTCCCGTGTATAGACATTTATATCTCCTTGTACGGACAACCAGTTCCCGTGTATAGACATTTATATCTCCTTGTACGGACAACCAGTTCCCGTGTATAGACATTTATATCTCCTTGTACGGACAACCAGTTCCCGTGTATAGACATTTATATCTCCTTGTACGGACAACTAATTCCCCCCACATACAAACCGAAACTAAAAGGTGACATTGATAACCAGATTCAGGTGTTTCGGGTTACATCTTCATTGGATAAAAAAATAGCAAGTGAAAGCAACAGAGAAGAAATAATGTGAACGAAGTTAAATATGAACGAAACTTTGATGACACATCTGTAACGCCAAATGCAACTTCAGAAACCTGATCGTCTTTTTTGGGAACACATAAAACTGGTAACTTTATTCAAAAGATGATTAAATTAGTGTCACTAAGTGCTCTTCACCAAGGTATGGACAAGATGTGCAGTTAGAACATGCTTAAAATAGAGAAACATTAAAATTAACGGAACAAAATTTGAAGGATGTGGCAAACAAATATAGCCAGGAAGAAAGAGCTACAGGCAAGGCAGGAAGAACTTTAACACATAGAAAGAGCTGAACAAAATAAAAGGAACAAGGGAGACTGTATAACACTGTTTTATATAAATGGCAATAGAAGATTTCTCATGAACATTTCACTGATTCATTTTAATTTGACAATTAATATCAATATGATCAATACGTATAGCTGATAACTCACTTGTAATAATAGGCATAGGCAAGATTATACACATTTCATTATTTTCATCACAGTAGCACGAAATCTCACAAAATCACAATATCATAATTCTCATAATTTTACAAGCAGTATTTAAGCAGCGTTCACAATATTCAGTAATACGAAAGCTCTTGGTAACAATTACTGTACGATCTCTTGCTACACTAGTTCAATCTAACACTATGTCTCTATCTCTACATTTCTCTTGCTGAATGCCTCTTCCCCTCCTCTCTGCGTCTCCTCTCTCCTCTCTCTCCACCCCTATCTGCTCTCCTCCCTTCTTTATATTCGTAAGTTCTGACCACGCCAAAACCGGTCGCAGCTGGCGTCTTCACTTTAGTCTCTTTCATCTCCGTCGTCTAATTGTTACCTCCCATTAACAAGTCCACCATCTCTTTCATGTTACCTGCTTCGGGACCTAGTCCGTTCTCTGTTCAGTCTTTGATCTACTGGTCAATTGTTCCCCCTGGGCTACTGCATGTGCGCGCGAAGTCGCACCTCTAGAACTGGACCACTCTCACGATCTATCAGATCTATCGATACGGTTTTACCTTTGATCAGGTCTTTGAAGTACCGAGTATCCGTTCCTCGCTCCTCTAACTATAACTTCTCTGCCCCCCAATACATTCTTTATTCCTGATCATGTCACTAATAATAATAATAATAATAATAATAATTATAATAACTATAATCATTACTTACAAGGCTATGCTACAACTGGAGGAGAGAGAAAGGGAGAGAGAGAGAGAAAGAGAATGAATGAATGAATGAATGAATAATCTTTATTTTTCAAGGGTAAAGAATTGGGCTCGCAAGCCCGTCTTACATTCTGCCCTTCATCACTCCGTCTTTCATTCTTCCCACACACTTGATTTAGTACAAAAATACAAATTAAATTAGGAAAAAACATATCAAAAGAGTGTAAGATTTAACGATTACATTCAAGGTAAAAGAGAAGAAGTCATTAACCTAATAAAATAGCACTCACGCACACATACACACGCAGACATATACATAAATAAAAATACATTGTAAATCATCTTCTAACATATGTTTTTTTAACAAACATTAAAATAATTTCTAACAATATCTAACAAGTTGCTTTTCTAACTATGTCATTGAAGTACTTGATGGTTTACGAGAGAGAGAGAGAGAGAGAGAGAGAAAGAGAGAGAAAGATAAAGAAAGAAAGGGAGAAAGAAAGAGAGTGAGAGAGAAAGAATCTAACGGGAAAGAGAAATTATAAACAAACAAAATCGGGGAATGTCAGGATGAAACCTACGCCTAAAGTTTATACCCCCACCCCCTACAAAGGAGAAATGAAACTGTTTTCAAAGACGAGGCAAACTTCTAACGTGCCAGAATTCCAGTTGTAAACATTGTTTTCTTTCCTTGAGAGTCTAATGATCAATGTTCATTCAGTAGATTCTGTCAGCACTAAAACATTTATTCTGTTGCACGCTGGGAACTTTTAATACTTCTGTCTCCAGGACCATAGCGTGTAAACAAACCTTGCTTGATCATAGCTTTCACAATTCATGACAGGTTTTTGTTTCGTTGCTAATGTAAACCCTCGCTTTCAGAATGCACTCAAACTTTTTCAATTTTCTTAGATTTTAAAGTGCGGGTAATCTCCCTTATAACTTAATTATTCATTTGTTTGTCTACTTCAGTTTTACAGCTTCTGTTATCGGAAAACTTTTTTTTTATATGTGAAATTTCGTTGTCGTGTATAGCTTTTATGATTTTATTCTAATTCAGTGATTCTCACGCTGGTGACTTCGCTACTGGTAGTAAGTTGTTTTTTCAAATAACATTTAACATTGTTTAAATAATAACTTGTTTTCGCTGGCCAGGAAACGAATTTATGGCTATATTCTCCAAGCCAATCATCATGGCTACCTTTATCTTCAGCTTCATTATAAAGATCTTCATTGTCAACTTCTGTAGTATCTGCGGTGAAAGGTGGATGCAAGAGATTTTCAGCTCACCCTGTCTTTCGCCTTGGTGGTACAAAAGGACAGACTGTATTTTCTTGATACTGTCCACACACCAGTCTGTCCTGGTGTCGCCATGTTTGCCACATTCCACGCCTCCAAACCGTTTTTTGTTAAATGTAAACCCTTTACTGTGTCTACATAAGGTTAATCGTTGCTAATCTGCAAGTGGATGCATCAACAGCAGGGTATCTTGCTTACAACTGAGAGGCCTACAAGAGAGCTGTTAGGGAGGCAAAGTTCCGCAAGGGACATGTAAATGACTGACTGACGGTTATCTGTTGATGGTTTCAGTTTTTGCGCTTTTTTTTATTATTACTTATGTTCAGCTCTTATCACACATGTTCAATGTGAAAACTTTATGTTCATCTCTTATCACACATGCTGAAAACGAAAACTTTATGTTCATCTCTAGTCACACATGTTCAGTGTGAAAACATTATGTTCATCTCTTATCACACATGTTTAATGTGAAAACTTTATGTTCATCTCTTATCACACATGCTGAAAACGAAAACTTTATGTTCAACTCTTATCACACATCTTCAACACTAAAACTTCTGTTTTCAACTTGTGTCCGTACACATTCGACGAAATGAATTAACCAAGTATATACATGGAAGAAATGTATTATACATTTTTACACATTCATTACGTCCAACAAACTGTATTACATATAACAAACAGTATTACATATAACAAACTGTATTACATTTAACAAACAGTATTACATATAACAAACTGTATTACATATAACAAACTGCATTACATCAATAGCATTTCAGGGTTGTTCTATAGCGTACCGTAAGTTCTTTACACTTGACTCAAATTGATAAATAGATATAGTGGTGATGAGTAAATGTAGTGGTGATAAATAGATGTAGTGGTGGTGAGTAAATGTACTTATCTTATATCTTATATCCTTCCCGTGCCGTCAAACGTCATATAGGACTCACAAGGTAGTTCGGCAATTTTTCCTGTCTTCGGCGATCTTTCAACCTCATCAAGGGATTTTATGCCTGCTTCTTCTTCTTCTTCTTCTTCTTCGTTCGCTTCTACCACCAAGACCGCCCCACGATCCTACTGAATTTACACCTGTGGTCCACGTTAAGTCCTGTGGTCCCCCGTGTGGTCCCCGAAAGGACCACACGGGATCCCCAAGAGAATCACAAGAGGTTCAGAGTATCGCAGGGCTTGAGCCTATATTCTCGGTGGGTCTCAGAAGCAGGATTGCGTGACACCGTGGTTTTCGTTGCACCAGTTTAGTCTAGAGTTGGACTGTCTCACCGGAAGACCTCGACGTGTTTTAGATATCAGCATATCCCCGCTGTGTGAGAGGTGTTAGCTCACTTAGGCCAGAGTTGGACTTTCTCACTGGAAAACATCAACGTGATTAGGATATGCATACATCCCCGCCGGGTGAGAGGTGGTTGCCTATCTAGACTGCTCTGGTCCAGTGTCTCCGACTTCAGCATTTTGTGGTGGTGGCCGCTACCCTTCCTAGTTGTGACCAGGATGGAGCTTTTGTCCAGGAGGACGAATCCTCGCCACTAGTGACTTCCACCCCTGGGTTGAGCCAGTTTAGGCATATTCTCCCAGTATGGGCGTGTTTGGGACGTGACCGACCTCTAGAGCAGAAGTACCGTGACATGCGTACCCTTCAAGTTTCACCAATGGTATTAGCCAGTTTAGGCATATTTCACCAGTATGGGTGTATATCAGGCATGACCTACCTCTAGAGCGGAGGTGGTGTGACATGCCTGGCCATCAAGTTTCACCTCTGGTGTGTGCCGGTTTACGCATATTTCACCAGTGTAGGTGTGTTTCGGACGTGGCCGGCCTCTAGAGCAGAGGCGTCGTGGTATGTGTAGCTCTCGCAGCGATACTACTGGATATACCGATTAAATTTCACATTATCTTTTCCTTCACCTTTTCACATCGACGCCCTTACTTCTTTTTCCGCATTTTCTTCCTTGACCGGGAGGAGCTTCACTCCACGCGCGGCATTCGAAGAGTCTCGCCAGCAGTGTCTTGACCTCTGGGTTAAGCTGGTTCATGCATTCCACCCGATATAACTGCACTCAGGACGTGGCAGACCTCCAGACCAGAGGTGCCTTGATTTGACCGTTTGCTTCGCCTTATCCTTTCTACCACTCTTTCCGCAGTGGTGCCGCGCGGCAACCCCTTTTCACCTTTCTTCATTGGCCGGGAGGAGCACCGCTCCACGCACGGCAGCTGAAGAATCTCGCCAGCAGCGGTAGATGAGCTACCAAACGTGTCACTCATCTACCCTTCGTTCCTTCTCCTGTCAGTTTAAACAGTTCTACCACGGGAAGGCCAGCAGCTGGGCTTGACTGCCAGAGGCTGTTTGAGACGCGCGCCGTTGGAGTGGAGATCGAATTCTCCACCCCACCTCCGGCAATAGCAGTCCTTAGAACCTATGCCTGCTAATTTGGCCTCTCTTAACAATGTCCTCTTCAGACTTTCACGTGGTCTGCCTCTTTTTCTTTGGCCTGTTGTGTTCCATTTTATAGCTTGTTTTGGAATTCTCTGACTGTTTCTTCTCATCACGTGACCAACATATGTCCATCTTCTTTTCCTGATCACCCATGAAACTGGTTGTTGTTCAGTCATCTGTCTTATCTCTGCATTGTTCTTGAATTCGTTCCATTTGATGCCGAGTATTTTCCTTAGGCATTTGCTTTCAAAAAAGTCTAATTTCTTGTCTATTTCTTTAGTTGTTTTCCAGCTTTCACATGCATAAAAGAGGGTGGATATAGCTTTTGAACTGAATAGTCTTAACTTGGTTTTTGTGCTTATAACTTTTGAATTCCATATGTTCTCAAGATTCTTGAAGATCGATACTGCTTTTGCAATTCTAATTCTAACTTCCTTTCTGCTGTCACCATCCTGGTCTATAAAAGCTACCAAGGTATGCAAAGTGAATGACTTCTTCAATATCTGTCCCTTCTATGTGAATTTTTCCATTGTTATTAATTGGAAGTTTCATTATATTGTTTTTTTTTTGTCCTTGTTAATTTCAAACCCTATTTTGCTAGCCAAATATAAATAAATGCAGTTGTGATGAGTAAATGTAGTTGTGATGAGTAAATGTAGTTGTGATGAGTAAATGTGGTGGTGAATTATCACCAATAACTCTAAATGGTTTTTATTATTCAGCAGTTAAAAACTTCAGAGAAATCCTGCCTTCCAACAAGAAACACTGTAATATTTCGACTTGGTTCTTCAACAGAAATAAGCAACAAAATTAAACATACATAGAGATACAAACACATTCACACACACACGCACACAAACACATAGATTAAGGAAGAGAGAAAGAGAGAAAATAGACTCTACAAATGGAGGCAGAATAAAAATATTGGGCCTTTGTGTCTAGTTCTGTCTACACAGATGTTTGAACAAGTTGGTGATGTCCTGTCGTCAAGTTGACGATGTTCTGCCATCAAGTTGGTGATGTTCCGTTAACAAATTTTTGATATCCTGTTAACAAATTTGGAAGATGTTCTGCAACAAGTTTGGATGATACTCTGTTAAAAAGTTTAGGTGATGTTCTGTCAACAAGTCTTGGTGATATTCTATCAAAGGTTTGGGTGATGTTCTTTCAGCATTTTTGGGCGATGTTCTATGAATAAGTTATTGATGTTCTGTGAACAAATTGGAGTAATTTTGTTAACAAGATGATGCTTATCTGTCAACAAGTTGGCGATGTTGTGTTAACAAGTTGTTGTGCTGTGTTAACTCGTTGGTGATGTTCTGTCATCAGTTTTGTTTGATGTTCTGTCAACAAGCTGGTGATGTTCTGTTAATAAGCTAGCATTATCTGTCAACAGTTTGGTGTTGTTCTGTCAACAATGCAAGATAGGTAAGGTAAAACCCCCGCTTCCACACCATTAAGACAGACTAGGGATACGGTGTTATCCCTGTACGACCAAGACCATTGGCACATGAAAGTGTGATGTGGTCAGTATCACGCTTGGCCACTTTGCCTTCCCAGATTTCTCTGGTACCTGTCTTGGAGGCTAACTGGACCCCGTTGTCTTCCTGGGGTGCAACAGAAAAAAAGTCCCACTGATGGGACTTGAACCCGATATCACCGGATTAATAAACCCAGCGTCTAACCACTTAACTAACCAGACCGCCTCTGTCAACAAACTGGCGATGTTTTGTCAACAGATATTAATGATGTTCTGTTAACAACATAACGTTCTCATTATTTCTGTCATTAGAACAAAGAAACTGAGCTAGTGGTATATCCATGATGCTTCATTTCTCGTCAGTGTCCTTTATCATCATCACCATCATCAGCATTATCGCTGTCGTTTATTGCACTTCCACCAACGCTTTGACAACATCACTACTGATTACTGCCATCATCATCAGCTAGCAACATCAAAATCATGAACACCATCATCATACTCAATATCGTTATCGTTATGATGATTTCTCACCACTGTCAGCATCAATATCTTCTTCTTCTTCTTCTTCTTCGTTCGCACTGTCTGTCTATATCTGCAGTCCTGTCTCTTGGATAAATTTCACTGTTTTTTGTAACTCATGTATGGAACCGTAGAGCTTATCTTCTTTAGTGGTTTCACTGGGCCAGTAATTATTTCTCAGTGTCTCGTAGTTGATGCAGTTCTGGAGGATATGTTCCACGGTTTGGGGCACCTGGGCACATGTACATAGATTAATAGTACCAACCTTAAACTTTGTATACATATGACTTCGGAGTCGGCTGTGTCCTGTTCGGAGACGGAAGATGGTGACTTGTTCCTTTCTGTTTAGCATGTGATAGTCATCATGTGGTGGTGTTTGTGGCTTCCTGTAGGTTTTTATCATGCTTTTCTTCTGATTATAGGTGACTGGTATGTCTGGTTGCTCCATTTCAGTGCCCTCTTTGGCCAGATGGTCAGCTTTCTCATTGCCTGGTATCCCACAGTGGGAGGGAATCCATTGCAAAGTGACTCCATGTTGTAAGCCAATTTTTGACAAGGCATCCTTAAGGTCTGGTAGTTTGTTGCACTGAAGAGCTTCCAGTACTGATCTTGCATCTGTGAGAATTACTACAGGACATGTATCAATTCTGGAGTCTGATAGTTTTTCAACTGCAGCAATAATTGCCCTAACTTCTGCATCAAAGTTGTTGCAGTATTTACCAGTGGGTATGGAAATCTTGTCAATGGTGTTGTTTGGATATTCAATATATGCTCCTGCCCCACCATTCTTTATGGCATTATGTGCAGATCCATCTGTATACACACGTATCCAGGTGTCACATGGATATTTGTCATCTAGAACACTAAGTGTGGCTGTTGATCTTACAAGACTGCTCTGCATCTCACCATTCTGCACACCTTTCACTTCAGTCTGAATAGTTATTTGTGTATAATCTGCTTCTTTCCATGGTGTATGCTCTGGTACAGATGATAATGGAGTGACTACAGTTGGAAGGTCAGGTATCAGCTTACGCATACGCTTGGCCTGATGAATGAAGCTGCTTCTTTTAAGCCGTCCTAATGCCAAGTTATTGAATCTCTCCTCAGGGGATGGCTTACAGAGCTAAGGAATTTTTCTCCCATGGTCATGACCTTTGTGTCTCTACGTTCCTTTAGCGGTTGAACACCAACTATTTTCTGCATTTCTACTATTGGTGTGGACCTCATGGCACCTGTGATAATCCGTAGTGACTGATTTTGAACCTTGTCTAGATTATGCAGCGTAGTGTTTGATGCTGTGCACCAAGATGTTGAGCCATATTCTAAATGTGGTAGAATACTTTGCTGATATACATTCTTGAGGATTCTTTCACTAGCTCCCCATGTAGTCCCACTCAATTTTCTTAATATGGCTAGTTTTCTTCTGGCTTTTGCTTCTGCACTGTTGATGTGTTGCTTCCAAGTCAGTTTTGAGTCAAGAGTCACTCCTAAGTAAGTGGGTTGGTTGTCCATCCTTAAGGGTATTTCATTTACAAAGATCTTACCTGCTTTCTGTTTTGATGAAAGGGTGAACAGAGTGGTGCTTGATTTCTCTGTGTTGATACTTACACACCATTTGTTTGTCCATGATGTCAAGATGTCTGCTGCTCTTTGGAGTCTCTGTGTAGCAACTGTCGCATATTCATCTGTACACCACATGACCAGATCATCTGCATACAGTGCTGCTTTGATTCCATAGGGAAGTTCCTTGACCAGGTCATTAATGAATACAAGGAATAGTGTAGGCGAAAGGACTCCTCCTTGTGGTACACCGTGTCGCAGAAGTACTTTCTGGCTTTTGTGTCCATCCATTACTACTCTAGCTCTTCTATTGTGTAAATAGGACTTTATCCAGTTGTACAGTCTTCCATTCACATTGCAGTTTCTTAGTTTCCACAACAGACCTTTTTTCCATACTTTATCAAAGGCTTTCTTCAGGTCTATCCACGCTGCTAGTACAAGGTTTTTCTCTTGGAATGCATCCTCAATCTCTTGAGAGAGATAGGTCACTTGATCTTCCGTACTGTAGTACTGCCTAAATCCTGCTTGTTGTGGAACGAGAAGGTTTTCACTTTCTAGGTACCATTTTAGCCTCAGGTCAATGATGCGTTCCATCGTTTTGCATAGGCAGCTAGTGAGACTGACTGGCCTGTAGCTGGAGGCAGTATCACTGTTTTTCCCTGGTTTTAGCAGTGGTACCATGCTTGCTTCCTTCCAGATTTGAGGTAACTTACCTGTGCTCCAGCACATATTGAAAATATCCAACAGCTTTCCCATTGCTGCCATTCCCAGGTTCTTGATCATTTCATTGGACACTCCATCTGGTCCTGGTGATTTCCTTGGTTTCAGTTTACTAACTGCTAGGTCTAACTCACTGCGTGTGATTGGTGCATCCATGACCTCCACTTTTCTGACTTGTTCCTCCTCTTTCTGTGGCTCGATGCGCACTGTACGCTCCTTCTCTGGATGGATATCAATGTTGCAGTCCTGTGCAAACATGCGAGCAAAGTGATCTGCTACCTGCTTACCTGTAAGAGTTTTCCTATCCTCTATTAGTGTAATCTTTGTACTTCTTCCAGTACTCTCATCATTTAACTGTTTGATTAGTTTCCATAGTTTCCTTCCATCCTTTTCAAAGTTTAGGGACTCTGTTTTCTCTCTCCAACTTTCCCGTCTGGCTTGCAGCTTTGCTCTCTGAAATTTGGCCTTAGAATGTTGGTAATTATTGTGGTGTTCTTGGCATGGTCTATTTTCTGCTTGCTTTCGAGCTGCTTCCACGTCATCATGGAGTTTTCCCAGCTCACTAGACCAGTATGGTTTATAGTCCCTGCGAGCTCCTCTGGGAATGGTTTCACGAGCGGACTGAAGGATACAAGCATTGAATTCCTTCACTATGCTGTTAATATCCTTACCTTCTATGGACAGCTGTCCCACCAGGATACCTGTACGATGTCTGTACATTGTCCAGTTTGCTTTTTTATAGTTCCATCTGGGGAGAGGGTTACTGGTGTTAAGGAGTTCATTTTCTATTGTCAGGAAGACTGGTCGATGGTCGCTACCTCCAAGTTGTTTTCCAACTTCACGTGTAATGTTCCACTTCAGATCTGGAGAGTGGAATGCCAGATCTGGTGTTGATTTTGTATGCCAAGCCCTTGAGTAAAATGTTGGGGGATCCATTGGCTGGTTGATCAGGAGAAGTCCATTATCATCCTGCCAGCTCTCAACTTCCTCTCCTCTCTTGTCTATGTGGTCATAGCCCCAGCTCTGGGAATGACTGTTAAAATCACCACAGACCATCAGTCTCTCTTTGTGTGGGATTGTTCCTAAAGCAAGTGGGCGGTCATTAGGACAGTAATAGTTAAGGAGGTGGAAATCTGTATTACTACTTTTTAGATGGATCATCTGGTATTCGGCTCCTTCCATGTACACTCCCACCTGACATGCGCTGATGTTATTCTTAACAAGTGTGAGTACTCCTCCTTTTCTTCTGTCCTGTCGGTCTGATCTAAAACACTGGTAGCCTCTGATTTTAAAGGCGGCATCTTTGGTTAGGTGTGTCTCCTGTATGCAGCATATACTTACCTGCTCTGCAAAAAGTATGTTCTCTAGTTCAACCTTTTTGCTATAGCCATCTCTAACACTGCTGACACCCTCAGCATTCCACTGCATTATTTTAAGTTCTTGCTTTTTGGCTGTTTTCTTCTGTTGTATTTTTTGGCCAGTAGCTCTACTCTCATGTCTCCTGACTCCACAAGACGAACTGAGAGGACCTCCAGTAGCATTGGGTGGACCCTTTCGAGGCAGGGGGCCCGGCACTGCACCTGCCTGGTTAGTCTTCACAGGGCGAGCACCATGTTTGAAAACTGTAGATATAGACATTTCATTAGCGATAATGCGTGTTACCCTGATTTTTGCGATGCGCCTTTTGGCTGGGTAACTCCGACTTCAGCACCTTTCCTTGCTAGGGCAGACTGTGGTCTTGCTCGGACTGCCATGAAGACAGTGTGGCTGGCCTGGCCAAAACTTTGTTTTCCAGCCTCTGGTGGCTGTACTTAACCCCCTTCTCCATGTCAGATGGTTTGAGACAGTTCCACAAAGACACTCTGACTCTGAGATGAGGAATCTGATGAGTGCTTCAACGATATCCATTCCCCGCCACCTATAGTCTACTGGCTCTGTTATGTTTACATCATTCTGATAGCCATTGTTGTAAAGACCCATAGGCTTGTCACGTCCTGGATTCATTGGTTTCACACCAGACTTCCCTCATCCCCGCCAGAGATCTCCATGTCCCCATCCGTCCACCAACCTGAGATTACATTTTGCAAAAATAACAATTACAATTACAATTAGTGTTGATTGCTACAAGTTTCTGGGCTACAGAGGTAGGTCAGAGTTTTTAAGCAAACAGATCTATGTTCCCTGTCTCACAAACACTATGTTAAGATAAGTGTGCTCTTAACACAGTTGTTCCCAGGGGAGCATCAATATCAAAACTATCATCATCATGAGCACGGACATAACTCATTCATCACAGAGTTCATTAACCATACTCCGTTCTTCCACATTAAAACTCTTCCCATGAATCAATAACCCAGAGAGGGAATACATTTAAAAAATAATAATAATTGGACCTGAAATTTCGATCTACCTGAAGCAAGATCATCTTGCCAACTCTCTCTACGGAAAGGTTCTGCATTCAGAACATCGATTCTGTCGCCCATTTGTGGAGTCTTTGCTTGAAATTACCTTCCGAAATCCTGTGATTCCAGATTTGTATCAGTGTTTGCGGCTACAGGTAATGGAAGATTGATACTTTATAAAGGTCATCATGGTAGCATAATAGAGTCAGAGATTCTCTCTCTCTCTCTCTCTCTCTCTCTCTCTCTCTCTCTCGTTGTCTTTCTCTCTCTTTCGGAAAATACATTCTAGGAAGCCATATATGTATGTGTGAGAGAGAGATAGAGAAATAGAGAGAGAAAGAGAGAGAGAGAGAGAGAGAGAAAGAAAGAGAGATTTAATCATCTTGGAATCTTCCACAGAACATCTATGTCAGGTAAGCATATATCAAGAACATTCCTCTAAAGTACTTGTATATCATAACTGTTTGTACCACGAATATACGAGTATTTCACAAACACATGTACCCAGGGTATACATGGCATAAAAGGGCCTAAGAGGGAGGCGGTACTGACCTGTAAACTTGTGTACAGATAGCAAACGTTGCTTATGGCGTAAAACATTCTGACTGGAACACTGCCTGTATCATTGTACCTAAACAGTCTGTCTGTATCACATACACTGTACCTAAACAGTCTGTCTGTATCACTTACACTGTACCTAAATAGCCTGCCTGTGTCACATACGTCATAGGTTAGGAAACGCTCTGTCAAATACACTGTATGTTAGTCAGCCTTTCTATATCATATACACTGTACCTAGATAGCCTGCCTGCATTACATATACTGTACCTAGATAGCCTTCTTGTATCACATACATAGATAGCCTGTCTGTATCAAATACATTGTACCTAAATAGCCTGCCTGTATCACATACATTGTACCTAGATAGCCTGCCTCTATCACATACATTGTACCTAGAAAGCTTGCCTGTGTCACATACATTGTACCTAGACAGCCTGCCTGTGTCACATACAATATAGTTCCTGCAGACTGAGGAAATGAAGACATGTCTTTGCAAGATGAAAGAACTTGTTATATAAGTCCTTCCCGTGTCGTTAAACGTCACATAGGGCCCACATGCTAGTTCGCCAAGTTTTCCTGTGTTCGGAGAGATTTTCAAACACATCAAGGGATTTTATGCCCACTAAACTGGCTTCTCTTAACAATGTCCCCTTCAGAGTTTCACGCGGTCGACCTCTTTTTCTTTTGCTTGTTTTGTTCCATTTGATAGTTTGTTTGGGGATTCTCTGAGCGTTTCTTCTCATCACACGACCGACATATGTCCATCTCCTTTTCCTGATCACCCATGAAACAGGATGTTGTCTGCTCATCTGTCTTATCTATGCGGTGTTCTTGAATTCGTTCCCCTTATGCCGAATATTTTCATTAAGCATTTGTTTTCAAAAGAGTCTAATTTGAACTACGCGCCCAATAAATAAGGCATTCATTGGCCATTTGTGTGTGTGAGTGTGTGTGTGTGTGTGTGTGTGTGTGTGTGTGTGTGTGTGAGAGAGAGAGAGAGAGAGAGAGAGAGAGAGTTGTCCTCTTTACAATTACCGCTCTTTTCATCTTCAAGGACGTAACAGCATCCGTTGGCGGTAGATGTTTGGAGAAATCGATGTTTAATTTTCTTTCTTGGCTATTACATTGACATGTAACTGCATATCGACCACAGCAACAACAAACCTCCAGCTATGGCCCCCACGTGAGGGTTACCTGAATTTATTAATAATAAAAAAAAAGTTGACTACAGTTTGCGAAATAAACATCAGAAGAGTGGAAGAAAGACAGTCAAGTTTTATTTTCTAGACTAGACCATACCAAAAATAGAGCATTTATATTCCGTCTTATTTAAAGGTTGCTGTTCCAGTTTTCGATTTATCGTAAAGATCAAGTCACAAATTACATTGTCAGTCTCCATTATGAACCGTTAGTTCCCACGTTGGCCTGGTGCTGATGTGGAGAAACCTACAGTACATGGCCTCTGTAATTCTTGGCCAAACTTCTGCTCTCAACACGCTACGGTTATCTCCCTTGCTTCGGTAAGTTTCAGTAGCGATCTCAGGTTTAATATCCTCATGCAGTCTTCTCTGATAAATGAAAGAAACAGATGGGAAGAATAAAGAAAAAAAGAGCGAACATTATTTTCCAAGGAAAAGGAACTACACGCAGTGACATGTCTGATATTCTGGGCTCTATCTACCAACTTTCACAGTGGCATGTCTGATATTCTGGGCTCTATCTACCTACTTTCACAGTGGCATGTCTGATATTCTGGGCTCTATCTACCAACTTTCACAGTGACATGTCTGATATTCTGGGCTCTATCTACCTACTTTCACAATGACATGTCTGATATTCTGGGCTCCATCTACCTACTTTCACAATGACATGTCTGATATTCTGGGCTCTATCTACCTACTTTCACATTTTCTCCCACATTCGACAAAAAAATATAACCACATATCGTAGTTGAAACTCAGCAAAATACGATCATATACAAATATAACTTTGTTGCTGTTGTTGTTGTTGTTGTTGTTATTGTTTTTCTTGTTTTAGTTAATACCATGCACGCTTGATCTAACCAAAACCAAAGTCAAAATAAGAACTTTCCCAATCTTGTGCTGTAACCCATCTCTCACTGTCACTGTCACTCTCACTGTTACTCTCACTGTCACTCTCACTCTCGCTGTCACTGTCACTCTCACCCTCAATGTCAATGACACTGTCAGTGTCACACTAACTAACACTGTCACTCTGATTCTCACTATCACTTTCACTCTCATTGTCACTGTCACTGTCACTCTCATTCTCACTGTCAATGTCGCTCTCACCGTCACTGTCACTCTTACTCTCACTATCATTCTCATTCTCACTGTCATTGTTATTCTCATTGTCACTGTCACTGTCACTGTCATTCTCATTCTCACTATCATTGTCATTATCACTGTCATTTTTACTCTCATTGTCACTGTCACTATCACTGTCATTCTCACTGTCGCTGTCAGTGTCACTGTTACTCTCACTGTCACTCTCGCTGTCACTTTACTCTCACTGTCACTATCACTGTCACTCTCACTGTCACTTTACTCTCACTGTCACTATCACTGTCACTCTCACTGTCACTTTACTCTCACTGTCACTATCACTGTCACTCTCACTGTCACTCTCACTGTCACTATCACTGTCACTATCACTGTCACTCTCACTGTCACTATCACTGTCACTCTCATTGTCACTCTCACTGTCACTATCACTGTCACTCTCACTGTCACTTTACTCTCACTGTCACTATCACTGTCACTCTCACTGTCATTTTACTCTCAATGTCACTATCACTGTCACTATCACTGTCACTATCACTGTCACTTTACTCTCACTGTCACTATCACTGTCACTCTCACTGTCACTTTACTCTCACTGTCACTATCACTGTCACTCTCACTGTCACTTTACTCTCACTGTCACTATCACTGTCACTCTCACTGTCACTATCACTGTCACTCTCACTGTCACTTTACTCTCACTGTCACTATCACTGTCACTCTCACTGTTACTCTCACTGTCACTCTCACTGTCACTCTCACTGTCACTATCACTGTCACTCTCACTGTCACTATCACTGTCACTCTCACTGTCACTATCACTGTCACTATCACTGTCACTCTCACTGTCACTATCACTGTCACTCTCGCTGTCACTTTACTCTCACTGTCACTATCACTGTCACTCTCACTGTCACTTTACTCTCACTGTCACTATCACTGTCACTATCACTGTCACTTTACTCTCACTGTCACTATCACTGTCACTATCACTGTCACTCTCACTGTCACTTTACTCTCACTGTCACTATCACTGTCACTCTCACTGTCACTTTACTCTCACTGTCACTATCACTGTCACTTTACTCTCACTGTCACTATCACTGTCACTCTCACTGTCACTTTACTCTCACTGTCACTATCACTGTCACTTTACTCTCACTGTCACTCTCACTGTCACTTTACTCTCACTGTCACTATCACTGTCACTTTACTCTCACTGTCACTATCACTGTCACTCTCACTGTCACTTTACTCTCACTGTCACTTTACTCTCACTGTCACTATCACTGTCACTTTACTCTCACTGTCACTATCACTGTCACTTTACTCTCACTGTCACTATCACTGTCACTTTACTCTCACTGTCACTATCACTGTCACTTTACTCTCACTGTCACTATCACTGTCACTATCACTGTCACTTAACTCTCACTGTCACTATCATTGTCACCATCACTGTCACTCTTACTCTCACTCTCACTGTCACTTTAACTCTCACTCTCATTGTCATTGTCACTCTCACTCTCACTCTAACTGTCATTCTCACTGTCACTGTCACTGTCCGCACGCTTTATCAATACATCAACTGCTTCACACGGTTGATAGTTTAATATAAGAAATCATGAGGAAAAATTACCAAGAAAAACAGGACCACTTACAGAGAGCCATGTCAAATACAAATAGAAATGACTATTAACACACAAAACTGTACCTGCTGATCCATAACACGCACTAATTTATGTTAGAAGAAAGTTAATGCAGTATAGTCATCTCACGGTTATTTCTCTTCAGCTACAAAGGCGGTGTCACTGGGACAGTTATATTTGTGTAAGACGCCCATAGAGACAGGATGTTTACTAACTGGTAACAAAACTTTAAACGTGATTGTAAAAAAAAAAAGAAAGTCAACAAAGAAGGACATGTTGGAAATATGTTACAGGTGTGTTAAGGTGACTTAGGGTGCCTGATATTTGTTACGAGACAGTTTCCCAGTCTCAGAGGGCGGAAAGATGATGATGATGATGACGACGACTATGATGATGATGATGATGACGACGACGACGACGATGATGATGACGATGATGATGATGATGATGATGATGATGATGATGATAACGATGACTATGATGATGATGATGACGACGACGACGATGACGATGATGACGATGACGATGACGATGATGATGATGAGTACCACAGCCTGGTAACGAAAGACAGGTCAAGTATAATGTTATTTTAAAAAGAAAACAAAACTCATTAAATTCTCTTACATTAAAACAGAAACAGACACCAGTATTTGGAAGGACACCAGTACTTGGAAGGACACCAGTACTGGAAAGGACACCAATACTAGGAAGGATAACAGTACTTGGAAGGACACCAGTACTTGGAAGGACACCAGTACTTGGAAGGACACCAATACTGGGAAGGATAACAGTACTTGGAAAGGCACCAGTACTTGAAAGGACACCAGTTTTGTTCTGGGATGGTAACCAATTTCTGCTTCAGACATTTCATTTTATTTGTCTCAGAAGGTCAATGAAGGAATACTGCAGTCTACGGGCGGATCAGTGCCAAGTATATAATGAAATAATGAACTCGGGTGTGAAAGTGCAATCATAGTCTGACATTTAGATCGCGTAATTCAATAAAGATCCAGTTCTAAAAGTGAAAATCTTGTACAGCAGGGGTTCTTATATTCTTTTTTTTCCCTGTCTCTTCTTTTCCATGTAATTTTTCAGTGGTTATCAAGCTCTTTAACTTTTGTGTCCTCAAAACGTATTGAAAGAATTTTGATTATCTTCTCCTGATGTTCCTTATTTTACATCTTCTCCGAGAAGTCGCATCTTCAACTGTTTTCTTCTTGCCATCTGCTGCTTATGTTATATCTTTCTTCTAAACCACATGCTTCCAGGGCTACTGAGTGGCCAGGCGGTTAGTGCACTAGTCTCTCATGGCGAAGGTAGGTGGTTCGAATCCGATCGGAGGCACCCCAATCACCCAGTTATATAAATGAGTCAGTCAGTCAGTCAGTCATTTGCATGTCCCTTTCGGAACTTTGCCTCCCTAACAGTACTCATGTAGGCCTCTCGGTTGTGAGCAAGATGGCCTGCTGCTGATGCATCCATTTGCAGATCATCAACGATGTCTTGCAGCCATCTTCGCCTTGGTCTTCCTCTCTTTCTTTTTCCCATTATGTACCCTTCCAAGAGCATAACAGTTAAAGGGTAAAAGGTAATCCTGTTATGCATTAGAGGCACATAGGGATATGGTGTTAGTGCTCATATTTTCCTTAGAGGCACATAGGGATATGGTGTTAGTGCTCATATTTTCCTTAGAGGCACAGAGGGATATGGTGTTAGTGCCAATATTTTCCTTAGAGGCAAATAAGGATATGGTGTTAGTGCCAATATTTTAATTAGAGGCACTTAGGGATATGGTGTTAGTGCCAATATTTTCCTTAGGGACACATAGGGATATAGTGTTAGTGCCAAAATTTTCCTTAGAGGCACATAGGGATATGGTGTTAGTACCAGTATTTTCCGTAGAGGCACATAGGGATATGGTGAGAGGCACATAGGGATGTGGTGTTAGTGGTCATATTTTCTTTAGAGGCATATAGGGATATGGTGTTAGTGGTCATATTTTCCTTAGACGCACATAGCGATGTGGTGTTAGTGGTCATATTTTCCTTAGAGGCACATAGGGATATGGTGTTTGTGCTCATATTTTCCTTAGAGGCACATAGGGATATGGTGTTAGTGCCCATATTTTCCTTGACCTGTCAGCACATTAGAGGATGATATGGTCAGTATCACGCCTGACCGTCTTTCCTTCCCCAACTCTAGAAGAAGTCGGGTACCTATTTCTACAGCTGAGTGACTGGGGTGCCTCCGGCAAGATTCTAATTCCGGACCTTCGCCATGATAGACTAGTGCACTAACCACTTGGCCACTCATGGCATATATTATCTTATTTTTTTAAACCTATAAACTTCCAACTTATGCTAAATTAAAAGTTGTATTTTACTTTTGTTGTCAGTTTTCCTGACAGATCTCGATACCTTTCAATCACTTCATTCATTAACCTCATTATCTGATCCGCTCTTCAGCCCTTGTCTTCTTTATTCCTTGGGAAAGTCTCTCAGCTTTGACGACCTAACTTTCATCTAAACAAATCTGTGATCTAAACCTTGAAAGGAATGGAATTTCAAGTTTCTTGATTGCTTCTATGTGCTCTCAGATCTAAACCACACATTGCAAACTACTAATTATTATTTCCGATAGAAGTGAACTTACTAGAGAGAGGGAGAAAGAAAGAAAGAAAGAAATGTCAGACAGACCTGCTAAGACTGTCATGGTCTCTGACTTCTCATTACGAAGAGAGCTTACTTAGTGAGGCATGAAATGATACAAATTGAAAGAGTTGTTGCTGCTGTTGTTGTGTGTGTGTGGTGCTGTATTTTCATCAGATCTGAAAGCCAAATCACCGACGTAATGAGTTCACAGGCTCATGAGCTAATCATTTTCTTCTATAGCGTGCACCTGCCCTCCATATCTTTCGTGCTGGCTTCTGTTGTGGGTACATCTGCCCTCTATGTCTCTCGTGCTGGTTTCTGTTGTGAGTACATCTGCCCTCCATATCTCTCGTGCTGGCTTCTGTTGTGAGTACATCTGCCCTCCATATCTCTCGTGCTGGCTTCTGTTGTGAGTACATCTGCCCTCTATGTCTCTCGTGCTGGTTTCTGTTGTGAGTAGATCTGCCTCCATATCTCTCGTGCTGGCTTCTGTTGTGAGTACAGCTGCCCTCCATGTCTCTCGTGCTGGCTTCTGTTGTAAATACATCTGCCCTCTATGTCTCTCGTGCTAGTTTCTGTTGTGAGTACAACTGCCCTCTATGTCTCTCGTGTTGGCTTCTATTGTGAGCACAGCTGCCCTCGTCTCTCGCGCTGGCTTCTATTGTGAATACAGCTGCCCTCTATGTCTCTCGTGCTGGCTTCTATTGTGAATACAGCTGCCCTCTATGTCTCTCGTGCTGGCGAACTATAGCCGACCAAAACTTTATATCTTAGCAGGCTTTTCTGGGTATAGATGTGTTAGCAACACTCTCTGTTAACAGATGTTCTAGCAGCACTCATTGTTGCTATCTTTTAATAGGTGTGTTAGCTTCACTCCCTGCGAACAGGTGTCTTAGATTTGCTATCTTTTAACAGATGGTCTTATCTTCACTCCCTTTTAACGGATGTCTTATCTTCACTCCCTTTTAACATATTTCTTATCTTTACTCCGCTTTAACACATTTCTTAACTTTACTCCCTTTTAACATATTTCTTAACTTTACTCCCTTTTAACATATTTCTTACCTTTACTCCCTTTTAACGTATTTCTTACCTTTACTGCCTTTTAATATATTTCTTACCTTTATTCCCTTTTAACATATTTCTTACCTTTATTCCCTTTTAACATATTTCTTACCTTTACTGCCTTTTAACATATTTCTTACATTTATTCCCTTTTAACATATTTCTTACCTATATTCCCTTTTAACATATTTCTTACCTTTATTCCCTTTTAACATATTTCTTACCTTTATTCCCTTTTAACATATTTCTTACTTTTACTCTTTTTTAACATATTTCTTACATTTACTCCCTTTTTAACATACGTCTTACTTTCACTCCCTGTTAGGAAATGTTTATGGAGGAAAAACCTAATAAAATATTTATATTGCTATATGAGGATTTTTTTGCACGAAGACAGCATTTTTTTTTCATTCCTCTTTTTATTACACGTCAAACATGGAAGTTCTGTACGACGGTGAAGGTATAATGGTTTACTTTGTTAATGAGTTTTTTTCTTCCTAACGTTTTTAAGAACATCTAATTAACTGTCATTACAGTGTTACTGCTGTTGCTTATTTACGAGTGTTTATAAACAATAATTATTTTCCTTATCCGCCTATCGCGATATTAGAGTACAAAGCTGTGTCCCTGATCTTAGAGTACAAAGCTGTGTCCCTGATCTTAGAGTACAAAGCTGTGTCCCTGATCTTAGAGTACAAAGCTGTGTCCCTGATCTTAGAGTACAAAGCTGTGTCCCTGATCTTAGAGTACAAAGCTGTGTCCCTTGATCTTAGAGTACAAAGCTGTGTCCCTGATCTTAGAGTACAAAGCTGTGTCCCTGATCTTAGAGTACAAAGCTGTGTCCCTGATCTTAGGGTACAAAGCTGTGTCCCTGATCTTAGAGTTCTAAGCTGTGTCCCTGATCTTAGAGTACAAAGTTGTGTCCCTGATCTTAGAGTACAAAGCTGTGTCCCTGATCTTAGAGTACAAAGCTGTGTTCCTGTTCTTAGAATACAAAGCTGGGTCTCTGATATTAGAGTGCAAAGCTCTGTTTCTGGTGTTAAAGTACAAAGCTGTGTTCCTGTTCTTAGAATACAAAGCTGGGTCTCTGATATTAGAGTGCAAAGCTCTGTTTCTGGTCTTAAAGTACAAAGCTGTGTTCCTGATCTTAGAGTACAAAGCTGGATCTCTTACATACGTCTCCGAGCTTTTAAAGACGCTTACTTTGAGGCACGGTGGGTCAATTAGTACGTGCTTGTATCCTCGAGAGAAAACATGTGCACTGTGACATTATGTGTATTTATATGCATTGTGATATCAAGTTCTTGTGTGTACAGTCAGATAAAAAGTATGCGTGTGCGCTGATTTTAGAATGTTAAAACAGTGGTCCGACAATTAAGTAAGGAGACTGATTTTATTATGACCAAGACAAAAATGCCATCTATGAAGCAAAGCATGGAATCCAAAGAGGCAACCTTCATCTATGATCTGGCAACTATTCATCTCCGCCATATGAGCAGACGCAAACAAGCCGCCATTTTGCTGACCTAGTCAAAGGTGCATTGGTACATATTCAGCATGGAGCAAAAAGCTAGCGTTAAATTCTGTTTAAAACTGGGAAAAAGTGCCATTAGGAAAGTTGAATTGATGCGACAAGTTTATGGAGATAAGTGTTTATCTCATGCACAGATATCTATTTGGTATTCACGATTCAAAAGTGACGTAGAAACGATTACAAATGCAACTAGACATGGACGCTCGATTTCTGTTCGTAATGAGGAACTCATTGCTAAAGTCAGAGAACAGATACAAGAAGATCGTTGTTTGACTATAAGGATGATGGCAGATGAATTTGGTGTTAACTGAGAGACCATTCGTAAAATTTGAGTGGAAGATTTGGTCAAGAAAAAGTTGCTTACCGGTTTCTACCACATTCGTTGTCTGATGACCAAAAGACATCATCAATAAATAAACATTTCTTAAATTTGATTGGTGCAGAAGATTAAACATGGATTTTCCGCTATGATCCCACAACTAAACGCTAAAGTGCTTAGTAGAAATCATCATTATCACCAAAGTGAAAAAAAATCGTCTTCAAAAGTTGAAAGTGAAGACAATGTTGATGTGCTTCTACGACAGCAAAGGAGTTATTCACAAAGAATTTATTCCACAGGGACAGACTGTCACCGCCAAAGTTTACTGAAGTATTCTGAAACACTTATTAAAAAGGATTCTCCGAGTCCGGCCCGAGTATTCAACATCTGGCAGTTTTTTCCTTCTTCATGGTAATGCACCGGCTCACCGGGCGGTAGTTATACAGGAATTTTTGTCCCCAAAACAAGTGTGTGTTCTCAACCATTCACCTTATTCTCCAGATTTGTGTCTCTGCGATTATTTTGTATTCCCAAAAGTAAAGTTACCATTGAAAGGACGCTTCTTTGACGATACTGATGACATCCAAAGGGCCGTAATATCGAGTTTAAGGGCCATACCAACAGAAGAACTGCAGAGGTCGTTCCAGTGTTTGTTATATTGTGCCACTCGCTGTATCAGTGCACAAAGGGCTTACGTTGAATAAAACGCTGTATCAGTGCACAAAGGGCTTACGTTGAATAAAATACAGGTTATATCTTCAACTGCTTATTTTATTGTTTTATGTAATTAGTCTCATTACCTAATTGTCGGAACTTATATGAGATTATGCTGTAAACTCAAGTATATACTAGACCGCAGTCATGTCAGTTAGTTAGCACTGTTGTGTATAATGACGTCAAGTATATGTGTGTACACTATGAGGTCAAGCATATATGTGTGTACACTATGAAATCAAACATATATATGTGTACACTGTGACGTCAAACAAATATGTATGTACACTATGAGATCAAGCATATATGTGTGTACACTATGAGATCAAGCACATATATGTGTACACTGTGACGTTAAGCAAATATGTGTGTACATTGTGACGTCAAGCATATATGTGTGTACAGTGTGACGTCAATCATATATGTGTGTACACTGTGGCGTCAAGCAAATATGTGTGTACATTGTGACGTAAGTACATATATGTATGCACTATAACATCAAGCATACATATGTATGCACTATAACATCAAGCACATTTATATATGCGCTATAACATCAAGCATACTCGTATATTTGTTTTAACTATAATATCGGGCACATATACGTGTGCACCATAAAATCGAGCACATATGTGTTTGCACTATAGCATCAAGCATACTGGTATATTTGTTTTTACCTATAACATCAGACACGATATGTATGTGCACTATAACATAAAGCACATATGTGTGAACACCATAACATCCCTTCCATTTATAGAACTAAGAAATAAATCAATAGAAGAAAATACAATTTTTAATACAACAACCAACATTTGTTTCAGCAGATCATATAAACCAGTATAGAAATTTTTTTTTGGCTTGCATCTTTATGGTGTAAGAAGATAAATGATTACATCTGTCGACAACAGACACATCTACACTTCTTGGATCTTTATGGTGTAAGAAGATAAATGATTACATCTGTCGACAACAGACACATCTACACTTCTTGGATCTTTATTGTGTAAGAAGATAAATGATTACATCTGTCGACAACAGACACATCTACACTTCTTAGATTTTTATGGTGTAAGAAAATAAATGATTACATCTGTCGACAACAGACACATCTGCTCTTCATGGATGAGCACACAGATTTCCATCCGATGAACCTCCAGGCGTAGATGAATGTGTTTCCTATAGTGGCAATGCGTATTATTGTTCCCCCGATGTCGCTGAGAGCCTTGAAATCTTCGGTCAGCACATCATCGTCCCTATCTGCCACCGCCAAGATGAGGCAGACCATGAAGGGAAGATAACCTACAGAGTTCCATACAGTCAGCACAACTAACGTCACCGCCATTTTGCGAACACGTGACTGTGCTCTTCCGCGACGACCACGTGGTCTAACTGCCGGCCGAGGTCTGCCTGGCAAGTGTTCAGGTGAGACGGCGTTGAACCTTACCTGCTTTTCTAACTTTGTTTTGTTGGAATCAGGGCCTGATGGCTGCTCTGGCTTCTGGACTTGGAGCTGGACGCAGAGTCCGGAAAAAAAACGTCTTTTCATTTTCTTACAGGATTTTGTGTCCGTTAAATTGGATGATGCGAATGACGTCTTTGCAGGCGAAACACAAGAGACTTCTTCGGCTATTGAGAACACTGTGGATCCTTGGGACTTCTCTGCAGCCACAGAAGGGCTCTCAAGATAATCTATCTGGGGGTCTGGGTTTCTAACCGACCCATTCATTTCAGAGCTGACTGGATGGACTTTAAACTTTCTCCAGAACTGAACGACCATTCTGAGGTTGAGAGAAGCCACGGTGACAGTGGTCAGTAGAATGACCAAAGCCTCTATGAGAAGAATATACTTGGATGCGACGACTAAAGGAAGACATGGTTTCGCACTGCCGGCAAGTGTTAGAATATTGGTGACGTTGACTAAGCTCCAAACCAGCCACACACAGGCGACACAAGCGAACGTCTTCCCTGGGGTCATCCAGCGCTTGAACGAAATTGGATGTGACACGGCCAGGTAATTGTTCAAAGTCAGGCCACATACCGTGGTTTGTCCGCACAAAACGGCAAGTTGGGTTAGAAAGAGTAGACTCTTGCATCCGAACTCCCTGGCCACCAAAGGTTCCCGGAACCACAGAGTTTCCACACGAACCACCGCCCACGAAAAATTCTGTATAAAACCTGGGAGCGACAGGCTCATCAGAAATATTTTTAGACTTGGCTTAACACTTCTTGGAACCAGTATAAACAAAAACGCTACCAAGTGAAAGGCGGAAGTCCCAGCATTAAATGTCAAGTCCCGGATTAAGTCCGCGTTGCTGCTAGTGATAGAACTATAATTTCTTATCGCTGAACTCTGACCTTTACTCTCATTATTAAAATGTCCAAGTCCACCATTTTCGTTGCTTAAATTTCCGAACATAACTGACATACTTTAATGACATTTCTCATGTTTTTTTTAAATCTCAGTTTTTAATTTCATATGCCAAACAAACGTAACTGCAGTTCAGGTTAAACTGGTTGTGAAAAATTTAAATAAACGTTACATTTTCTCCCAAATGTCAACACACTCCAGCTGCATGTGCACTTTGGCATTGTGTCAGATCTCATCGCTGGCATTCTGTTGCTCCATGTATGGTATTTGTTTTTGTATTTGCTGTATTGTATGTGTTACGTCTGGAGAAAGATGAATTGTTCTCATGTCTTCTAGAAGGCAATAGTCGAACTCCATACTGCACACACACGCTTCAATGACAAGCAAATGTTTAGACCAGTTTGTTTCCATTATGAAGACTGAAGGTTTTTAAATTGTCGAAGAAACTTAGAATTTTGACAAGTTTCAGTAATCGTGTCAAAGTATTTGTAGCTGTATTCGTATTCGAAGTTTTTTTTAATTTTCCAACGCTCTTGGCTTGAAAAAAAAAAAAGAAGTACCTAATGAAAGCGGTCAGCTGACGCGATGCGTCATAAAATCAGTACCGTCTTTGTTGTTCTCTTTCACTTTAAGAAGTGAACTGGCCCCAAGCACCTGATGATAATCTATGACGTCAAAGATAAAGTACAGGTAGCTTTGGCTGGACACGACCTGTCTGTGAAATATTCCTCCCCTGGAGCAGGCTACAAGAGAAAACCCGGGTCTGCCATCACTTGGCCACAGTTTCTGAGGATGTGGAGTAAAAAATCTGGAATAACACAATGGAAAAATATAAATGTCGCTGGAAGATTCATTTTAATTCTGAAAATAAGGCAAAACAACTTATCACATCTGAGCAGTTAAGTTGTACTAGTTACTTCAGTGTTCAGAATAGTTCCAGCACTGTGCATGTCTAGCACCTTCCAAAAATAGGAGACAAGGCATTTTTATAGATGTGAGAGAAATAAAGCGCTTTAGATGTGAGAGAAATAAAGTAATTTAGATACGAGAGAAATAAAGCACTTTATATGTGAGAGAAATAAAGAACTTTAGATATGAGAGAAATACAGTGCTTTAGATATGAGAGAAATAAAGTACTTTATATGTGAGAGAAATAAAGTAATTTAGATATGAGAGAAATAAAGTAATTTAGATATGAGAGAAATCAAGTACTTTAGATGTGAGAGAAATAAAGAGCTTTAGATATGAGAAAAATTAAGTACTTTAGATGTGAGAGAAATTAACTACTTTAGATGTGAGAGAAATAAAGTACTTTATATGTGAGAGAAATTAAGTACTTTAGATGTGAGACAAATTAACTACTTTAGATGTGAGAGAAATTAACTACTTTAGATATGAGAGAAATAAAGCACTTTAGATGTGAGAGAAATAAGGTACTTTAGATGTGAAAGAAATTAACTAATTTAGATGTGAGAAAAATTAACTACTTTAGATGTGAGAGAAATAAAGTACTTTATATGTGAGAGAAATTAAGTACTTTAGATGTGAGACAAATTAACTACTTTAGATGTGAGAGAAATAGAAATGACAAAACAATGGCCATTTCTTCAAGCACTAACTCCGACGGAAAAGCAGCTGCTTAGTCAGGAGAGGACAACACTCTAACAATTTGCCCAACTAGACGTGAGAAGGCAGCACTCTAACAATTTGGCCATCTAGACATGAGAAGGCAGCACTCTAAGAATTTGGCCACCTAGACATGAGAAGACAACACTCTAACAATTTGGTCACTTAGCCATGAGAAGATAGCACTCTAACAATTTGGTCACTTAGCCATGAGAAGACAGCACTCTAACAATTTGGTCACTTAGCCATGAGAAGACAGCACTCTAACAATTTGGTCACTTAGCCATGAGAAGGCAGCACTCTAACAATTTGGTCACTTAGATATGAGAAGATAGCACACTAACAATTTGTTCACTTAGCCATGAGAAGGCAGCACTCTAACAATTTGGTCACTTAGCCATGAGAAAGCAGCTCTCTAACAATTTGGTCACTTAGCCGTGAGAAGACAGCACTCTAACAATTTGGTCACTTAGCCATGAGAAGGCAGAACTCTAACAATTTGGTCACATAGCCATGAGAAGACAGCACTCTAACAATTTGGTCACTTAGCTATGAGAAGGCAGCACTCTAACAATTTGGTCACTTAGCCATGAGAAGACAGCACTCTAACAATTTGGTCACTTAGCCGTGAGAAGGCAGCACTCTAACAATTTGGTCACTTAGCCATGAGAAGACAGCACTCTAACAATTTGGTTTTCTCATTACTAGACTATTGTTCGTCCTACCAGAGTCCGTAGTTCAATCGTCATGATTATTCTCTCTTCATTTATGTTTCTCTCATGACTAAAGTGCTTTGTTTCTTTCGCATCTAAAGTGTTTTGCTTCCCTCATGACTAAAGTGCTTTGTTTCTCTCATGACTAAAGTGCTTTGTTTCTCTCATGACTAAGATGCTTTGTTTGTCTCATGACTAAAATGCTTTGTTTCTCTCATGACTAAAGTGCTTTGTTTGTCTTATGACTAAAATGCTTTGTTTCTCTCATGACTAAAGTGCTTTGTTTCTCTCATGACTAAAGTGCTTTGTTTCTCTCATGACTAAAGTGCTTTGTTTGTCTCATGACTAAAATGCTTTGTTTCTCTCATGACTAAAGTGCTTTGTTTGTCTCATGTCTAAAGTGCTTTTGCTTATTACAAAGCTGAGCTCATGAAACTAGCCCCAGCAACCAGCTAAGCGCATGCGCGGAAGCGACGAAAATGTCCAGCTCAGAAAACGAAACAGGAAGTATTATACGGCTGATACCAGTTTGATGTGCGTCATTCTGTATAATTCGAAGTCTAACCATACAACGCTGTGAAAGCTTGTCTGCTTCTCACGACAAGAAAAGTCTATGGCCAAATACTCACTCTTAAGCGTGCAACTTGGTATTTGTATGCTCGTGCACACTACTATTTATTGATAACCGTCTGTTTTTTTACAAGCTGCTTTGAAATATCATTTTGCAAATGTCAGAAGAATTTATAGCCTCTGTATAAAAACAACAGCGCGTCCTTTTGAAAATAAAGTAAAACAGACACAAGAAATCACGTCCATCATCGGCAACCAACGTAGTCAGTTTCTCTGAGTAAACACGCGCGCTTTTATTGGTCGCTCTTGTCCAATCATATCTAGCGAAATAGGTAGCATTCATGCGGCTGTAATCGGTGACGCTGATTTCAAA